>OU744722.1:65388319-65948319 GCA_916613615.1 Steromphala cineraria | reverse complement strand
AACATATCATATTTTATAATAATGTTTATTATATATATCTTATTTTAGTTTGATTACTGAGTCAAATTTTGTCAAGCACAAAACACATTAACTTCTTAACCTTCATTACAGAGGTACATATCTGCATAACTACTGAATACATTATGTCTTGTGTTGTCAATTTCATTTTACATTTGTACATTATAGCTTCAAGTACAGCATACATTCAATCTTAATTAATTAAAATTCATAGTGCTTCACTACGATAGCGTGAGGATCTCACCAGATTCCTTTAATCGAGCTGTCAGACTGACATCTGACGTCATTCAAATCCAGCGAATCAGCTTGTTCGCCCATTAAACCAGTTACCAAATGGATTTAAATGACGTCACATGTCAATCTGACGTCTCGATTAACGGAACCTATACGCTAATGTAGTGAAGCAGTAAAGCTCTTAATTCATTATTCCCCGCCACGAAGTGGGAGGCTGATAAAGGTTTGGGCTCAGTCTGTGTGTTCGTCCGTCCGTATGTACGTCGGTTAGTCCAAATAAAAAGGGGACAGTTTTTCTCCAAAACTATTTATGATAATAGAAATTGTTGTGTGTCTTCAGGGCATCAATACCTTGATGGTGTTCGAATATCAGAACCGTGCAATTATTTTTCACAGATTTATTGACCTTGTTCCAAGTTTTTGAACTCTGTTTGAGAGTGTCGTCAAAGGGTACAACGTTTCTCAGAAACTATTTCAGATAGAATAAGCTAATTTGATGTTTGTCTTCAGGGCATCAATGCCTTGATGGAGTTCAAAAATCAGAACAGCGCAATTATGTTTGAAAGAGCTAATGCCCAAGTTCGGTGTTTTGAGGACTTTGGGGATTTATACAATTACATATTACAGAGAAGAAATTTGTATGTAGAAAATTGGTCGGAGCTTTAATGGAAGCTAATTTGGCTGGGGATGTTGATGAAATGTTTCCTTGGTTAGATTGGCACACTAAGCTTTATTGTTGTTCACTCTCCTCTTCCAGTTGAACATTACTGCTTCAAGTACAATACACGTTACACGCTGGTGTTGACCAAGAACGAGAACAGCCAGGAACCTGGGAGTCTAGTTCCTCTGGATGTAGAAGGATATCCCATCAAGCAAGAACAGTACACAGAGGCCTTCAATGGAAGTGACGTGTTGGAGATATCAACAACTAACTTGTCCTTACCTTTCAAGCCTAACTACCACGAAAGAAAGGTGATGTAAACATCAGTTCATCTAATCACATACATAAGCTTTCTCTGTTGTGTATTCTGGTCTCTATGTGTCTTTCTGTATGTCTGCCAAACTAACATGAAATAAAGGTGATGTTGACATCAATTCATCTAATCAATTATTTACGATGTTTCTTCCTCTGGTCTCTGTGTGTCTTTCTGTATGTCTGCCAAACTAACATGAAATAAAGGTGATGTTGACATCAATTCATCTAATCAATTACTTACGATGTTTCTTCCTCTGTTCTCTGTGTGTCTTTCTGTAGGGCTGCCAAACTACCACAAAACTACCACTATACATCTTAAATTTAGGAGTTCTGTAAACATATGAAATAATGTAAATAGTATAATGCTTTTTGGCGTATTGGCTAACAAGGATATTTTAATTAAAATGTCATCCTCAACACTTTGGTTTAACAATGCTTATTGTCAAATGTGAATGATATGTTGGATATATGTTAATATTAATTTTCATGGTATCATTTCCGTGCAGTGATATTTACCTTATTTATTAGTATTTATTCATATTTAACATAATTTGCTTAAAAATGGAACATCTTTCATTGCATTTGTTCAGAATATCTTTGTAGATAGCAACATTGAGAAATAGTCAGGTCAATTTATGAAAAAAATAGGCCGAACCCCCAAAAAATTGCAACAAAAGGTTTCTCAACTGATTCTGGTAGGGTTCAGTGTACTATAGAACATACTAAAAGTCTACCAAAGTCGGACCCTCGGAAAAGTGTTTTTTTTCAAGATGGCGTCCAAGATGGCCGCCGTAACCTTTAAAATACCATAACTCGGTAACTACTGACTCAAATGTAATGATCTTTGTGTCTATTTGTAGGTTTTAGGGGGCAAGGAATCATTTAAGCTCATCGAAAATAGTGTATCTTTATTTGGGAACAAATTATGCAGCATAACATCAAACAACGCGTCAAGTTCATCCAACAATTTACCCAAACTTGGTTATCATAGTTACATGTTAATACCCAATGTTTTTTGGAAATATAAGACACATTGACACAACCATTGTTGATACTGCTTCATCAGGAAATCAGTTGATGATCCTTAACTGTCCAATTTCACTGATTTCAAACACATTAGAAACTGTTCTGGAGGCTCAGATTTGAGTGTCATCTTCCTCCACAGTAGCAACTTCTCTCGTGTTGTTTGGGTTGTCACAATTTGCTGTTTGACAAATACCACATGATGTTGTGCAGGGGAGAGAATAGCGTCTGCAGGTGTGTAGCAGGAAAAAAATCCAATATTTTCATATCCACGCGGGATTCGAATCCGGGACCTCCGGGTTGAGAGTCCTACGCTCTACCTGTTCGGCCAAAGAGATATCCCTCCAGCCAAAGCCAGAGGTAAGTAGTAGACCTCACCCTGTCACAGGTGCATCGAGAAGATTTGCAACTACTCGAGAAGTTGCAGTGAATAATCTTCAAGAGTTCATCAGGCACTGCATTCTTTTCAGTCATAATTGGAATCAACTGACCAGCTTCTTCTCTCCATCTGTTGGCTTGTGCAAGTGGATTCTTCTCACAAAACCAATCTCAAAATGTCATAACAGATCTTGGTAAAAGTCTGATGATTGACGTTTTTGATGGAAAATCAACTGATAGTTTATCATCACTGTGCCACACCCTTTTCACTAAGAAAGTGGCAACGTCTGAATCTTTTGTGACAGAACGGCCTCCACCAACATCAGCTGCCACAAGTTCCCACAGCAAACGTGTATACTATCAGGTCATGGTATTGATGGGGACAGAAAAGGCAATAAGTCCAACTGAATGGGGATGGAGAGAAGAAGCTGGTCAGTTGATTCCAGTTATGACTGAAAAGAATGCAGTGCCTGATGAACTCTTGAAGATTATCCACTGCAACTGTTCGAGTAGTTGCAAATCTTCTCGATGCACCTGTGACAGGCTGAGGTCTACTACTTCCCTCTGGCTTTGGCTGGAGGGATATCTCTTCGGCCGAACAGGTAGAGCGTAGGACTCTCAACCCGGAGGTCCCGGGTTCGAATCCCGCGTGGACATGAACATATTGGATTTTCTTCCTGCTACACACCTGCAGACGCTATTCTCTCCCCTGCACAGCATCATGTGGTATTTGTCAAACAGCAAATTGTGACAATTCAAACAACACGAGAGAAGTGGCTACTTTGGAGGAAGATGACACTCTAATCTGAGCCTCCAGAACAGTTTCTAATGTGTTTGAAATCAGTGAAATTGGACAGCTAAGGATCATCAACTGATTTCCTGATGAAGCAGTATTAACAATGGTTGTGTCAATGTGTCTAATATTTCCCAAAACCATTGGGTATTACCATGTAATTATTATAGCCAAGTTTGGGTAAATTGTTGGATGAACTTGACGCGATGTTTGATGTCATGCTGCATAAATTGTTCCCAAATAAAGATACACTATTTTCGATGAGCTTAAATGATTCCTTGGCCCCTAAAACCTACAAATAGACACAAAGATCATTACATTTGAGTCGGTAGTTACCGAGTTATGGTATTTTTAAGGCTTCGGCGGCCATCTTGGACGCCATCTTGAAAAAAACACTTTTCCGAGGGTCCGACTTTGGTAGACTTTTAGTATGTTATATAGTACACTGAACCCTACCAGAATCAGTTGAGAAACCTTTTGTTGCAATTTTTGGGGGGTTAAACCATATTTTGACCTGACTAAAAGAAAACATACACCTGACACCTCTTTATGGTAAATTATTTCCAGGTGGACAGTCAAGGTACAACATTCGAATGGTCTTTCCGGCTTCGGCAGTTCAAGAGCGCTCGTGTCTTAGGTGACCTGGATTTTCGGGTTGTGTGTAATTTCTCAGAGGCTGACTTCATGGACATTTCAACCTCTATGGAGTTTGAATTGTAAGTATCATTGTGCTGTAAGGGTTAATATTGCCACTTGTACCACTTGCTTATTATTATTATTATCGTCATCCTCCTCCTCCTCATCATCAATATTTCTATCATCATCATCATCATCGTCGTCGTCATCGTCGCCATCATCATCGCCATCGCCATCATTATTAATATTATTATAGGATGAATTTGAATTTGGAGCGTGTTGTTCAAATCCATTTATTGGAGGAATTAAAATTCATTGAAAAAAAAGGTCGACGACAAAGATCAGTGAGGCACAAGTGATGGAGGTTTAATCTGATTTAAGTGAGATTGTTCTATTACACACAGAGCTTCGGTACGAGATCCTTCATCATCCTTCCCTCTCCCAATGCAGATGGATGTTGACATCTTGATGACAGACCCAAGTGATACTAACGGTCTGACTGGCGTGTCTATCGGCCAGTCAATCAAGGTTTTAATGAACCAGCAATCTATTCATCCTGAAGACGGCACAGGTGGGTATAATGATGGTATAAATTGCTAGATTACATGTAGAATGTTCATTTCTTTGCCTTCATATAGCAATTCTGATGATTTTATATAAAACTAACATTACATTGCCCTCGGAACAGTTTCAAGTCGGAAATTCGGTCCATTATGTTCAATATAAGCATGGGTAATTAATTTTGTCCAACCATGATAATATGTAACAGTCAAATTCTTACTCGGTCCTAGTAATTTTCTGTAGCTGTTTTGAATGACATGACGAGCGAAAACTGGTATTATGCATACATGTTTGACTTGTTGATAGCTTATCGGGCAGAACATTTAAATAAAGGTTACTTAAATCGTCGTGTTTATCACGAGGCATTATCACCTCATAATCATTGACTTCATCTGACACTGACTAATTGCATATATTTACCTCCACCAAACCTTGATAAACAGCTACAAATACAGATACTGATTTAATTTCACCAAAGGGCAACATGAGATTTTGGTCAACAAGGATTCGCCCAGAATACTGTGCTCTATAAAATGATGTCAAAATATTCAATATCTTAGCATCACTTATACAACGAACTTTGAATAAAATAGAAAATCGGAATGTTGATTTCTTGTTGACTACATAATTGTTTTGATAAGAAACTATTGACTGTCTGCAGTGGTAGAAGACACTGGACAGTTGGTGTTTCTCTCACCTCGCTCGTGTGCAGCTAGAAGTGCGGATAATCGAGTGGTCAAACAACTCAGCGATGGGAGAGGGTGAGTACAGCCTCGGTCAACCATACAGTATAATCTCCCCACTAATTCACCCTTTTACAGGGACGTATTTGTTTCTGTGAAGCTACGAACAATTACCCCTACACAAAGTCGCTGCATGATCACAGAAATGACTTCAGGGACCTGAGGCCTAACATGTATCTATACTTGGGGAAACATTGATGCTCGGCAATGTTCAAATCACTTTTCAAATGCCATAAAGATATGCGAAGCGTGTAAACCCATAACATTGAAATAAGATATTTAATTCTCTCATAAAATATACAATCTACATCGCTTTTTATATATTCCATTTGCTATCCCTCACTAATCCAAATTTGCTTGATGGTATTTCAATGAAGTTGGCTTGTAAATCCATTCCTTTACAATAGTTATAATCATGTTGACAGATGTGGTGTTGAGCCCGGTCTCACGAGATGGTTCAATGTATCCCAACCAAAAGGTGAAGAAGTGACGAATCATTTCCCAGCTTTTGGACTCCCTGGATCCGCCAACATGAATATATCGTGTTCCCTTGTCCCTTGTTCCTATGACGACTGGTCCTGCAAACAGGTGATGATCGAGTGGGATTTTAGTCAGTTTCAAGCAGACAAGCACATATCATTAAAAGGAAAGAGAACAAATTTAGAAAAAGAACTTTAATTCACACCAATCATAATAAAAACGTTAATACCCGGCATATCGATGCTCGCTTGGGTACGAAAACGTTATAAATCAGTATGTCTAACTATTATTGTTGATCATATAGAGGGATGTTTCCCAAACGACACGAAAATTATGTAGATATCGATGAACTGATTATGTCAGACTAATCAAAGTGAAACATTAAATTTTTTCAGCCCTGCATATACGATGTTGGGAACTAAGAGATAACCGGAAGTAGTATCAAGATGAATCAGCTTACATGCCATTGACCAAAGAGGAATATCTTGTTTGAAACGATTAACTAATAAATGAAGTAAAACAATGAAATAAGTTTTATTTACTATATCCCGACGACAGACCAGTTGACATATCAGAAAGGAATCCAAGATGGCGAGCTCAGTAGTATCTTCTTTTAATGTCATATACATGGAATAAATACGTACGTGTATATGTACAGTTTATTTAAAGTCTTATTTATGTGTTATTTATCAGCTTTAATATGTTTGTCAACGAATAGAGCAAATTATAGATTGCTTGTTGTAAACCCTTCAGACAGGTTGGAATCAATAAATTTAGATCAGCAGATTTTATATTTTGTCATACTGTTATACTGTTATAACAATCTGTTGATCTAAATATATTTAGATTGGAATCAGTCGTGTGGCATCTTAGACTATGACGTCATTCTGCAATGTGACATTATATTGGACCTTAAGCTATCAAAATGTGACTTTCGTTACATTTTTCGTAATGAAAAGTTATTGACATTTGGAGAGATCATTGATACAGACAAAACTGATACACATTTCTTTTGATAAGGCTCAGAAAATAAAGTGTTCCCCTTTCAGTAATCATAAACACAGTTGTATAAATGCAGATTCACTGTTGTATGATACAATTTTTGAATGATGCTGTAATATTATCATGTTATTCTTCGACCCATTGATTCTTCCTCGTTATGTACATGAAAAGACATTAACGACGCCAAAAATCTGGTAAATACGATCTCATTTTAAATTTGTTTCATTTCATGCAATCATTCTCTTTTGATAATGAACTGTATTGCCATAGACACTAAGGTTTTGTCCCTTCAGTTTAACTATATACCTCCCTATCAACATTCTAACAACTAGATGCTTTATGATTGGCATCTCGCGACCTGCATCCTCCCAGAAATTCACAAACCCAATCTTCTTTCATCTCTGTTTTAATACGGTCTTATTCGATAATAAGCGACCAGTTAAAATAAAGTAGCTTAGTAGCTAAAGGATAGATAACTCGACTGAAATATGTATATGTAAGATAAATGCAACGGTTAATGTAAATCTTGATAATCAACGGAAATACCTCGAGTGTTAAAGTTAGAAGTGGCGCCTGGGAAAAATTCTAATGGCTGCTTTGATTGTGTGTGAAGGTCAACCGACGATGAAAGAAACTTGTCTATTTTAAAAATGAAATTGCCGAAAACGTATTTTATGGCTGTAGACACATCTCAAGTATTAAAAACAAAATGCCAAATATGTTGTGATTTGTAATTGTCAATTAAAATTAAAAAACACGTGCCTATGTGCAGAAGCCTAAATAAATTATCTGATTAACATGAATATGAGTTATAATCTTATAAAAACTATCAACTCCAATTTTACATTTTGTCTGCTGTACATTGGTTTGATTTTTTTTAGTAATTTACGCTCGTAAAAATAGATGTCACTGCACGAAAGCGGTTTGACATTAAATTGATGCTTTTGACTCAATTTTGACCTATTTTAAAGTTCGCCATGGTAATGTATGTACAAGTGAATGACTTTTCAGAGAATAATACAAAAAAAAAAAAAAAAAAAAACCCACCAAAAAAAACAAAAACACGCCAGGTATAGCGTAATCTTTGCATTGATCATGACCTCTATGGAAAACCTTATAATAATTTGATAAATTAGCCCAATTTACTTATTCGCTGCGAATATACAAAATATACAGCGTATGCCCTTGTTTGAAAGGTTATCAGTATATAGAGTTCCTGTTCTGGATCGCGCTTTAGTACGAGATGAAATTTTCAATACAACAGAAACCCATTTCATAAATTTAAACAGTTTATTGACTTGAAACCATTAAATTAAGGAGGTTTATGTTCAGGCATGGCATCTTGTTACGTTAGCAGTTTATAATACGAGCATCTTCTGAACCGACAGATAAGCAGAAACAAATACCAAACAAAATAGCAGCCATTACAACACTTCCTAATGAATAGCCTTTTTATTGTCATTCCAGTCGTAACACATTGTAACCACGTGCTGTCAAAAAGACTCAAGTGCGCAGTGCTCATAAGAACAAACTCTTGTTTTCCTTTAGCATACGGAAATGACTGTGACCTTTAATTATTTACTTTTACATTATTTACAGCGGTGCAGATTCAACAAGTAACTTCGATAATAAAAATCCTGGATTAATTCAATTTCAAGCCCGAAAAATGTTTGAATGGAAAGAGAGGATAACGTTGCCAGACATACTTGAGCTCCATCTACGGGGAGGACATTAGGATCATCATTAATACAACAGAACTCTTCCTGTTCAATTAATTAATTAAGGTATATCCGTGTTTAATACTTTCGATTATGGTAGAAATAAAAAAAAAGAATAGCTAAAAGGCACCTGGCATTTTAGTTAAGCTCCTCACGTCCATCCATCTACCTCCACAAAGTATTGAAAAACACAAATGTCACCATATGTTTAACTCAGTAAAAGAAAAACGACACAAAAGCGTTTGCATTTTTTGATAGGCAAAATGTTTTTTTACAATTTCATAGTATTACATATTATACTCTCATGTCTGTTCACATTCAATCTGGGTTCTAAACTCGCCAGAATGTTTGTCATGTAGGTCATGTAATTACTAAGCTTGGAAATTCAAAATTTTATTGACATGTAAAACATTCCTGGACACTTATTTGAAGTCATATCTTTATTGTACGATATCAAAAGAAAAGGGCAAACATATTTGTTTGACTCTCATATCTCATCCAGTTCATGAAATTTCAAAACGACGATTTACTCCTATTTTTTACAGAAACAGAAACTGTGTTTGTTATAATTAAAAATCCCAGGTGGTTTCAGTGCATATATTACGATTTTTGGATGTGATGCGTTTTAGATATTCGTCTAAAAACTACGTTGGTTCAGTTGTCATACACTCTGCAGAAAAAGATAGATTTATAGATATGTACGCCAAAACCTGCCTCACGAAATAATCTCTATTCAACGAAGAAAAGCTGTTCTATTAAACACAAGTGACACGAGATATAACTTAACTAGTCAAGACCTTGACACGGACCTTGGACAACTCCATTTTCTAGGACTTCTTTAAACTACGTGCTTTCCACTTTGTGCCACATTCATAAAGTCCGTGCATCGCGAGCTGAAATTGACAACGTCAGTGCAGCCACACTTTTGTTTGAACCAGTGGTTATTTAATCTACTGAAATATGACTTAGATTGCATTAAAATTAATACGCTCGATATTATCAGATACAGCTCGGAAAATTGCATGAATCATTTAACGTCTAATATTAGTGATTTTAAATGAAACGCCATTCAAAGTTTCCGGGAAATAAAAAGTCTTTTCAATTTAAACAATATATTATTTTCAAGTCATTTTACCTGCTTTTTTATGTTTGAAGAATAAATCTAGTGTACTTATCATATCACTTTACCTAATATAATTAACTTATACAATTTGTTTTATCTGTGCTTGCCGTTCAGTCAATTATGTCGAAAAGAGACACGTATAGTATAATGTAATGTAATATAGTTTGATACACCACGTGGTGTGGTTATCAGGTCAATTTCAGAGGTTAACTATTTCGTATAACCAGGCGTGCGATGGTTATATTGTATAATCTTACCTCTTCACGTCCAATGTGCGTTTGATCGATATGTTCTCGGTTCGATACCACAAAAACGTTCGGCTTCACCTCACTTCTTTGTGGTATCGCACCTCGAAAGAACTTACAACCACTGTGTTTTAGGGTACGTCAAGGTACCCAACACCTTTGATTGTTGACTCTGTATCAAAGACATATTTACGAAAGAATACATAATATAAAAACAATTTAATTTGAAACGCAGTTTATTTACAGATTTATAACTTATTTTCATATAAAATGCATCACATGGTGATATAATTTTGTGGTTTTTGATTATCCATGATAAATGCAGACCTCAAGGTCTTCTAGTATTTTCATCATGACACTCACACACAAATTCACGTCGTTCTCGATTAGCTGAAAGGTTTAACAAGACACAACATTCAGGTGAGCAATTTTCCCACTCCTTTGACAAGCTTAACTCTGTTCAATTCATATTAGGGACACCATGAAACGTCTAACATGGTTGCCGGTTTCACGATTATGAGGCTGAGCGATACCCGTGTGCACCTCTCGTGCGAAATAAATATATTAGCGACTTTAAAGGGGCAGTAGCACGTTTTTAGGGGAAATATAAGGTGATGTCATGAAAATGAAAATTAAGGGTTCCAATTGAAAGACAATGTATATAAACTAAATGGAGCAGTAATAATTCCAATATCAAACGCAAAGTTTAGCAATGCGATTCCTTTTTCTTACACAAAATGAATTAAAGGTGTTCACACAAAATGGCCGCCAATGGATTTTATAAGAATCTTCATACTTTGTCCTCTGACTATGGATGGTTGGCTTGTGTAATGAGATTTTTTACATTGTCAAAATAATACATTTAGCATTAACTTATAATTATTAGTGAAACATTAAAAATATAAAATTATCAAAAAACGTGCTACTGCCCCTTTAAAGGCCGTGCCGTAAAAACAATATTTGTGTTTTGTTATATTTTATATGCTGTGGGGATGTTTTCGGACTGAATCATTAACGGAATTATGAGTTGGTATATTTTTTCTGATGAATTTATTTACGGAGTAACGGACTGTCGGAGATATGATTAGTACGCATGTCAAGGGAATACAATTAATTAGCATAGTGTTTGTTTTTATCCAACATAACCTTACCAGGTGTGATTGACACACTCATTCTATTCATAAAATTATAACTGTTATGTTTTACAATCGTTTCCAGTGTCAACCTAACCTAGTAAGCTTTTAAGTCAGGTTTCTAAATCCGAGTTATACCAAAATAACACTTGTTGCACACCGACAAAACAACTGTTCTGACTTAGATTGTATGAATGCAAATACAAACATTATATTAAGCAGAAAACGATTAATCATTTATACATTATTTTAATATCAAATAACCAATTAACATTACATTCTTCTAAACATTACATGTAGCTTTTCTTGTCCTTTTCGCTCGTTGCCATCTGTGTTAACATAGATGATAGAGTGTGTAAACAGACTACGATTGGATATAGCAACTTCGTAGCCAAAAGATTCCTCACTTAAGTTTTCGCATTTTCAACATTGAATTGGTCTAAATATGTAACCACAACTATTTTGACACCTAGAGAATACTAAACGTGAACAAAAAACTACAAATAGCTTTTTTTGTCGATATCATATTACGCATATTCGAAATTTCTATGCAAATTAGGCAGTTTTTCATTCCGTCAAAGAATGAGATATTATAACAAAAAATCGTCATTAGTTGGTAATGGGATCAACTTATGTAAATTACTTCAACTTGTTCTTTCAAAATTCGAAAGGTAATAAAAGATTCTACAAGAGGAAAATTGAAAATTATCAACATGTGTTGGAATGTCAAAAGAAGCGTCATAAAATAGTTTATAGAAATTAAACGATTTACGGAGTCAGTCTGTTCCGACTCAAGGTTAAGAATTTATATACAAGATGTATTTTTAGATATCCGGTTAGCTTGCAGGCAATAACAAATCGGCCATTGCTGTCTCCAATTTCAGTACAAAGCTTTGAAAGGAGACTGACGCACTTCTGTTGAAGTATGATTAGTTTTAAAGTTTGCAATAGCAATTTCATGGTATGTTATTGTATCCACTGCATGAAAAAAGACAATTGGACTTTTTGTTTCCAATTTGGAAACTTAGTATGGTGTCCCCATTCATATGGTCTTTGTTGAATTATCCATAATAAGGTCGACTTTAATGTTTGCGGTAGTCAATCAAATATCCAAATGTAGTCCCTGAAACAAAAGTGTAACGTCAGTTGTTGAAATTAAACACCGGTGATCTTTGTAAATTGCTTATCGATGTTTGACTTTAATGCTTAATGTTGATCTCTCTCTAGGTATCAATATTTTTTTATTTTTTTTTTCAAAACGTTTTGAATCTGACTTTTGAATAATGTTAGAGTATACTTTTTAATAGACCAATCATATTTTAAAGATGAATGTCGAATAATGTGATTAATTGTAAGAAAGAAACATGTTAAATTAATTACAGCTTCAGAGCAATAAGCTTATAAGAACCTTGTTACATAATTTATCAATATTATGTACACATTGCTAAATACATTACTAAATGATATTGAAAATAATGATAACATTAACAATCATTTTTCAACAGCAAAATGCATACATATCAACTTGGTTGTTGACAGTTTGTTTTATGTAAACCCTCTGTAACATGCTTCAGAATTTTCGTAGATCCACGCATAAATATCATTCAACAGCAAATACATGAATATACTTAAAAGTTCAACTCACTTTTC
Organism: Steromphala cineraria; assembly: GCA_916613615.1. Taxonomy (NCBI): domain Eukaryota; kingdom Metazoa; phylum Mollusca; class Gastropoda; order Trochida; family Trochidae; genus Steromphala; species Steromphala cineraria. The sequence continues at coordinate 65,935,606 of OU744722.1, read as the reverse complement.
TTTCCTCCTGAAAAGACCTTGAAACGCGGCCACAAATTTGTCAAAACATGAGACCACTTCATTTTCGTCCACCTTCAAACCATGTGCTTTCGATTGTGTACAGCTCGTGCGATATGATATTTACGCAAAATCCGTGTACCACAAGATGAAATTGACAACGTCCGTGCAGCAACACCTTTTGCTTTATAAGAGGGAAATATTTGATTGACTGAATAGTGTATTAAACATAAGAATATCATTTGCCATAAATCACAATTTCGGTGACGTTTTTGACAAATTGTATGCACATTATGTAATTTCAGTTCAATGTAAAATTTTGGTGTTTTTTATAAGTCGAAACAACTAAAAAAGGATTGCTTCTTGCTCAGATTTGTCTGATTGACAACTTCGCCATGACATGCTCAATCTGCACGTGAAATCCACGTATTGTGCAAATGAAATGTTAAGAAGTTGAGTGTATGTAAGTTTTACCCCATAATTACAACTATCAAATAGCTAAATATTTGGTTAATGTTATACTTTTGTTAAAATGCAAATTGGTAAAGCCATGTGGTGTATGTGAGATAATGACCACATCCTCGTGGCTATCGGATATAACCTTCTCGCTGTCGTTTGAAGATTATATCCGATACCCACTCGGCTGTAGGTCAATTTCAACCTTAGAGACAATTATTCTTAATATAATTTGATGCCGAGCTGAATTATTTAATATGTAGTTATTAAGCTTTATAAAGTCGCCACCGGAAAACAGGGATCAAATATAACTACCAAACCCTGTTATTATTTTTGACATTTTGTTATAAAGGATTCTGACATTTTGATTTTCATGTTTATGTAAGAAGCACATATCGTGTAATATAGTCAACTGGATGTCACAACCGCCAAAATGTCTACGTTTGCAGTAACGTATTTAAAGATATTTACTCTTGTGTGTTTGTACAGTGAATGCACCAGTGGCAGTGAAGGTAAGGTTATATATCATACTAAACACTTATATATAATTAACTCCCAGCGAGTGTGACCTCGATAAATGCGTAATGTGCAACTATTCATTCAAAACTTCGATTCGATGTTTCAGAGGTGAGGTGAGGTGATATGGGGCTTAACGCCACTTTCAAGAGTATTTCACTCGATGTTTATGTACATATTTAATTGTATCACGATAGAATTATCTTACATGATTCGATAACAAAATGTGCAGTAATTACAAAGACGTCTTTGACAATGGCACATTTTCAGACCATTTTGTCATTTTATGCAATAGTAAACTACAAATTTTTAATGGAAAATATGTTTTCATAAAATGTGCCGCATTGGTCCTGCTTTCGCAATATATGAATATCTATTATTATTTCACTTATCATTCACTTATAGCCATGAGGATATGGTGAAGCGAAAATAAATGTATTTTCTAATTAAAATTATGATTGTCTAAGAAGCATAAACTGCAACAATGAAAATTAATATTTGAACACCTAAGTTGTAATGAATCTCTCTTATAATGAAACCTTCATTCTTTCATGATCAAAAGCGGAAAAGATAACGTATTTGAACCCCTTTCCTTCTGCACCCACCTATTTATTGCATTGTTAAAATGTTTTCAAGAGGTCAGTCTATTCTGGAGGACATCGATATCGTTGAAACAGTATAGCAGCAATTACGTATTATCAAGTTTATACTTACTGGTTCTAAAGCACCAATTTTAGGCATACGAGGACATTATTAAACATTTCGGTTAATATTAAAAAGAAAACTTAGGCCTATAATTCTTATTAGTTCACCTGTATTTAATGATGATACTGTTTAGATAACAATACTTTCTATATCTCGCTATTATAAATGATTCCGGCCGCGTCAACCTATAGAATTGAATATAAAAGCCGGGTAAGGTATTTATTCAACTACTAAATTGTCAAAACTTTTTTCTTATAATCTTGACGATATAAAAAGGTAAGCGATATGTTTGATGCAACAGCAATGGTCATACACTCAGAGGCAAAAGAAACGAAACCATATAAAATGCAGGATAGTTTGAGCCACGATTGATGATTACGACGGAAACATGGTTGTTTCATTTCTTCAGCAGCCATCTGACCTAAGTTATGTATGTAGTAAATAGTAACCTATGCCGAGGGAACCCAGGGGTTATATATCCCGTATCAACCGAGGCATAGGTTACTATTTGCCATACACACCGAGGAAAACATAGTTAAATTAATGTTTTAATCGTTGTTGGAACGCATTAATGTCAAAATTAAAGGAATAATTGTCCATTTATTACATTTCGTCCAATACATAATGAATGCAAGACAGAGTACACCCCACGAGCATAGCGTGGCAGGAAGAACGAATTCTCCGTGTGCAATACTTTGCACGAGATTCACGAGCTCGTCTGTTGTCGTGAAGATCGCATTGTCCAATCAGCAAGCAATGTTGCACTGACGTATGCACGTGCGTGTAAAAGCACGTGCTCTTATCATTTGACTTGACGAAGCGACGAGACAGCCAGGATGGTCTCAAGATGGCCAACACGTGCTTGTCGGAGTACTCTTACAGCGAAGAAAACTTAATGGATAATATTTATCGAAAGCTCAGCTCAATAAAACGCTACAATAACTACATACGTCTATGAAATGACGGAACAATTTTCATTTGCTGTTGGAGTGCAAATGTGTGAACAGTGGAATGTGCCGGACTATCCATAATCAACGCATATTTTATTATTCACTGGATTATATTTTCATATTAGTGTAACGATGCAGTTGGACATTCTTTGAATGTAAAGGGATCAGCGACACGTCTTTTCCAGACAGAAAAACATCTGCAGCTTGTGTACACGGATTATCCATGTTGAATAAAGGTAAGGGATATGTTAGTCCATCTGCATGTTTCTTTCAATTTGACCAAAAATTAAATGAGTGCAAGTTTTTAATACTAGCATTACATAAACCATTAGTTCAACCTGTCAAAGTCTTGACATGAGCTTTTGTTTGTATTCATTGTTGAAATCAACATTTCTATTTTCGAAATTGGTGTGCTGAGATTGACGGAATTGTTATTATGGTCCAAAATAAGTGTTCATAATTAAAGATATATTGGTATTAATGCAAGAGAAACATTTGAGTGTTTTCCATTTATAAACTTTTTAGCATTTTAATATCATGATGTAAACTAAGTGGAATGATATTTTTCTTACAGTTAACACGTTGATTATAAACATCAGTGATTTACGGGACAGCATCTACCGAATTACGAAGATCACCCCCTGGTACCTGCACACAAAACGTAATCACGCCTCTGACTGAAAACCCAATTGTTGTAGGTTTCAGGAACTAATATCAGAGTTGTCAATATACCGTTTTCATGAAAGAATATAAAATTGAAACCTTGTCATGTTCTTCATACGAAACCGTTAATAAAATCGTCACCCAGAGTCGATACTGATCATATTGACCTAGGGAGTTATGAGATATCCAACCTTTATGCCATCTTTCGACCCCATAACATTTATACGGAGGTGTTATTTAAATATTACTAGAGGCGAAGACGAGAGTAATATTTAAAAAACACTGACGTGTTTTTAACCAAGGGAGGATAATGAAAGTCGAGGCGAAGCCGAGATTTTCAGTATCCGGAAGAGGATATATTAAGCTAAATGTATGACGTCACCAAAGGTTGGATATCTCATTACTCCCTAGGTCGATATCTAGATATCAACCTCCGATGACGTCACCTCAGGTTGATATGGGATATAACCTGTTAGCTGTTCAATAGGCCATATCATCCCTAGGTGTGTATTTGAAAACAATACCTGTTAACGTTTTTGAAAATTAAGCCTTTAAAAATGTCGTTTTAAAATCGCTTAGATAGACAGATAGGATAGTGAAATAAAGCTTTTTTCATTTGTTTTCCAGCGTCCCACAGTAAATATGCGTGAACAAATCAATTCTTATCGAGGTCATATATATTCATTTCATCTTATATTCATATAATTTCGACATTTCATAATTTTTTAAATCCGACTACTCAGCTGAGGACCGCTAAATGTATTTGAACACTCATAAAAATAAAAGTAGCATTCTCTGAGGTAAGAAAATGTGAGTTTTCATTGTGTAATCACAGACATATTTTACTAATCACTTCGGAATATGTGAATGTCTGGTCAAAATATTTTATAGTGCATCAAAGGTCGTTACTCAAAATGCTCAGTTTCGTAATAATAGCCACTTTTAAAGGTAAGCATAGATGTCTATCTGTCGGCAAACCAGTGAATGTTTGACTGGTGACACGCCCTATTTGTGACGTCATAACCAGAACCAGTATCAGTTTGTCAACTGAAATATTGTTTATTGTTAAAATATAGCAAAAATTAAAATGATTAACGATTTTCAGGAAAAGTTGACTACACATTTAGATAAGTCATTTACGATGTACATATATAGTATTTAGCATTTGATGTATGAATGGTTATTAAATTATTATAAAAGGCAGTATTTCAGTTGAAACAATAGTTTTTACACAGCCGTTAATTACGCGGAATAAATGAAAGACTGATAAAAGATGTTTATTGGACAAATTAACACAAAAACAACCCCAGCTCTCATCTTGTTGAAATATTTTATATTCACATCAATCCACTTTTCATCTTCCACTCTACATCTTTATCCATACATGACCAAACAACATTAGAACTTATTTTTTTTACATCCAACAATATTTCTCACATTGTACTGTCAGAATAAAATCGGCAATTTAAAAATCAGATTGAGGCACGTTTGACTTGACTACACTTTCAAAATAGAATGTTTAAAACAAATATTCCATTGTCAAAACAATATAGTGACGTTCTCACCATGGTTCTTTTAGTTAGGTAGAGCAGGTATTTTAATTCAAGTACTTACTTGTATAACAGAATTCGAAGTGTCCCACTTGTTGCCGTGTCCCGAGGACTACATAACCGTCAACAGGAGCTGCTACAAAGTTGGGGAAGTAAGTCGCTATGTGAGCATCCAATGTGACTATGTCAAGATCGAATCAGAAGCAGAGAATCAATACGTAAAAGGTGAGTAAAAACTGATAAAAAACCTCGAACAAACGCTTTCACATATGAAGGCAGTATTAAAGAATATTCAAAGGTCGCGTCAAATTGATTTCAACTTCTAATCCTGGGATAGAAAAGTAAACTAGTGTGACTAAACTATTCCCAATTTTGACTTAAATATTTCCTTCATAGTCGTGCCTCAACTTAGACTTAATCTCTTATGTTAATCTCTTCCAACATTGTCGTCAAAATGAAACATAATTCAGAAATAGTGATGTTTGATAGTAAAGATTATGTTTCTGCACATAATCAATGTAACGTAAATGTAATGACTTGTTGTTGCATGAATAATTTAAACCATTTATTGGATTTTCCTAATTTGGTATTCAGGACTACTAGATAACCTCGAGGACGATTCTGTGTGGATTGGTAAGGTAAGTTATGATTCTAAAGATAATGCTTTCTGTGAAGTTTCAACCACGTTTTGCCAGTTTATTATAATTCACATATTCCCATGCAGAGTTAGCAGAATTAATAAAACCATGATCCAAGTAAACTTCTCTTCACATTCAAGATCAAAGGTCAGCGTCAGAGTTATAATATTACTCAAATATCGTTGTAATACTCATATAATACTCAATTACAATAATGTTTAATGGTGTGACCATTGATATATGTCAAAGGTCCAGGTCACGACTCATATACTATCAGGCTCTTATTTGGTTTACAAAAATAATGTATTCTGTCTAAGGTCGGTTCCAAATGATAAGGGATCGTTGATTGACCTCACCTTTGACCTTTAATCAAATTTCAAAATCACACATAGTTTTTCGAGATCTCGTTTTCTTAACTGTACACTTTGGAATTTTTTTGACATTTTCACATTAAGGGTCAAAGTTCAAGGTTATGACTTCTCAATTTTCTTTTGTTGTAAATTTCTGGTAAGCTGCCCATTTTATTTTTCCTCTTGAGAAGGCGGAACAGAAGGAGGCAAAGCCCTAATTTCAGGTCTGATCTATTTTGCGGTGTGCCACAAACGCTAAGCTATATCTCCACATGAACCATTCTGACATTTTTTGTCGTAATGTCTGTTTCTACAAATGGCATCAAAAGACAATGACAGGTTTTGTGACATTAAATACCAATTGCGTTTTTAATGCCGTTCAGTATAGTTTTGACCGTGTCATTCGCGAAAATCTATTGACAGTTACCGAACAAATCCTTGCCATTCTAACAGGAGGAAATTCAAATAGCTTATAAGCAAAACGTGAGGTCATATCCTTTATGTATAACACAAGGGGTATGTCCAATAGGTAGTCGGTAGCTCCATTTGCCTGATTTTAAAAACTTTTCATTTCCTTTAAAAAGTATCTCACAGTACAAATTCAAAGTTTTGGTATTATTTTTTAAGTGAATACTGCATTCTGACACATCGGTGTATGAATTATGTACGATTGACGTAAAACTATATCTCTTTTCCTTTCGACCTCCTTTACAATGTGGCTTGTGTCAGTTAAAACATATACATAAGAAGAATTGGTATCATGATTTCAAGTCACAACTAATAATCGATTGATTCAGATTTTGACGGAGTGTGTTTTGAAGGACGAACCCAGTGTATTATCATAAAATGATTTTTAGACAGTAATACTTGCACTAATTGTGATATTTTAGGAACTGGTACATGTGAGACCATTCATCACTGCACGTAAACATTTTGAATCATGCTTTAAAAGTGATGTTGCAGCTTTAATACCTAGTTTTTGGCTTGAATATATATTATTATTCCGGCTTTGTTCAGTGATCGAACGTTGAACGGCTATTTTGTATGACACCCAGTCTGATTAAAATCGACTGTGATTCGAGGAAAAAAAGTGTAAAAATATTATCTTTAGCGGGGTTCGAACCTCACCCAGCCCGGCTTTCCTCTCATTAACAGTCTGAAGGCACCCCTATTGCCCGCATGTTCTGACACAAGCTCATCTAGCCAATCGAAAGGAGCGCAGTGAAAGCTTCGGTATCCCTCAGGGGCAGGTAACTCAAGTGTACCATTCGTTATACATAATCGCCGCTAAACGCTATTTAAAAACGAGGATGTGATTGGATAGCTTACGACTGGGTCTGTCTGCGCTAAACTGGTTATAGCAACACGCGATAGAGGTGGGTGCATTCAGACCGAGACGGAGAGGATATCCCGAATGGTTCGAGCCCCGATAAAGACAATATTTTTGATATTTTATTCCTCGGAGCACGGTCGATTTTAATCAGACTGGTATGACACCCCCCTTTTTGAACGCATATAATTTAAATGGCGTCTTTCCCCCTAACTACAGTTAACGGATAGTTTAGAATTACAGTTGACTTTGAATTAGCTGTACATTAACTAGTGTAGATATTGCACAAACTATAAGAATATCTCTCGTATGATAAAGGTGTCAAACTGATGTCAAGTGAAAAAGTACATTAGCGTGTTCGGTGACAAATTATGAACCTTTTACTTCAATAAATTTACATTAAAGCACAAAGGCTGTCACAGTTATAGTAAAATAGAACGCCAATACACAATGTTTCTGTGCAAATTATCAGTGACATTTTATAGGACATATCCCAACATGAAATTGTTCAAAACTATTAAAGTTATCCTTATAATATGCTGATAACTAGAAACTGATAGGAAATTTCCATGTTATATTTTACAAATTATTTGCCTGAGACAACGTTTACGTGAACTTTAAAAATAAAACCAAATACAGTGACATGAATCACTTTCATATTTCATTTCATTTTATTCTAAGTCAAGAAATAGTTAAGTAGTCTTCCGAAACAAAGCACAAGGTCTGCCAAACTAAATGTTGGTATTTAACGTTCTGGCGCGATAACGAATATTCACAGGGGGTACTCGACTGTACATGCAAACCGGAAGTTGCATCTCTGCAACTACCCATTTCCTCATGTACAGTTTTAGAGGAATACCCCCTACTGCACGTTGACGGTTAGTTTCAGTTAATTCCAAACTACAAACATTTAAAAATATTAAATATGAGTCTTCATATAATTTCTTTACGTATTAGCAATGATATATTACGGATTATGTTTCGATTTTGTCATAAAAGCCCATGTCAAGTGGCTGCCCGATAGAAGCTAGCATAGCGCTCGCGATAGAGCCGGTTTTTCTTATCTTATAACTTTAGTAATGACAATAAAGAGCTGTTAATAGCATACAATATAAAGTCTGTACAATATCCAGTCTTGTGTAACATTTCAATGTATATATCCATGTAATTAACGAAAAATAAGACAAAATAGTGACTGTACGCTCAAATGGTAGTCGCACAGGTACTGTACGCTTAGTTACAGAAAATAATATTTTCACTGTACGAGGAGTTGGTATGATAGGAATCTTTTTATTACATCATTTTCGTTACAATGGATTTACTTTACTTTTCAGACTAAATGAGAGGTTTACACATCATACCTCTGATGACAACGTTCCATTGTTGCTACTGTGATTTGTCTTCTGACTTTGTAAATATGATTCAACATTCTATTGATACCACTCCTACAGATGTCTGAAAGAGGTTATGTAATGTATTTTTCTAAGAATGATAGATCAATATTTCAAGTACCATTATCTATGGGAATGCAATGAACATATTATTGAGAAAATAAACACATAAATTAGACTTTTAATCAGCATATTATACCCGGTTTTCAGAAAGCTGGCGAACGCTTTAAAAACTCGTTACTAGAGCTTGACCATGGTGATGGCCCCGTCCACACCGGGCTTGTCTTCTTTCTACCATAATGTCTGGAGGCAATTCGCAAACCTCCTAAAAACAAAACGATTTATGTGTAAAATTCTGATTTATAACAAATGCCAAAATAAAGTACAATAACATCCAAGAAATACTTTGTACTTGAACTTTATGGACGGTGAGTAGATTTTGTGGATATGACTGTCCCGAACAGTGACAAATAACATATTTCGGTGAACAAAACGAATATTTTCTACAATCGTTACCTACATAATGTTACATTTTTTAGAGTTAACTGCAATATAAATATAAAATCTAAAGAGGATATTTGACATTTTATTGATTATTTCACCATGATGATTTTAATGAAAAAGGGTGAACGACTATTTAGTATTATATTTTTTCTATTATGAAAATATAGTGGATTATTATCAATCTCCATATTTTTACAACACATATCGAGAATTAATTAATAGAATAATAATTAAATTTACCAGTGGTTGATATGTTTAATTTAGATCACACTGTTTTGCACATCACATTCCACATATTGGTACGGTTGTTGTTTGGTTGGAATTTAACGTCTTCTTTTACCATTGAGTAATGTCCCCGCCTATGCCTTAGTTATTTCCAATTGGTATATATATGAAACTATATGTATGGCAGAAATCTGAACTATGGATTCAGACAAGTGTTTAATTGAACAACTGTGTACACAATCCTGTCAACTAGAGTTGTTAATTGAGTGCATTCAGTCGTTACATAGGTAACCATGTACAGCGACGCCTAGGCTCATCGAAGCTTGTCGAGTGGCCAGTTTAGGCTTCGCGGACCATAACTGCTAATTAGGCAGTGTATTAAAGTCGCATTTAGGTAGGTTACCGTCCGATTACGAAAATTGAAATTTAATCTAATACAAATTTCAAGCCTCTTTTTATGAATCGCAAAAAGTGACTATAGACCATTTTTAGTCCACCTGTAAAGATCCGACAAAGGATTTTCGATTTCAATACAGGAATAATAAAACTTCAAAGAACTTTCAAAACATTATTCCAGCGAATCTTGTGAAAGTTAATAAAACATGTCTTCCCGATCGCGGGTCATTAAATGTACAAATACAAGAAATAGGTCCACAATTGGAAACGGCATGTACTTCTAAAAGCGTGTCTGGTGTGTCTGTTGCCCCTGATGTATGTTAATAATTTTACCTCTGATACTGACATTTCTAAAGGGTATGAAGGTAATGGTGATGTTCAAATAATCAGAGAAATCAATTTATTATTACCCAACATTATTGAAACATTGAGGGAATCTTGGCATGTGGAATCATGGATAATTTTTTTGTTTTGAATACCTATTAGAGGATCCATTCACTCTATAAATGCGCAACTATATGTACAGTCACAGCGGACGACAATAGCAACTACCTTATGGCGTACAGTTTACATTCAGTCAAATAATAGCTGGCAACAGTAAAAAATTCATATTCTGAACTTTTACATAGTCAAATCTACATCCAGACTTCAGCAAAAATACAATTAGCATCAATTAATTCATCGATATCACTGTAATTGAAAGATTATTACTGTTTTTCGTGAGGCACGATTATGTCCTGAATAGCGACATTAAATCATAACTGTAAGGTGATTTAACGACTGTCACTTCAAAGACACGATAGACTGGAATGCATGGAAGTTTAATCTGTCGTCATATAAAGTTTGAGCATGTTCTGAATAAATATGTAAACGCCGTTCTGCCTTGTTGCCAGCTTGAAAAATTAAGAAGGAGTGTTGGGGGGAAGAGACTTAACTGTCCCCTGGTGAACAATCCGCAGTTGTAAATTCAGATGTAATGGTCTTGATTTGGTGAATAACGTCGAGGGCTTTGTTCAAGACAACAGGTAGTGATATCGAAGGCTTGGTCTGATCAGGGCGATGAACTTTTTGCCTAGCAACCCGAGAGAATAAGATAACACGCTAGATAAGAAGGAAATGGTCATTGGTCACATACCAGTATCATTATTTCACCCAGATATATCGAGGCTACCAGAACTATGTAGGGAGCCTACTGGGTCGTAGAGCCTCCTGTCACATCATGAACCACGCTGGAAGATGGGAGGCGATGTCGTGGTACGCTTGTCGCAAACATCGCAGACCTGTGTGCGAGATAAGAAGGAGTGAGTTGAGCTTAAACTACTTTAAACTATACATGCTGAGGTCACCTTATGGGCATGACCATGTGTTTGGTTAATAAAGTGATGGTGCGAAGATATAAGTTTCAAAACAATGTTTATAAATCAAAAGCGGAAGTTCTTAATGAATGTACAATCTTCGGTGAAGATTATAGATTTTCCTTTGCAAATGATTTAAAGGTGTTCACACAAATTGTTTTTATCATTTTGTTTCTTTTTTTTTGGGTACATGCACACAAAAATGGCTATTAATGGTTTATGCTTGATACTTGATTAATTATCTTACAGCCATCGATAGTCGGGTAAAATACTGAGATCTCTGATCAGCTGGAGAAGACATATTTTGCATAAAGTAATATCGCTATAAGGGATAATTTGAAAATAATTTCTTTCCAAAAAACATGCTACTGCCCTTTTATTGTTTGTGTCCCCCCTGTCGCATACCTTAGTGTGAAATCATATTTAATTGTTGTTATTTATCTAAGAGTATCCGGATTTGATATTAGTTTTCAATTTAATTTAACATGAAATTGTCTTACATGTTATTATAAAATATTAAATTTGCGAAATATAGGCTCTATCCCGTCATGCATTCTCTCCGCACAGAGGCAGATCAAGTCATGAAATTTTAAACAGTCTCTGTTCCATAACGCAAAATTTGTGGTATAGAATGGGAGATGCCTGATTGGAGGCAATCAAAGTTAGTTGTGCAATAAGCGATGCTGTTCTGAATCATGACAAAAGCATTATGATTTTAACCACCCTTTCCATGCCAGAAACATTGTCATTTAATAAAGAAATTCAAATGGACTGTGGTGCAATTTTTTTTCTGCCAGGGGAAACTATCGGAACCCACGGATTTGGTTTTATTAGAACAGAGGTAGTATCAGCATTTTATGACTTGATCTGCCTCTGTGGGGAGAGAATGCTCGTCATTATATGAAAGATAAGTGATATCACTATGAAACAAAATGTTGTTGGTCAAACATTGATGGACTTAAACAGGTTCTTTCGACGTCAAACCATTGTTATATCGTCACACAGCAACAGCGATGACGTCACATAGCAACGGCGATTTAAAAGAGATATCAAACTCAGAAGCTGTAATACTTTTCTAAAACTAAGAGCAATCATATCATGTTATAATGAAAGAGAGATCATATTGAAACTTAAAAAGACTCCAAAAGCTGTATGAAACTACTGTACATCTAGTTCTATGAACCTATTGAATTCCAACGTAACTACATGTACATCAGTCCCAAAAAATTCAGCATCTTGATTTGCCGACAGAATGCGAGGACCACTGGGTTGGCGAGGATTGTAACCAACAGTGTCACTGCTACAAGGACTCATGCACCTCGGGGATCCCGTGCTACTATGGGTGTCAGCCAGGATGGGTGGGGTCCTGGTGTGAAACAGGTAACTTCCGCTCATATACATTTCAGACATCGAAGTTGGGCGTGGGAGCAGGGGGCGTAGTGTGGAGGGTCACAGTCCCAAAACTATTTTACGAAGATTATGTTTGGGAAATGATAGTTTCGATCATCTTTTTTGTATTTTTTAAAAGTTTGGTTTAAGTATTTAAGCTCAAGGCAGAGGTAGTCCTTATAGATAATCATCCTTATTTACTATCTAAACCTTACTTAACTCTAAACCGTAAGCCTGTTAGGGGGGGGGGGGGGGGTAATGGACCCGAAGAACGACCTGAGAAGCACTGTTCAGTACTTAAATGCTTTAGAAAATCGAACACACAAATGTTTTTTTCGATTCGAGTCAAGCATGTCATTGCCAACCTGTGCACACTTCGTTCGCACATATGGAGAACAGGTTGCTTTCATATATGTGCGCAAAAGCTAAACTTGGCCGGCTTTGAGTTCCTCGTTACATGTACTCAAATACCGCTAGATATATAACTAATAACAACATATAGTTGCAAGACTTGTCACATAGTTCTTGCAACTTCAATGAATCTTAATTTTTTGTATATGGTTAAATGGTACATACATTTTTTAATAAAATGGTAACGTGAAACTTTTTCATTGATGTCAAAATGAAATCCCTTCGCTTTTTTAATCAATATCAAATGGTGGTTTGTTCGGTTTTATGTCTTTGATTGACCAGTCAAGAAATCTAAAATATGTTAAAGATAACAGTACATTCATTGCTAATAAGGTTGGTTGGTCAAGGTTGTAGTAAAAAGTTACCATTTTGTATGTTCAGAAGAAAATATATCAAATCAAACGTTATAGTGTACATATGATGTACAATTTTCGGACAAATGATAAATACTCTATTTCATACGACAAGGATTCAAAATCCAAATACAAATAGGGAGTCTACCCAGTTCAATGCAGTAATAAGATATAAATGACATATGCTTTTTTGTTATTTCCAAAAAGATATGATATTCGCATGTTTGTGATCTATCTGTTGCAACATCTCAAAACTTTTGATAAAAAAATTTATTTTTCAGAAATTCCAAAACCTCAAGGTATGTTTTCAACGTTCTTGAATATCTTTATTTGGCAAAGGAAATCAATGTACAACTGCCTGTCGTAGATTTGTTCACTTAACACTAATCGTAATGCAAAGGTCTTGTTCTTTACGTTTCTTGTATTGGAATACTGAAAAAGAAGCAAACATTGTCACCTGGGTCTCATACTTGGTTTGTCCATCGGCAAGGCACGTCATCCATATTGCACAATCAACCAAGCTGTTAAACTTGGTATCTTGAAACGGTTACACAATTAAGTGATCAAACTTGCGGGCTTCAGCTTCAATCAAATGATTGGAAGTCGTCACTATACTCTCTATCCATTGGTCTTAACAAGGTTTCAGAAATAAGATGATGGTTTCAATTAATCTAATTTCTTGGTGTAGTTAATTGCTGATTAGAAATTGAGTTTAATGATAAAAAGCAATTTCAAACAGAAAAAGTAAAATTGTATTCAAAAGTTTTGTTTTTACAAATATTGTATCACTTTCAGTAAAAGATTATAAACTTTAAGACTTGATGATTTAGTCGATTCTAAACACATTGAATTGACTTCTTTGGGTGGCATTTAGAAGTTGAAAGTCAAATAAGGACAGTATTTATGGATGACAACTTCTTTATTCATAGAGTGCGACGTTTCGATACAGATTCTGCAGCTGGTATCGTTATCAATGAATTGAGTTCTTTTTTGTGCTTGTTTTGTGTTTAACTATTTACTGATTATTTCAGTTGAGCATTATTGCGTCAAGAACAAGACCCACTATACGTTAATGCTGTTAATGGATCTGAAAAACAACTTCACCAGCTTGGTCCCACTTGATACTGAAGGCTTCCCTATCAATGAGGATAAATATACCAATGAATATCTGAATGGTCTTAACATGCTTCAACTGACAACAGAAGATCTAGCGAAACCTTTTCATCCCTATTACAACGAAAAGAAGGTAGATAGTCGATATTTTACAATCCGTCCTTTTGTCATGCGATGTTCTAGAATTCATATGCAGTCGAAATGCCATCATGTTTAAACGTCTATGGAAAATAACAACAAAATATTAAGCAAACCCATTCCAACCTTATTTCTACGAAACAAAAGTAAATTTTCGAAGGTTTTTACACTCTTGCCATTTGTGCTTGCCAGAACGATATTTTAAAGTCATCATACAAACAAATATCTCAAAGATCTAACCATGCTTCATCTGAGAACAAACGATCTGGCAAATCATTTTACAAAAACAATGACAAAATGAAGGTACACACTGTGGATGATCTTTGCAAACCTTCCCTTGGGTAGGTGTAAATACGATGTTCTTGTTTCTAAGGTATATGCAAATGTATCATTTTAGGAGTGAGTATTTGATATGTTTCGTTGTAACTTTATTCATCCTTGATCCTTATATGACCCATTTGATGCTTTTTAAAATGTATTTACAATCACGGACACGCCGAGCGTCCATGCGATGCTAGCCGTAATCCTAGAAACTATATTAAAACAGGTTCACGAACAAATAGCAAGTGGAGAAAATGGACTTTACAAGAGGTTTTTTCTGAACGTACAAACATACTTGGAGAGGACATATATATAAATGTATATATTTCTGTATCCCTGTTACATTTACTGATTGAAAAGATGACTTGTTTTACATTACTAGATTGGCGACCCTGCAACTTTTGAGTGGTTATTCCGACTGCGTGAAGTCAACAGTGTGAGACTGCCATATGACCTTGACTTTCGGGTTCAATGTGATTTCTTTGAAGCGGATAACTGGTACAGCTCTGTGTCCCTAGATTTTCAGTCGTGAGTCTCACATCATCAACTGCTGGTCGTGTTCAATATCGTACCATATAACCTACGGTTCGTAAGTCAATATATTATATCATCACTTCCAGGTCCATCCTCTCCCCACATAGGAGATGCTCGATCAATTAATGTGTTAAAGTTCATGACTTTTCAAAGGATTTTCTGTAGTGACTTGTCTTATATATTTGCAGTGGAGCTATCGCTGACCAGAGACCAGAGCCGAGACTGATCTCACTGAAGATGTTTCTTACCGAAGCTTATGATATTGAGCCCTTGAGTAACATCACTCTTGGACAGCCAGTGAGACTAGCAATAGTTCAAGAGGAAACTACCAATGGTTGGTTTTTATCCCATAAATATATGTTTAGTTCAAGAGGAAACTACTAATGGTTGGTTTTTATCCCATAAATATATGTTTACTTCAAGAAGAAACTACTAATGGTTGGTTTTTATCCCATAAATATATGTTTAGTTCAAGAGGAAACTACCAATAAATATATATATATATAAATATATGTTTAGCAATACTTTAGTTAGGTTAGGATGCTCGTGGACTTTAAAGTTGTTCTATAGTTAGATTTTCACAACCAGTGAGACAAATACTTGATTAAGTGGCAACCCGTATGAGGTTTCATTTTACCCCAAACTGAACGTTTCGCAACGTTGTAGGAATTTTCAAGTGTGGTTATTGATCGTGAACTTTGACGCAACATTTGAATATCGGTACCAGTTAGACGAAACAAGGTAATAATAATTATTTCAGCACAAAAATTAAAGTTGATGAAAAGATTATGCGGCAACGATCTTAAGTGGAGATCTGTATTAACCAATCAACTAAATGTTAAAACTCCCTTCCTTTTAACAGATAGTTTCTTAATTACAAAATCTATTATTCCAAATCTAAACAATCGCTTTTGGAAAGATGTATTATCAGAGTGGGTAGCGTTCCGTAAAAAGAGCTATTATGTCATACGCTCGAACATTGAGTGTAAACCAAACTAAAATAAATCTACCAGATCCGATATATCCGTATACTATTTCCAAAATTTGAAAAATCATTGCAAGCAAAAATTTATACGCTACCCTCATGAATTCAAAATACGTCCACTTGCCAAACTTTTCAAAATGGGAAAATATCCTACAGTGTGATTTTGATGAAAATGATTGGAATTTTTTTAACATCATTGCACATAAATGCTCTCAAAACATTGACTTAAAACGGTTGCGATACAGGTTATTCATAATATTCTTCCAATCAGACATCTTCTGTATAAAATTGGGTATGTATCTTCACCAACATGTCAGTTTTGCAATAAAGAAATAGAAACAATAAATCATTTGTTATTGGAATGCGAACCTATCTTTAGGTTATTGAATGACATAGAATCATGACTAAATTCAGTCCAGTTAAAACTAGAGTTCACAAACAAAATCATTATTTTGGGAATGAAAGGGAAAAATAATAATTCTGTAAACGCAATCATTTTATTAGTAAAACAGTATATTTATAGATGTAGCATTAACAACTTCAGACCAAAAGTAGATCATTTAAAGACAGAAATTGTTAAATATTATGATATCTCAAAATACGTGTTCCTTTCAACGGGCACTGAACAAATGTTTTTTTAAATATTGGTCAACTTTACATTTGTTATTTGGAAAGAAAACACAATAGTAAATTGTATACGCACATAATTGTTAATGTGGGTAGTCAATTTATGTTATTGATGTTATGTCATTGTTGTTACCATTTCTTCCGGTAACCTGATAATTATTAATACATTTTTGTCTGTAACTTGTAAATATGAAAAAAAATTTATATGGCACATGATAGATTTATAATGTAATTAAGATAATTCAAAGATAAAGACAAAGCAGAACTGTCACCCCGGAACTGTGTTGCTAGAAGTGCAGACAACAGGGTTGAACGGCAGCTGAGTGATAAAGACGGGCAAGTATCTAAATGATGAGTTTCAAATAATTGTATGAGCGTCTTCATAGTTTCATAAAAGAATATTAATTAATAGCAATTTTTACAAGTTTGACTCAGTTATTTTCTGTTAGTTTAGATTATCTTTATGTTATTGGAATGATAGAAGTAGTGATGTGATGTGATGATGTGATGTGACATACTGATTGGGTGTGGATGTGGTATGGTTTGATTTGGTGGTGTAATGTGATATTATGTGATGATTCGGTGCTGTGATGTGTGATGTGATGTGACAGACTGATTGGGTGTGGATGTGGTATGGTTTGATTTGGTGGTGTAATGTGATATTATGTGATGATGTGATTTTGTGATGATGTGACGTAATGATGTGATGTGATGTGATGTGGTTCAGCATGACACCGACATCAGAATCAACGTCGAATAATCTCTTATTTCATTTATGGAAACGTCTCGTGTTTCGAACTAAATAAAAATGTTTTTTTGAACTTTTGCAATGGAATGTCTGGTGCCATATTAATGATACAGTTAGAATTCTCTATGTTGTTCATGTGTTACAGATGCCCTCTGGAGGAAGACATTTTCGGTATGTTTCGAAAAAAGAGCTCAGGGGAAATAATCACTGGATTCTTCAGGGCATTTGGTTTGCCTGGATATTCCTCCTATGAGATATCCTGTGACCTGGTGGCATGTTATCGGTACTGCCAAGAGGTAAGATAACCATTCTCACTCCACTAAGGTAGCTCAAGTTGTGATGTGCTGATACGACCAGATCCATGCTTCCCGGCAGTTTCCCTTAGCAAAAAATCATCGCACCACAAACAATTTGAAATATTTCAGCAAATGAAAACACATCTCTCATGAAACATGTTCAATTCAGTAGCCAAAATGATGACTGAACATCGTCTCTGATTGCACAACTGCACGTAAGTTATATGCATCCAAACCATGTTCTCCCTTTCCTGCCCACAAACTTGGCGTATCCTAACAGAGGTTGGATAAACATTTTATAACTTGATCTATTTCTGTTGGCGGAGAAGATAACAGGCCACTTAAAATGTATACAGAATAAAAAGCCCGTAGCCCGTTTATATTGATTTGTTTCTATATCTTTATATTTCCAATATTTTATTGCTAAAGCCAAATGTTTATCTTCAGGGGTTAATTTTTTTATAATTCAAGCCTGTGATACATAATTGTAGAAGAAATGTTCGTTATATAACTGCCATAGATTAAAAACAATGTGTTGCTACTAGTAGCATTTATTTTCGTTTTCATTAGAATTGTTAATTTACCTCAAGAAACGTACTTCTGTTCCATATTTTATATTTATATTACCTACGGAAATACATTATCTGTGCGTTTTTTTGAGGAAATACTTATGTTTGTGTTCTAATTCTCAAATAATAAATATTGATACTGTGAAGTTGAGTAATATAAATACGGATAAATACACAAATCGTCCTTGTCAAAAACTTGTTACGCAATATGAATGCAAATTTGTTTATGAATATTTTTTATTTTATGTTATATAAGTTTATATAGATTACATGACGCTATCATGATATATATATTCCTATTACTTTCATATTGTAATATTATTCAGTCTGATTAAAATCGGTCTAGTTCCGAGGAATAAAGTACTAACCCTCTACTCTATGTCTGACCGCACCCCTGTGCCTCGCGTGTTTAAAGGCACCACTCGATCCGGCGAGTTTCGTCCGCCATTTTGAAACGTTAGTATTGCGAGAAAACAAATGTGCTGTATTATTTTAATTTATCAACAAAATAAAAGAAATAAATACTTGATTGATAGGAGAGGAGCATATTTACAAAAAAAAATCATAATAAAAGTTATCAATTACGACAGCTTTTTGTCGTAGTAATGCATTTCACGATCGTAGATTCGATGATTAGTTTCATTTCACGATGTTTTTATTTTTTGAGCGATACACTTTATTCTTAGTCAAATTGTTTAATTTTGGACAACTGAAATGCTAACATTTCGAACATATTTGAAATTAAGTGTAAAACTATCTTGTAAAATTCATCTATAATTGTAAACAAGAAAGTCCTCCTGAAATTCGTTTCCACTAAAAATACCCCGCTCGAATGGTCCCTTTAATACCAGTAAAGCGCAGCCGAAACCAAGTCGTTAGCAGACCATTCATATTATCTCTCTTATAACACCCCTGGCGGCGATCATGTGTAAAGCATGGTTAAAAGGCTTTTGCCGGCGGTTTTGATTGGTGATCTGCCTCTGTGGGGAAACTTGCTTTTAATTGTGATTCTAGGTATTTTGATAAATTGCACATTCGCACGATACGCTATGTTATTTCAACAGGACTGCAGGTACCGTGACTATAGAAGAAGATCAGTAAGGGATGTCCAGGACCCGGTCTTCGCTGTTGTCAGCACATCCGTAATTGTCAAGTAATCAGTAATGATAATGAGTTTCACTGATGTCAGCACATCTGTAACTGTCAAGTAATCAGTAATGAAGATGGGAGTTTCACTGATGTCAGCACATCCGTAACTGTCAAGTAATCAGTAATGGTGATGGGAGTTTCACTGTTGTCAGCACATCCGTAACTGTCAAGTATTCAGTAATGAAGATGGGAGTTTCACTGATGTCAGGACATCCGTAACTGTCAAGTATTCAGTAATGAAGATGGGAGTTTCACTGATATCAGCACATCCGTAACTGTCAAGTAATCAGTAATGAAGATGGGAGTTTCACTGATGTCAGCACATCCGTAACTGTCAAGTAATCAGTAATGAAGATGGGAGTTTCACTGATGTCAGCACAGCGATTACTGTTAGAATATTCCTAGTAATCGATAGTTAGGGTCTGATATTCACCGAAACCCTTTGAGTGTTTGTTGGCGATCCAATGTGCTTTTAGTTGAGTGAGAATCTTTGAAAATATACCAGAATTGTTTATTGAGTTTCTTCATTTTGTGTGTACTCCAAAGATTTAGATATCGTCTTGAGGACATTTGCTGTACCAATATCACGACTTTCAGTTTTACATTTTGTCTTTACAGTCGAGCTGTTGTATTGTAGCTCATTAGGCTTTATATTCAGTTATACTGTAGAGTGTGGCTAATGTGTTCCCCCTTAGTAGGGGCCACAGGGTCACCCATCCTAAAATAAACAAGTGTTTGCCACTAATGTGGCAAAGTCCCTCGCCGCTTAGATATTGCGATAGAATTGTCACAATATGCAAATGCTATATTCCCATTGACAATAAGTGCAATGGTTCAAGAGATATGGCGTTAAAAAGAGTTTCAAAAGTGGTCAAAATGCCATTATGACCTTGAAAATAAGGTCAAGGTCATCCAAAGTGACAGGTGTCTGCGTTATCCCTCAATGTAGTTTCTAACCAAATTTGAAGACATTTAGTGTAGTGGTTTATGAGATATCAAGTAAACAAGAGTTTTAAAAATGGCGAAAGTGGTGACCTAGAAATTAAGGTCAAGGTCACCCAAAGTGACTGGTGTCTACGTAATCCCTCAATGCAGGCTGTGACCAAAATTTGTAAAACGGTTCAGGCGATATTGTGTTAACAAGAGTTCCAAAAATGGCCAAAGTGCCGTAGTGACCTTGAAAAAAATGTCAAGGTCACTTGAAGTGACTGGTGTCTGCGTAATCCCCCAAGTGAGGCTGTGACCAAATTTGAAGACTTTGGGTGCAAAGGTTCTTGAGATATCGCGTTAACAATAGTTTCAAGAGTGGTCAAAGTGCCGTTGTGACCTAGACAATAAGGTCAAGGTCACCAAAAGTGACTGGTGTCTGCGATATCCCCCGAGTGAGGTTGCGACAAAATTTGAAGACTTTGGGAGCAACGGTTTTTGAGATATCGCGTTAACAAGGATCCGGACGTACGGACGCCGCTGAATACAATGTCACCCGTTCCGCGTTGCGGCGGGGGACAAATATATAGGCGATGTGATTTCAGATACCGGTTATCAATTCAGAAATAGTACTTGCTCAAATATGACAATGTATTCAAAATATCCTTGAAAAGCTATAAAATTGACTCCTTTCTTATCCGAGGGAAACTATTGTCTCTGTTTAATGACAATTTATAATTTGTTCTCACACCTGTTAATGGCACTGTTTCACATAACATATCATTAATAATATTCAACCTACGGTTTAAAAAGAACGAGAGTTTTCAAAAACAGGGAGAGAAATACCTAACCTTAATCTTCAGGCCTTAAAAGGAAAAAATATAAAAATAAGATAGTTATGTAACCAATTTCAAGACAATGTATGTAAATCAAAGAATAAAATCAAACACAAACGTTCCATGTTAAAATTGCCTACCACATAAACGTGATCAAATAAATATTTTAGTTATTTATGATTAATACGTGATAATTTATTCTACACTACTTATTATCGGATGCAGTAGAATTATGTTTTATAATACACAAAATATAATATATGTTAGAAAAAAAGAGCCATTGGCTTTGTAGCTCATTAAGCTTCATGTTCAATTATACTGTAGGGTGTGGCCAATGTGTCCCCCCTTAGTACACAGGATCACCAATCCTAAAATTAAGTATGTAGGCGATGTGATTTCAGATACCGGTTATCAATTCAGAAATAATAATTGCTCAAATATCTCATTGATAATTTAGGGTATAGGATCCAAAGGTTCACCAAGTGTTTTTAGGATCACCACAAATTTTAAATTACAATCCTCATTAGTAGAAGTCTCCACACAAGTTATCAACTCTAAAGGTCTTTTTCTTCTGGATAATATTTAGGGCGTGACATCTACAACCCTTAAGAGGGGCCACAGGGCAACTCAAGCTACACATACTAATCCTCACTTGTCAAGGAGTTTGTACACAAAATTTCAGCTTTCTAGGCTAACGTTTACGTAAGTTTACGGACGGACGGACGTCGGACACCATGCCATGACATAATCCCATCATTACAGGCCAGATGAGCTAACAATTTGGGAAAATCATCATCAAAATTGTACTTACACCTAATCAACACAAATTATAAATGCTAGATATCACTTATCAAAACAGTAAGGCGATCAGTCAAATAGAATATTAAACTCTTCGGTTAGTAAAACAGAATAACAGACCTGAAACTCCTAACAAAAAGATCTTGCAGTGGGGAATTTTAAAAGTACTGGCCTATTATTTAAGGGTTATTGCTGAGAGGAGAGTCCATCCTTGCTCTATGCGTGCTTTACGCCCACTGTTCACATTCGATTTCTTGCATTTGTGAACAAAGGATTAACACTGTGTATAACCGTACACCGGAACTAGCGAGGTGTACGGCGGAGAAATGTTGCTAGCGAGGATCGTGATCGCAAACGGGATCACTTTAAAAGCAATCATCGCCGTTTCATCAACTTTTTCTATGTTATTATCATGTCAATAGCTTTCCCAGACATAACTATTTAATGTCATATCCTGTTCGTAGTCAGAGATAGCAAATATGTTACTAACAACAGCATTACTCGCAACTGTCATTGTTACTGTCCCTTGGATACAGAATGACAAGCACATACATTTTACTAAGTATGTGTGCTAAAATTACTACATGATGTTGATTAATTGAAAGTTATGAAGTAAAATATTACCGAACTTTCGATTTCGGCTCCTCGCTAGCAACATTTCTCCGCCGTACACCTCGCTAGTTCCGGTGTACGGTTATACACAGTGATTAAAGAAATACAAATTATAAAGAATAATAAATAATTTTTCAATATCAATTTGCAATGTAATATAATTCAAGCAAATTTTACTGTTGTATTTGAATTATGATTAAGTAATGAATATTTGAATCATATCATACTCCTTGCAAAATGATGTATCTATATTTCACATTTTAAGCAAAACTCGCTCTATATTCTATATTTAGGTATTTATTAAGCTCTTGAAGGAAACATGTTCAATAGTACATTTAATATCTGGAATAAATACTCATTAAATCTTCTCAATGTGAAGTGGAAATAATTATCAGACTTGCTTTTGGAAATTACTAAACGTACATCGGAACTTAATGAAGTTACATAAAATAACCCTCAGTACCATATAACCCTATTCCCAACATTCCCCATTTTCTCCACACAGAGGCAGATCAAGTCAAGAAATGTTGATACAGACTCTTATATTACGCCGAGTTTGTGGGATAGAATGGGAGACGCCTGATTGGAGGCAATCAGAGTTAGTTGTGCAATCAGCGACGCTGGTCTTAAATCGTCGTTTTCGCTCCTAAATGATGACAAAGGCAGTGTAATGTGAACCACCCTTTCCATGCGTGAAGCGTTTTCATTTGATAAAGAAATTCAAATGGATTGTGGTGCAATTATTGTCCGGAACCTACGGATTTCGGCGTAATAGAACAGAGGCTGTATCAACATTTCAAGACTTGATCTGCCTCTGTGTGGAGAGAATGCACATACCCTTATCACTCATATTGTATGTCATGTTACACACTATGCTAGCATTGTATTAAATTAATATATCTTTGTGTATTTACTGTATTGCCTGATCTAATGTTAAGTATGCCCCCTACAATAAACAACAGAGTTTAGATCATAGTTTAAAGGGGCAGTAGCACGTATTTTTTCTTAATTCTACATCTTCAATTTTCACTGATAATTCTACGTTATTGCTGAATGTATTATTTTGATAGTGTCACAAATTTCATTACACAAACCAATCACCAAACCAACCAAGATTCACATAAAGTCCTTATAAGCAGACATCTTTGTGCGAACACCTTAAATTTTGTGTGCGTAAGAAAAATGGTTAAACTTTACATTATCTATTTTATTTAAACTGCTTTGTTTAGTTTAAATCGTTGTCTTTCAATTGGAACCATTTATTTCATTTCCCTGACATCACCATATATTACCCCTAAACGTGCTACTGCCCCTTTAATGACTTGAGTAACCTTTGTTAAATATATTTAATAGAACCATGGAGTGAACTTTATTAAGATAGAAAAATGCACTAGGACCAATACTGACAAACAAGCAAGACAAAGATGCTCTATTGTATCAAGGGATTTAGAATATTCAATCATTGAAACTGGAATCAATGTAACATAAAGATTCAATGTTACACACATTTCAACAACTTTTACTCTATGGTTTGAAATGTTGACAAAATCAATCTATCATTGAGGAATTACAGTTAAACCAGAAAGAAAGTACATGTATTTAAAAGAATTATTTTCATCATATAAAAATACAAAACCAGTGATCATGATCAGCTATCTTTTAAAGCTCTGCTGTTAATGGTCGGAGGACAATCTTCAGTTCATAATGGAATATGAGACTCGGGCAAAACGCAAACAATAGATAAGCTAAAAGTTATTATTGCACGCTTTTTTAAAAGTCAAGGAGAGAAATTTTCAAATTTTGATTTATATAATACATTCGGTCTGATTATCCGTAGTCGTTAAATAATGTGTCATGCATCAACTGAAAATTGCTTGCCGCCATTTTAAAGAGAACACCTTATGATTCCGAAAACAAAATGATACCATCGTTTGAGAAGTCTTTTTATTCACAACTATGACCCGAGACACATAGTCCTGACGGGAAAAAAGAAAAATAAATAAATATACAAAATTATTTACCACGACAAACCTTCTTTGATTATGTATCTCAATGTCAAATTTGGAAAAAAATATTAATTTAAAGTTTGTTCCTTTGAACTACGGCAATGTTCTTTTGCTGTTTTTTATCTTAAAAAGTTTACAGGGATTATTTTACTAGATTTTTTAAATCAGAATTTCACAAAAATTACCCCATCTGTCTATTTTACCATGCCGAATGTCGAAATTCAGCACCAGTGACGCGATGATCCCGAAATATGGTTTGGGATGGTTATTTTACACAAGAACAATTAGTGATCCTTTGTAAGATTTTCTGAAGTTATTTTCTTGACGTCAAACGAAAACCAAATTACATGATATTTGCACTAAGGTACATAAACACATGAAAAAAACTAAAGGTACGCAGCTGTAAAGATAAATAGAGAACGGGTAAAACTGCTAAGAATGTTAATATATAATATAATAATAAGCGTAACAATCTTCTAAATATTTAGTGAAATGTCATTGAATCAATTATTTTCATAAAGAGAGTTCAAAAGTTGACTAAACTGTGAAAGTAAAATATGGAAAACTTGGTATCTTTTTAGTGGTGAAGATTTGAAGTGCTCTGCTTTCCCATTCTCTCCCCGCAGAGGCAGATCAAGTCATATTGATTTAGCCTCTGTTCTATTACGCCAAAATCCGTGGGTTCCGGCAGTTTCCCCTGGCAGAAAAAACCCCCGCATCACAATCCATTTGAATTTTTCCCGCATGGAAAGGGTGGTTCATATCACAATGCTTTAGCCTTGATTCAGTAGCCAAAACGATTACTTTAAGAACAGCGTCGCTGATTGCACAACTACAGAAAGTAACTTTGGTTGCCTCCAATCAGGCATCTCCCATTCTATCCCACAATGTCGGCGTAGTATAACAGAGGCTTAATCAACATGACTTGATCTGCCTCTGTGGGAGAGAATGCTGCTTTCCATGTTCACTTGAATTTTCCCTTTGTAAACGATAAGAGAGATGCTGGGAGCTGAATCTGAAACTGTGACGGCTAACTGTTTGTCATTCTCTCCCACATAAGCAGATCAAGTCAAGATATGTCGATATATTCAGCCTCTGTTCTATTACGCCGAAATCCGTGGGTTCCTGCAGTTTCCCCTGGCGGGAACAAAAATTGCACCACAGTCCATTTAAATTTCTTTATCAAATGACAACGCTTCTCGCATGGAAAGGGTGGTTCATATCACAAGCCATTGGCTTGATTCAGTAGCCAAAATGATGATTAAAGAACACCGTCACTGATTGCACAACTAACTTTGATTGCCTCCAATCAGGCATCTCCCATTCTAGACAATAAAGTCGGCGTAATATAACAGAGGCTGTGTCAACATTTCATGACTTGATCTGCTTCTGTAGGGAGAGAATGGCAGGGGACGGGTCTCTGTACTTCTTGGAGCAGCATGTGAGATGGAGATGAAATTGTGCCCCTCCATTGTTAGCATCAACTGTGTATATCACATCTTGAAATATGCTTTGAATATAGAATACAAATCTCTTTACCTACTTAAGCTTACGCGCAAAATTGACGCTTTTCGATGATGCTCTTTTTTATGTTATTCCATAATGATGGATATTGTTCTTTTCTATATTGCAATATACAGTAAAACGTTTGCAATACGTATTGTATTGATTCCTATAAATTTTAAGTCTTCCCCTAAATAACAGCGATAAGAATAGCAATCGTTGCATAGCTGTCCGCTGTTTAGGAAAGTGAGATTTTAAGATGAGCCCATACAAATGCAAACACTTTATTCACAATTTTCTTTGTTTCTGTATTACAATAATACCTCACATACATTTGGTTATATTGCAAAACAGAAATGAAGTTGTAACATCAAAAGCAAAATAAACAGCATTAAAATGCATTTATAGTTATTAATGTACCCATCTCCGTAGCAAAGGATTCCTATCACTCATCTCACTAGAATCTGTATCACCAGCATTGGGCAGCATGTCCTCAGCACTCATCATAACCACCTGTTGGTTCAGGGAAGATGATGACCCCATCAATATCCTTCAATCTAACCAAGACCACAACATGCTACTCAAACAACTTAACCATCCTATTCACTATTGAAACTGAAACCAACCCACAGCTCTTGAACTTGAGTTTCTTGACGTTCTAGTCGCTTGAATCCCGGATAACAGCACTCACTTCTTTGTCTAACACAAAGCCATCCACTCTGACCAGTACACCACTTTAACTAGCACACAAAATTAAATCGGGCATAATCTCTACCTTCACCTCCCATTCTCTCCTCACAGAGGCAGATCAAGTTTTGGAATGTTGATACAGCCTCTGTTCTATTACGCCGACTGTCATTTGCTAGAGAAATTCAAATGGAATTTGGTGCAATTTTTGTCCACCAGGGAAACTACCGGAACCCACGGATTTGGTCTGATTTGAACAGAGGTACACTGTAGTATCAACATTTTATGACTTGATCTGCCTCTGTTGGATGGGAATGGACACAACTCAAAGATGATGATTTTCGACCAGTATGGGTAGAAGAGGATGTTACTTGTATAATGTTTTGTTAATAGATTTCAATTGAATTAGGTGATGGGAGAGGAGCTGATTTAAGTCCGAGTTATAAATCTTGTGTTCCTCAACTAAATGTGGAGCGGTCAGGATTGCTAGTTTTATAGGACCAAACCTAGACGACTGACTTGTCTTATTTGTTAAGTAGAATAAGTGTTATTGAAAATGGATAACTTTTGAGGTTAACAGTTTTATGTAGTTTTCTTTGTCATGAAATCTTAATCAAACACAATACGAATACATAATATTATCATTCCTTACTGTATTTACATTTAATATGTTAGAACTGTTATGTCAAGCACTGTTGACGGATATCCTATTATTTGTCGACCAGTTGGACTATAAAAAATAAAGCATTTAATTTGTAACTGATTATTACATTGTAAACCTGCTATCTGGTCTTCCTTTCAAAAGTAAATTATTCTACGGGTTTATTATCGGAAGTAAAACCTCTTAAAGAAGTAGCCAGCACAAAAGACATAATCTGACTTAGAGTTAAAACGTGAGGTAAACCTGATTTGCATCTGTTATTTATTGTAGTGCAATTATTTCATTTATAGTTGACATTAAGGATTTTATTGATAATTAGAAGTTTAATTTGACTATGTTTTCAGCCTCTGCAGTAACCTCTGCCTCAGTTAATACGGAAAGTATCAGCCCTTGGTTTCCTCGGTTTCTCCTATTGACCTAGGTTACTATTCAGAACATAGAGTTTTCGTTGTGTAAGCAAAACAGTCGATTTAATTGCCACCTGCAACCTATATGATATCCATTTGATTAAACAGGTAAATATCAACCTTTCATGACTTTATCTGCCTCTGTGGAGAGAGAATGCCTATCAAGAAGAAGTGAGAATTTTTATTTTATTTTTATTTTTTATTTAATTTAATTTATTTTTTAATAATTAATGGCGTATGCGTACAATTTGTACTTTAGCGGCCCGGTTTTAAAAAAATGACACTCTCTCTTACGCGTTTTTACGCATCAAAAGAAAAATAAATACCAACTGGAACTCGGAGTTTATCACAATAATTAACGCTGGACAGTTAAACCATAATACCTCGCAACTCGTTGATTATTCTTATAATCTTGAATCTGGTCAAGAAAACTATTCATTAGTTTAATTTCAAAGTTTGTTTATATGTGACCATTTTCCTAAACATATACTCAACGGCAAAAGAAACGTTACTACATAAAAGGCAAGATAGTTTAATCAACGTGGGATGGATACACCTTACACGTAGATTCATCATAAATTCAGAAACCATCTATCGTTATAAATAAATTTTGTAACATTACTTAAAAATATTTCTAATCAAATCTCCTTAGCTTGACGACAAAATAGAGTGAAATAAGGACTTAGTGTTACAGGACGTCGTAAATGAATGATGCCTCATCAAATCAAAGTTTAACTATGCGCATTATGTCGACAACATTTCTTATAACACCTTGATATTTATAATTTATCATATTTTAACATAAATCCCAAAAGTTTTGTTTTGAAAAAAAATCTCAAAAAACGATTTCCCCGCCCCTTGTTCTCAATAATTCAAGACATTCATAATCAACGTTAACCTGCAACAGGATTTTGTCTTGGCTCTGAAGAAATTAAGGTGACGTTTCTTTTGCCGTTAAGTGGAATTGCATATAATACCTCGCACTTAACCGCAACAATTTTGGCAAGTTATAATTAGTAACCATGAGTTAAAATTTAAAATACTCATTCCTTTTTTCCTCTACAAAATTCAAGTCATCAACCACACTAAGTATGTCATATACTTCTGTAGCACAAAGTCATTGTAGTTTAGCCAATGCTTTTGAGAAAATCGATTTTGAATATTTATATCGAAGTTATAAGAAATCAAATATCCGGAATTTTGTTCAAAAGCAGACGATGCCCAAAATCATATGAACTACGAGTGATCTCAGGTATGTTCAGCTGAAGTCATTTTTATTGGCGTCCAAACTAAATCGCATGGTATCAGCACAAGTTCATGAACAAACAGTGTTTCAGCGTAAAGGTGGTTTGAAAGTCTGAGAATAAATGATGCGGTCATACACTCACATGTTATTTGGTTTCTTGCTTATTTACAAGTAGTGTAAACCATGTGTTATAATGCATTTACACGTTTTAACTGAAGATACGTTTAACAAGTTTGCAATGCTAATAACAAACCGCATTTCTTCAAGTACCAGCAACATTATATTAAGACAAACGTCTCTAACAGGTCTCTATATAACCAGCCAATGAAACGACTTGCATCCAGCGATAGCGACGGTACCCGGATGAATACTGTGTCTCGAGATATGATTGCTTCAGACTAATTACGACATTTCATTGGCCGAAAACACCCTTGGGCCACTTATAGTATAAAGGTAACGCTGTTTTTCAGGGCATTATCATTTGCAGAAGCCCAAGGTCTTCAATTAACTGCCCGACGAAGGAGGGCAGTTGAACAGACCGCGGGCTTGTGCAAATGATAATGCCCTGAAAAACTGCGTTACCGTTATTATAGCTAAAATGGATGGAATTTGTTCTTATGTACGCATTTTACTCTTAGTTACACTTGTACATGAACAAAAACTACAAAATAAGCATTGGGGCACAGCCGACACACGCTATGGTGTCACAAGTGAAGGATGACGTCATAATCGCGAACGTCATCTGGCTACTTCGAACCCATACGGAATGTAGCCGTTGAATGAGAAAACTGAAGCATTCTGTATCATGAAACTCTCTAATTGATGCAAAGATATGTTTAATAATTAAACTGAATATAAGAACTTTGAATTTTTATGAGAAAATCGTCTTTGACAAATGTTGGATGAAACTGATTTAGGCTACGCAAATTTACCATTAACCAAGTGGTTGCAACTAAGAATGATAATCCTTTTAAAATTTGTTTAAATCCTCGATAAGTTAATGCCGTTCTATTGTCACATGATATTTAGGATGATATATAAGCCGAAAGTTCGCATCATAAGGTAAAAGAAAGTAATTAAATTGGTTCAAAATATTCGAGTCGATACGTTTATACGGTCGCCATATTTGTTCAAGACTTTCAAAACTGAATTCTAATGTGACGTCACTTGGCTACGAAGTCATGTTTGCCCGTCGTCAAGGTTTAGCGGGCCATAATTAATTGCAGCGGCCCGCTCAATACTGATAACATGAGGGCGGTTTCATGATAATTCCATCCATTTTAGCTACAATCATGAATAACCACCTGTTGCCAAGTTAGCAACAAATACGCTAATGTAGAACGGTGAATTCATGGAATTAACAAGGTGACATTTGGTCTAGCTCTCGATCATAGTCACCACATTTACCTTCGAAATATCAATGTGCATGTACAACACCAGTAACAGTCAAATGGTACTTGTTGATCAAAGGTGCACATTGAGAAATATTGGCTCATGTAACTCACGGATTGCATTCTTAGGACCATCAAATATATAATAGTCTTTGTATCGGCGTGTCGGAAACTTCCGTGTGCTCCTGATTCATCTACATGAATGTTACAAATAATGCATTGCACATCTCCATAAGCAGGTAGCCATTGCATTGACAGGCAGACAGATTGCATTGAGTATACGGCAAAAGGCTAAAGATACATAATTGAACATGGTCTGTCTGTCTTTTTTGCGTTGAGGAAATTACTAAAGGGCGTAATGTTCCATTGTTTTTTGAAGAACTGAAAGTATCCTGAACATCCAAAACCATGGATATGAAATCAATCTTTATCGAGCCAGAGGTACGAAATGTGAGCATCTTATGAGCTGACGTTAATTCATATCAATGTAAATTTTTCTAATTTGTGATTTCCTAAGTTTGCTTGTATACGGGTTGAATATGCACACTGGTAACAGAGCGTTAGACCCAAACTCACTCACTTACAATTATTCACAAGGCAAGATATAGAGGATATTATATGAGTGTCCATGACATACTATGTTTACGACACGAGTGGCTAAATATTAGTATTTCCCGAGCGAGAGCGAGGAATATTCTCATATTTAGACACGAGTGTCGTAAACATAGTATATCATGGGTACGAATATAATATTCTGTTTATTACCGTAGTCCCAAAATTAAAAGAAAATACTCAAAAACTACTTCCGAGCATAGGCGGACTAGCCGCCGCCGGCCCGTTTAGATTGTGACGTCATAGGTGAACAACGTGACGTCACAATGAAAAAGTGATATTTTGCCCTAGGGCAACATATGAAAAATATGAACCTCGGTATGACTGCCCTCGTAGGTAATAAATAGATTTATGCCTAACAAACATGTACATACTAGACATATTTAAATGTGAATTAGTTAAAAACATTTCTTTTGGTTTCGCAATTTCAATTATCATATTTATAACATAACATTTGAGTAAAATGTAAAAATGGAAACGAAAGAGCTTATGGCATGATTGAGTATCATGGTTGCTCGTGTCTCCCGAAATACTGTAATTGCATGTTATGTTGAACATGTAGCGATGGTAACAACCAAATAACGATTTCTCACACCTGAAACCAGTACACGTATGTTGTGAGTCCTCGGGGTTTCGATAATGAAAGAAGAATGTCAGTAATTTCATACGACAACGCAATCAGTTTGTGTCACGCCATTGACCACAGCTAGTTATAATTATACTGCTCCGTCAGAGAGCTCGACAACCTTATAAGGCGTTTGTTTCAAACAGGAATTTTCAAAGCGTCATACGTTTCTGCTTTCCTTTCTTATTCATTATTCCGCAATAAGGCAATGATGTTTGAATAAAAAATACTCCGTAATTGTAATGATAGATATCTTATAACTTTCACTAAATCATTAGCGATGAAATGCTCACTTTGCTTCAAAATTAATGCAAAGTTTTGTTTACACAATTGTTTACATAAAACACGTATTAAAGGGGCAGTAGCACGTTTTTTGACAATCTTATATTTTCAAGTTTTCACTGATAATTGTACGTTAATGTTAAATGTATTAATTCGATAGTGTTAAAAATGGTATCACACAAACCAATCATCCATAGCCAGAGAATAAATTATAAAGATTCACATAAAGTCCATTGGAGGCCATTTTTAGGTGAACACCTTTAATTCATTTTGTGTACGAAAAAGGAATGGCATTGCTGAACTTTACATTATATATTTGATTTATTACTGCTTCATTTAGTTAAGATATATTGTCTGTCAGTTGAAACCATTTATCTTAATTTTCCTGTCATCACATTATATTTCTCCTAAAAACGTGCTACTGCCCTTCAAAAGCAAGTAATACTTATATACGAGTGTGCCCTATTTGAAAAACACAGCTGTTGTTTCCTAGAAATTACCCATTGTAAAACAAAAGAGGATAACAATAAATCATAATTACAGATTTAACTAAAATTTAAATTTAAATTTACAAAATGGTGTCATAGTGGATGAAAAATAGGGATGTTCTCTTATCAGTCAATGTTCTCGTCTTGAAATAATTCGTTCTTGTTGTCTTAGTGAAACGTGTCACGTTTCTTGTAAATGATCCACCTGTAAGTCTTTGATTGACATCAGACATTTCCGAGTAAGATACACGCACATAGTTTGCATAGTAAACTTATTGTCCATTTTACCAGTTGAAGATCATTCTATGATAGTGTTTGAAATAGACAAGGCTAGTAACATGTAATGGAAATACCGAGACACGCATGATCCCTTATCAGTGATAGTCTAGACTGTTTTGATAGACTGATATTTGTTTTACAAAGACAATTGAACATGGTGAGGCACATGTCATTTCACATGAGTTTAACATACAACTTTTACAATTTGTTTTTGTTCTTTCATAGCAATAGGCTAATGTGTACT
Source organism: Steromphala cineraria (assembly GCA_916613615.1). Classification (NCBI taxonomy): domain Eukaryota; kingdom Metazoa; phylum Mollusca; class Gastropoda; order Trochida; family Trochidae; genus Steromphala; species Steromphala cineraria. Next base: position 65,902,343 of record OU744722.1, on the reverse strand, counting down.
TCTATATGAAAATTTGGATATATTCAATATGATTTTCCTCTTATTAACCCTTATAAGACAAGTTGATTTTTAAAATATGAAAGAAAACATTTCGTTTCTTCAAATAAATTAGTGTCCAGAAAAAAGCTACCACGTTTTCATCATTGTAGAAAACAGTCCTTTTTGAAAATATTTATCATTTAATTATATTATATATATTAGCAATGCAATAAAGCTATCGGATAATTTAGGTATTTAAATCGGATAAACTTGGTATCTAAATCTGATGAACATGCAAAAAATTCGAAAAAAGGAACTATTCAAAACATTTACAGAGTTTACAGAGCTTTTTGTACTTGGTTAATCCTTAACGCAATCATATATACATATATATATATATATATATCCCAAAAAAAGTAACGCATATGTTATTTAAAAAAAAGTTTCTTACTTCACCTATAAAAACACAAATGGGACTATATTTCAATGGTATGCAATGCAATGGCCAGTCTTTGGTGTGTCTCTGGCGTCTTTTGACGTTGACGTACACGTGTATTTAATTCAAACCGTTGATTATTTATTTGGCTTGAAATGTAGTGTTTGAGAAGTCATTAACAACTTCTTTACTATAAAAGGGCAGGTTGATGTGCCATCTGACGTTCTGCAAGTGAACCCTTTGTTGGTTAATAATCTGATGCAAGTGACGTTCGTGGACATTATCGAAATTGTGATTTTTGTGTGCTAATATTGTATCCCACAACATCCCACTGTCACAACCGAATCTGTTGACTTGTTGCAGAAACTTTGGGCAAAATTTCCCTTTTCCCACTGTGAACAATCCAAACTCATGTTATTTAAAAAAAAAAATTATTAACAAATTTGTGCGTTTTTAGCAAATCAGATTCTCCTTAAGTTTCTTATGTTCAAGATCTTGATTGTAAAATACCACTTATTGCTTGGTGCCCCAAAGGGCACCAATCATTATGATTTGATTTTTCTAAAACTTTTCTGAATTCTCTCTATATTCCTCTTGATATTTTCAAAGGGCCTATCACATGTGTTGTATCCAAATCAAAAGACCAATGAACAGAGCTGTAGCAAAAAATGCATTACGTCACCATGTGGGTAATACAAAATATTTGGCACATTAAACTGTGGAATATGATTTCGCTTTAAATGTTATATTAAAAGAGAAACAATGTTTTCTATTAAAGATGCTGATAAATGCTAACAGACTCAATCAAAAAAATCTTCATTTGAAGAAGAGTCTGCATTTGTTCCAGATAAAGCATTAATTATTTCGCATTCAATAATCGTAGAATCCACTTTTTTATAACCCACGCGATTTAATTTCACGCTGGGCTCGCCTGGCGAACTAAAAGTAATGTTTGTGTAAGTACGATGGTGACATCGAAATAAGACTTATGTTTACTAATAGGTAGATCACTTACGACCACGAGACAAGTCATACTTAACGATGTCACTAAATGTTTACGTTGAAAACATGTATTTATTATCAGAGTACTGAAATTGACTCGTGCTATATTTAGAATATGACCTACATCGCTGGACCTAGATTTTCGAAGCTCTCTTAGTGCTAAGATAGTCGTAAGTACCATACATTAACATTGGCCTAAGACTATCTTAGCACTAAGAAAATCTAGGCCCTGGTTCCAAACGTTAGCTCAGCGGACCTGGGTTGAAATCCCGTCAGATCATCGGAAAGTATTTTCTTTATTATCTGTTATACTACTGTTAATAATTAACCAGCATGACAAGGAGATATCGTTTTGGCAGTACGTTTTGCACAATTTCCTGTCATTGTCAACGCTACATGGCAACACCGTGCTTTTACTTCAAGTAACTACATCACAATGCCACAACATCATAAACATTATGACCTCACTATGCAATGACATCACTGTCTTGAAAATCTAGTGTTGTTGTGTTCAGAAATGTACATGTTTTCTCTGAGATGTCAAAAAGAGTGAATTTGGATGATAAATAGATTGTCACCCTCGTGTATTTTGATATGAAATATACCAACAATCGTTGATGAATGTAAAAAATATTCATAACTTTCAGCAATTCGTGTTGATAGAAATTAATTTTGTGAAGTTAACTTTGAGTAATACTTGTGTTAATATTAGTGCTGTTATCCAGTGTTGTATATTTCACTTATCCCCCGAATTGTTCGACAAATCACAATCTCCTTCATCTGCCTATGTGGCACCAAGCATGCCTTTTTAAAGGCTTTTCTGGTTAAGCTTGAGTTTTTTGAAGCCACCAAAACAGGGGCGATAACTGGCCTACAAGGTCGAATATCCACTTCAGGGAAACGCTTTTATACAGTTTGGTGGACTTTTATACCCAAGTCAGGGATGTTGTAAATCTGTATCCCTGTGGCACGAGAATGAAGAAACGTGTGACCCGGATGTAGAGATTTGGGGTTTTGGTGACAACTCTTTGATGCACACATCCTTATCTCTTTTGACCGGAAGTGGCCTGTGGGAACGAACCAATAATGCGCAATAGGACGATGATGAGTACTCTGATGCCAGACAAGTGTAAATCATGAAACTTCGGTTTCATTTACACGCTCGACGATGTTTTCATTACCGTAATTTTGGCGATGCCTAGTAACCTTTGTTACATTTAAAATTGAATAACAAAATTTGAAACAATGAAATGTGAATTCTGATTTAGATTTTTTTTGTATGAATTTTTTCCAAAATTGTCTTTAGTCTGAAATAAACAAGAGGTATTACATTTTCGAGTTTGTGCAATAAAGCCTTAAATCGTCATATAACAAGGACGCTTTGGAAGGAAATAATCAAACTTTATATTGTCTAATTTGTTTTTACCCTCGATCTAAAATTCCCAACAAATATTTGAATACAATTAGCCTTTTTTTTTCTAAAAATCACATTATATTATAAAGAGATTATTAACCTTGTATGTTTCCGTATCATATAATTGAAATAAAATATATGTATTATACTTACCTAAGGCTGGCATAATACAAATTTTATTCGTATTATATGACAATAGTGATAAGGAAACACACTGGGTTAATAATATATATGTTTTGTGAAGAAGAATACACAATTTCAGTAAATTTCAGATTGAAATTGTTTATTCTTCTTCACAAAACATATATATTGTTAACCGAGTACTTTCTATTTTGTTGCTTTTCAAACAAACATTTTTTCCATATTTTCCATTCTCAATTGATGTTAAGTGTGTCCCCATCAGTGCAATTTAAAAAAGATCCATGTCTAAGGGTCATGTTGGTACAGCTAATAAATACTGCCATAACAACATAATAACAACAAAACTCAGGAAGATCGAATGCACACGACGACGTAAATAGATTTACTTTTGTGAGGGCAATCACTGCTTTGAATCTTCGAAAGGGAACATGTCATTAGTACAGGTTGCTTGCAGTAACTTTTAAACAAACAACCTTTTTATTCCATTTCAAGCATCATGAACATAACAGAATTGTGGTTGTAATAAGCAGCTTTGTAAATGGAACATAAATACATTTGGATTCATACAATATTCATAATGGATTACATTTTTTGGTTACAAGTATATTAGCCTAATAGTATATAATTATTCTCTGTTAAATGGACAGTGTTTAGTGGCTTATGACTGCAGGAACTTGCCAAAACTTGCCAAACACAGACATCTGTTGTATCTTGATTGCATTGATAAATTTCATAGATATGCTTAATTATGTCATTTGGTCTTTTGAAAATAAAATGTATTACAGTGATATCCGCAACAACGAAGTTATGTCGGGTATTAGAACTGACCCGTCCGACCTTCCAGCCGTCCGCCGGTTACATATCATGTACTGCTCACAATTTTGTAACTTCATTTCATGTCAACCAAAAACCTGTATTTAGGTGCATAACAGAAGGGGATTAGGAGTGATAATAAATTTGAAAATTGATCCTAGAGATCCCGTGAAAAGGATCCCGAAAGACGATTTCAGATTATATCTTTTGAAATACTGATTTTCGAATCCAAAAAGATATATTTGTTAGAAAACTGTCTTATGTCGTTTTTCTATTGATTTAATGATCCTGAAATGAAGCATTTTAATAGCACAAGATACTTGTAGCTGTATCATGGTTAATATTCTAAAATATATTCTAGTTTCCCCAATTGTAATTATTGTTAAGGCGAGGCGGGCGAGTTGGTAAGCTGATTAAGTTACCGGTTTACTCCGTATATGTCATATGATTATCCAATTACTTTTGTTATCTTGCATGTCTTTGTCTCTATCGTCAATGTGGGCAATATGAACTCTTAGTTTTTAACTTTTTACCGAGTGTAAAGTAAGCGAAAAGAAACCCAGAATCGCCTATCAACCAATCAAAGCAGATAATTTTGCTAACCAATGCCTGATGGATATCACAGAACTGCCATGTTTTGAAGTGTGTTGACTACATATTGTAGTGTATGTGGAATTATAGTTCGTTACCAAAACAGGTTGATCATAAACAGTTCTGTCTTAGTGACAACTGTCTTTATATAGTGATGTGCCTGAAACTTTTTGGCGTTTAACTGTTTTCATCAAAGCATTAAGTATGGATCTTCTAACAAAATTCATCTCTACAGGTAAGTTCGTCTTGTTCTTTTATTCTAGTAGTATACATACGAGTATACAGCATAATGTATTCCCTAAATTATGTCTTTTATACTAAATGTTTCTTAAGAACTTTATAACATTGATTTCCAATTCAAATTATGATATATTTCATTTCAATATGTTTCATAAAAAGCTTAAAAGATAATGCAACTTCATACAAAATATAATTTTATAGCATGAGCAATATTTTCAAGTACTTTTGCATGTACCAGTATCATGAATATATAAATAACAATGCGCAGGGATTTATTTTCCTATTTCTTTTATATTTTAGACGTAGGGGCTAATACTGAATTAAATGGCCTAAGAGAAATTGAAGGGGCCGAATGACGGGGTATCTAAAACATCAATAAAATGTAACCTATTCCTTGAAAATGATTGAAGATATTCTTACAGCTGAAATAAGTTTCTATAAATCATCTATTTCCTTGAAACCTTGAGTTTGGTTGCAGAACGTATAATCACACTGAAATCGAGTTATTGTCGAGTTTGGTTGCAGTCCCTATATGCAACTGCAACCAAATTATTTTCTAGCAAATATCCATCATTTTTCGTGTCTTGACAAACACTAATTTGGTTGCAGAGATTGTAGTTGCGTGGGAAAACAAAACAAATCAACAGTTCCATTTTGACAGGTTCCCTCTCGCACTATGTGTGACGTAATGTCTTGCGGTTTGTAACGTGTCCTACAATTGGTTGATTCAGTATAAATCATTACCATTTTCAACTTTCCTATTAATTGATTTATAATTCATTTTGTTATGTTTTTGGATAGAAACTATTCTTTAAAATTACTTAATGATGTTTATTTTCTATCAAAATCATTTTGCAATTAAAGGGATTTATCACAATTCGAATTCGCTACGGGAGTACGTTGTACTGAGATTTGAATTTAGGGATGAATTTGGTCAAATTATGTCAAAAGTACCTACCATAACATGCTTTATGATAGAAATTGTTTAAATAATCAAGGTCAGTGAAATATTTCTATCCATAATGTCAGAAACGATTTCAAAACCTAATGTGACATGATCGAAAACCGGACTCGTTAGCAGTCGGTAAGTTGCTGATGTGTTATTGAAATGTAAATATAAGGCCAGGTAGGTTTTCAACATTTGTCAAATCATCATAGTTTCCAGCTGCAACCAAATTTCGTCAAGCCAAGGCTCGTCCGTTGGATAAAAGGTGTATTTTCTTTGAAAAATGATTTGGTTGCTGTTGCCTATTATGTGATTTCATGGTGATTAATCTTTCAATGGTGTCATTGCATATATCATGGCATAGATAATTATCTCAGCTTTAAGAAAATTCCAAGTTGAGTCTTTTTGAAGAGCTAGGTTGCATTTAACAGTCCTTTTTGATACCCCGTCAGCCGGACCCTTCAATTACTTTTAGGCAAATTAAATCTGTCTGTCTGTCAATATATCCTACATGTAAATCTTATACCCTATATTTTGCCTTAAAGTCCTGATGGTGCCCTTTTAAATAAATGCGTTAAACTTCACTTCAAAATGAATTGATTATATTATCACATCATTTCAATTGTTAATCAATTCAATATTTTATCGTTAAGTGTTAAAAAATGTTATATACATTTAACTTCATTAAGGGTCAACCAAAAACAATGCGTAAACTCTTCGTGAGCTGAGTCATCTCTAATTTCAGATCCGAAATCGTTTTTTATAGCAATTACAGAGTTTCAAATATGTTAAAAAGAACACAAGTCGACAAAATAAGGGGGCTGATTAATCGTTCATAGGTAAAATTCAATTTGCAGATGTGCAAGTATGAAAAGCATCATGATGCCTGTTCTGGGTCGTCATGTGTGTGATGATGACGGCGCCTTTCCTTTAGACACTCGGGGTAGTTAAGACAATATTTATTTTAAGGTATTGTATGTTCTTGTTCCTGTGTTCCAGGTCTGCTAGTCCCGTCCTCCTCAACACTCGTCCTGCAGAAGTAGCTGACTGTACAGTTCTCCCAATTAAGGATTCTTTGCTGTCTTACACACATTGAGTAGTTAAGCAACAATTAGTTTATGGTATTGTGGGTTCTTGTTCTTATGCTTACAGGACCTGACAGTGACTACCCTCCTCAACACTGGTCCTGCTGAAGCAGCTAACTGGACAAGTTTCCAACTTCAGGATTGTTGGCCGTCTTACAGCCACTTAGAATAGTTTAAACAACAATTGCTTTAAGATATTGCAGGTTCTTGCCCTCATGTTCCAGGTCTGCTGGTCCTGACAGTGACTACCCTCCTCAACACTCGTCCTGCTGAAGCAATGAACTGTCCAGATCCTGCCGATTGTCCAAACGGCGGAGTGTGTCCAGAACCTTACGACACGCTTCCTTGTGACTGCAGTGCCAGTGATTACGTTGGTGACTTTTGTACAGATGGTGCGTTGATGCTATTTATTTGTATTTTTTAAAATAAATTCGTGTCTATTCTTAAATTCCCAAATATCTATTTCTGCTTTATGAAAGGAGCAGCCATGACAATAACGTTTCTTTGTAGAATGCTGACAAGCCATTCAAACCTTTTTCTTTGTTGATCCAAATAAAAGGTTAAATTCATGGACACCGATTGGATAAGAACAAGATAAATAATTATATCATTTCTGAATAATGTAAAAGGTAATTTAAATTTGAATCTATATACGAAAAAGAGGATGTTAAAACTTTTGGATTTAACATACAAAATGATCTCCTTTGCACCTATTAGTAAGTGTTACTTTGGTATGACATTTGAATTTTGATTTGAAAAATGAATCAATGTTTCGAAAAGTTTAAAGGTGAATATTACAGATGCCATATGAATAGAAACATGTCACTAACTCTTTGAAATTAGTACCTTTCTATAATGGTAATGATAATGCAGTGTGCATCGATGGAGGGAGTGAATGTCAAAATGGAGGAACGTGTAATTTGGATGTTACTCCAAAGGTCTTTGAATGTAAAGACTACAAGGGCAAGACGTGTGCTGATGAGGTTGAGTCTACAAGAAGGGAACATTTTTATAAATATAGTTAATAGTGTTAGTTGTATACATATTTATCGATGTTTGTATTGTCTACTAGGTAGAACGAGTGCTTTGATAAAGCAATATGTAGACATTAAGAAGAAATGACGAAATGTATTATTGTGCCACAATTCAACCAGTTAATACATAGATTTAAAAAAAAAACAATTGAAAACTAAGAATTGTAGGTCCAGCCAGTAAATGACTTAAGAGACTAATACATATTACGCTTTGAAACAATGTGGAGTTTAGGATTAAGAAAGTATGTTATGATAAACATTACACACACCATATATGTATCAATGTAGAGACACATGTATAAATTATGATAATGTATGTATATGGCGGTAATATACGTTTGCGCTCATGCGAAGTTATTTCTAAATAAACTTTCCGTAATTAGTTTAACCCCATACAGTGGTCAGATCTTAATTTGCCTATCACTGTTTACCACTGTCTGATGGAGAATCAAATTATCAAATGTTACACACAAATCTTGCCCTCTAAAATGGAATGTTTTGGGTTTCTATTGTGCTCATATTTTAACTGTCAATAGCAACTATCTGAGAATTGTTCACCAATATTGACAAATTAATTTTGGTACCTCCTATCTTGATGACGAACGAAATATAGATGGTATTCGGTAAAATGATAACCTTCGACCGAGTATGACATAAGCAGTGCCTGTGGATACATGTATGCTCTTTTACAGCGTGTTACACCGATGCAGACTGTGGAACCGGGATATGTGACACAAGTGGCGCTGCGGCGGTTTGCTTGTGTACAGGCGGATATCTTGGAACATTCTGTCAGGATGGTAAATACACAACAGTCCTTGGTTCCTTTTTATTGTTTATATATCTTATGTTTTTCATGAAAGAATGGACAGTCTGTTGGTGATGACGCTTCACTGTACGTTAGTCCGGTATTTCTCTTACTTAATGTATACATTTTCTTAAATTGTTACCCTTCTTAACAGCTACACTGAAAATTTAAAAAAATTAGAAAATAACAAAACTCTTTTACGATTGCAATAAAATTGCAACAAAACGCAATTTATTATAACCTGTGTAACTAGACCTCCTCTTGAGAATATACACTCTGGGGCAAAAGAAACGATATGATATTAAATGCAGGATAGTTTAAGCCACAATTGATTATTACGACGGAAACAGGGTTGCTAGATGTACAGCAGTCATCTGAACTTAGTTCAAAATAGTATTTGTTCATGTTTTTGAAAAACACTATATACTATAAAAGCACAAATATGACGTTTTCAAATCTCCTTAACTTGACGAGATAGGATAGTGAAAACGAATTTCCATCAAGTTTATTTGTATCGACAATATCCCATGTGTAATTTTAACAGCCATAATAATATTAGTTCCATACGCTGACGAATAAAACTCTTGTGCCTATCGCAGGGATTCGTTTTGCATTTCACATTTTACAGGATTTTGTTGTTTACCCTCTCCAAAACTTTTGCCCCTGATTGTACAAAATATTACTCTTTCACGGTTTTGCTTCAGACAATAAACTATCTACATATATGTACATTTGCCCGTACAAGAAAGGCAAAATGACAATTTTATATTGGATTTATCAGCCCTGAAGCAAAATTGAAAATACAAAATTAGAATGTAAACTTTGACAATCTACAGATATCCGCAATATTTGTCAACAAAAGTGTTTATCGATTAGAAATGTTATATATAGTAAGGTGCCAGTTATAAAGTTACTATTGTAGATGTTTATTTGCAGCATGTGACGACGATGCTGACTGTCTCAACGGAGTGTGCGAATTAGGCCTCACTCCTGTTACATGTCACTGTGCAGGTGGCTTTGAGGGAGACTTCTGTGAGACAGGTAATGAATTTATCGTTTTTCAAATATTTAAAAAAGTATTCATTTTCCAGTTTAATATTTGGAAATCAGCTTCCACAATTATAAAGAGTTAATCAATATTAATAATTTGCTTAAAAATCTTACCCTAGTAACCGACTGTACTGGTGGCACTGTGTGTAAGAACGGTGGTACTTGTCCTGGCTCGGGAGTAACGCCCTGTGACTGCAGTGCCAGTGAATATGTTGGAGACACGTGTGAAGATGGTAAGAACATAACTTTTAAAAACCATATTCTGATATTGTCTGCTTTGAGTGTATGCTGCAAGGAACAATCCATGGTAGATCTCTTTATCTAAACCTATGTTGTTTGTATCTAAAAAAATGTTGTTGCCAATACAGTTTAGCAAGCCTATTGATATGGAAAAGTCTTCTCGGAACACAGAATTATAAAAATGTCCTTTAGTTAATGTCGTTAATATCCGTCTTCTTATTGCTCATTATGAAAAAAATAAAAATGTATTCATTCTACTATTATTTGGATACTAACCTCCGACAAGTGACCTTAGCCTTGTTATCCATATAACATGTAATTGACTCAATCCCACAGATGTAATGAAAACATCATTACTCAGAACAATCAGAGAATATTTTCAAACAAAATTGAACATACAAAATTAGAATGCAAACTTTGACAATCTACAGATATCCGCAATATTTGTCAATGAAAGTGTTTATCGATTAGAAATGTTATATATAGTAAGGTGCCAGTTATAAAGTTACTATTGTAGATGTTTATTTGCAGCATGTGACGACGATGCTGACTGTCTCAACGGAGTGTGCGAATTAGGCCTCACTCCTGTTACATGTAACTGTGCAGGTGGCTTTGAGGGAGACTTCTGTGAGACAGGTAATGAATTTGTCGTTTTTCAAATATTTAAAAAAGTATTCATTTGCCAGTTTAACATTTGGAAATCAGCTTCCACAATTATAAAGAGTTAATCAATATTAATAATTTGCTTATAGATCTTACCCTAGTAACCGACTGTACTGGTGGCACTGTGTGTAAGAACGGTGGTACTTGTCCTGGCTCGGGAGTAACGCCCTGTGACTGCAGTGCCAGTGAATATGTTGGAGACACGTGTGAAGATGGTAAGAACATAACTTTTAAAAACCATATTGTGATATTGTCTGCTTTGAGTGTATGCTGCAAAGAACAATCCATGGTAGATCTCTTTATCTAAACCTATGTTGTTTGTATCTAAAAAAATGTTGTTGCCGATAGAGTTTAGCAAACCTATTGATATGGAAAAGTCTTCTCGGAACACAGAATAATAAAAATGTCCTTTAGTTAATGTCGTTAATATCCGTCTTCTAATTGCTAATTATGAAAAAAATTAAAATGTATTCATTCTACTATAATTTGGATACTAACCTTCGACAAGTGACCTTAGCCTTGTTATCCATATAACATGTAATTGACTCAATCCCACAGATGTAATGAAAACATCATTACTCAGAACAATCAGAGAATATTTTCAAACAAAATTGAACATACAAAATTAGAATGCAAACTTTGACAATCTACAGATATCCGCAATATTTGTCAATGAAAGTGTTTATCGATTAGAAATGTTATATATAGTAAGGTGCCAGTTATAAAGTTACTATTGTAGATGTTTATTTGCAGCATGTGACGACGATGCTGACTGTCTCAACGGAGTGTGCGAATTAGGCCTCACTCCTGTTACATGTCACTGTGCAGGTGGCTTTGAGGGAGACTTCTGTGAGACAGGTCATGAATTTATCGTTTTTCAAATATTTAAAAAAGTATTCATTTTCCAGTTTAATATTTGGAAATCAGCTTCCACAATTATAAAGAGTTAATCAATATTAATAATTTGCTTATAGATCTTACCCTAGTAACCGACTGTACTGGTGGCACTGTGTGTAAGAACGGTGGTACTTGTCCTGGCTCGGGAGTAACGCCCTGTGACTGCAGTGCCAGTGAATATGTTGGAGACACGTGTGAAGATGGTAAGAACATAACTTTTAAAGACCATATTGTGATATTGTCTGCTATGAGTGTATACTGCAAAGAACAATCCATGGTAGATCTCTTTATCTAAACCTATGTTGTTTGTATCTAAAAAAATGTGTTGCCGATAGAGTTTAGCAAACCTATTGATATGGAAAAGTCTTCTCGGAACACAGAATTATAAAAATGTCCTTTAGTTAATGTCCTTAGTATCCGTCTTCTAATTGCTAATTATGAAAAAAACAATGTATTCATTCTACTACTATTTGAATTTTGGATACTAACCTCCGACAAGTGACCCTAGCCTTGTTACCCGTCGCGGAACTCATCATCTGCGAGGACGCCACAGAGTTCGATGAATTCTCCTCGGGGTCGCATCACTCTGATGCGACCCTACAGGATCCACTAGCCCTTGGACGCTTCTCGGACGTTCCCCCTCGAAGGGGTTAGGCCCAAGAAGACTTCAGGGTGCCTGCGGCTGACTCCCCACGGGAGGCCCGTCCCCGCAGGAGGACCAAAAAGTCCAAGGAAGAGAAGCGCGCCAAGGCGCTCCCAGCTACGCTTTTCGACCAGGAGGCGTTCAAGGAGGACATCCTGGCATCGGTAAGGGACATGGTCCAGTCTCTGATCAGCGCTGGCGCGAGGTTGAGACCGGATCAATCTCTGGTTCGACAGGATCGGGCAGGAGAGATCGTCACGTGACGATGGTCTCTCCCCATTCATCTTCTCCTGAAGTGTCTGTGTCCTCCTCGCCAGGCTCCCAGCTGGTGGACAGAGGCGAGTCGGGTCTCCCCTCTTGTACCAGGTCGAGCGCATGGGCGCTATCGCCGACTGGTGTCAGGTCAAAGTTCAGGAGACAGATGAGCAATGTTCGTGGTCCAAGAAGGCTCGCCTTGAAACCTTCTGCCTGGAAGAGGAGGGGGCGGACCCCCGCGCAGCGTGCGGTTCCCGCCTCACCGTCTCTTCCTGGCTGCAAGCAAGGATCATGATACTCATGTCTCCTCGGCAGCGCCGGGCCGTCTTCTCCCGCCTCACCCTCGCCCCCCCCCCCCCCCCCCCCCCCCCCCCCCCCCATCAACCATCCCTCTTTCCCCACCCACCTTGGATGAGGACGTCAGCCCCAGGAGTTGCCCACTCGGTGTCTGACGGCCACTTGTCCCACCTGGACGTAAACTAAAATAGTACGTTTTTGATTAAACGTCATTATTTATACTTACCGTAGACAAGTGACTGTCGTCACTCCCGCCCGCCTCCCCTCTTACGTATCCGTCGTTAATTGGGACTCCTAGGTAATGTGAATGAAACTGATTGGTTGACAGGTCACGCCACCTAGGGGGCTAGTGACGGGCGGGTAACTCTGTTTGTTCTGAGTAATGATGTTTTCATTACATCTGTGGGATTGAGTCAATTACATGTTATACCGAAAACAAGGCTAAGGTCACTTGTCTACGGTAAGTATAAATAATGATGTTTAATCAAAAGCGTACTATTTTAGTCAAACTCTTTATTGTACAAAAGAAATTGTACAATTAACAGATGGATGATCTCATTATATTGGTGAATCGATGTTAGCCGTATTTTTAGATAAAGGGTCCAGCTTTGAAAAGTATCCTCCCCTGTTGCAGCATGTGACGACGATGGTGACTGTCTCAACCTAGGCGTGTGTGAATTTGCACACACTCCAGCTACATGTACCTGTATAGATGGTTTTGGGGGAGACTTCTGTGAGACAGGTAATTCGTGTATGGATGTGGTTTACACATTTCGTGAAAGCATACTGTACGGTGATTTTTTAAGGTTGCAAATGCAATTTACTGATTTTGAAAAAAACAGAGCATTTCAATTGCATTACAAAATTAAAAAAAGACTTCCCAAGGACATAGAACATTAAGATTCAGAAAATGTTGCCAACATCAATAACATCAAATTAAATCCTTTTTTTTCGTTAATGGTTCACTTTTCTAACAGGACCTTAAAGGGGCAGTAACACGTTTTTTGATAATTTAATATTTTAAATATTTCACTGATAATTGTAATCTAATGCTTAATGTATTATTTTGACAGTGACAAACATCTAATTACACAAGCCAATCATCCATAGTCAGAGGACAAAGTATGAAGATTAACATAAAATCAATTGGCGGCCATTTTGTGTGAACACCTTTAATTCATTTTGTGTTAGAAAAAGGAATCACATGGCTAAACTTAAAGTTATATATTTGAATTATTACTGCATTAATAAGTTGAAAAACGTTGTCATTTTTATTTTCCTGACAACACATTATATTCCCCCAAAAACGTGCTAATGCCCCTTTAAGATAATGACTTTGTCAATTATAAGTAATACCGTTATTCCTTATTTCATTGTGTGCAAAACTCTGTAGTTTACCTTCACATTTACATCGATATGATAAATATTAATATATACGTACATTTTAGAATGTCTATTTTGGTTTCAGAGAAGAATGGCGCAACCGTGATCCATGTCTCTCTGATGTCTCTGATGACGTCTCTGACGATGTCTCTGATTGTCTCTGCTCTGTAACCATGACTTTCCAAAAAATTGCCCTCCGCCCAACGATTGTTTTCTGTGCTGTGAAGAATAATATTCCATCTTAAAGATTTATCTAACTAACTTTATATTGCTCCTAAGGTGAATAACTTCTGTATTCACTATGTTTAAATATTTATGATTCTTGTGCATTGAACTCCTTCATTATTGGCCTTTCCAACGGTATGTCTTTTAGGCCCATTCTCCAAACCATGTCATTGTCTTCGTCTAACAAATGATTATCAGTTTGTGAAATATTATTTCTCAAGATTATCTCATGAGTTTTTGTCTATTTACACTAAAATTATATTTTAACTTTATTTCTTATCGTTTCTTTGCCGCGTTGAATCGGTAATAACTTAAAGATTGGGTTGTCCAAATAGTTGTCTTATTTTGACTTAATGTTACTGAAATAACATCAATCGACACAGCATATTGGTGACGTTGTATGTTGTTAATTTCCGTGAGTAAAAATCTTGCAACATGAGAAGCATTCATCTTCAAGTTTTGTAGGTGAATGGTTGTCTGTATGTAAGGCTTATTTTATTTCTATGACGGCATTGCATGATGTAAGATCATCTGATCTTCTGATAAACAAATGCTTTCATATCAATATGTTTGGACCTTTGGTGTGAATAACTGCATTGTTGTTAGGGCGGTGCCTGTAATTTTGTTATAAGATGCCAATTGAAGGTGACGAGAAGAACACAATTATTTGCCTGTCCAATCCCAAGTACTTTAACTGGATGGTGTGTTGATCTCCTGAGTCAAGTCAGTTGTTCCGCAGAATAAACAGTTTAGTATCCATTTCTTTGTCCAGATTTGTTCTTTTGTTTTACTGTTAATTTGGAGTCTTCTATCTGTTTTTTGTCGCCAGTCTTATGGTATCTTCGTCAAAGTGATAAGCAATGACAAAGCATTGTCTCCCTACATGGGTTAATAAGATCACCTCTGTTTTACTGAATTCGAGCAATTCTCCGGCATCCCGGAAGTCTCAATTTACAATCTTGACAATTCCAGCAAATAAGACACTTCTTGTGTGTAGGTCGCTCTTTGTCATCGAGGTTCATGACATAATTAAGTCGCCATTACCTAAACGTAATCATCCATGAAGATTTAATATACATATAGTGCAAACGTGAATAAATTCAAGTTTTCACAAAGTGTACAGAAATAAGAGGGTTGATTACTTTTTTAGGCGTCGCCGACTACAACTGATTTTAATTGCATCCAATTAGGCTTCTCCTTTCCTGACACAAGAAATTCTTCAATTAAAACAGAGGTCAAGATGGTATTTTCAGTACCTATAGTTTTACTAGTAGTTATGTCATTCAAATACGGATGTTGGGGATAAATGATGTATATATCATACTTATTATTTTAATATCACTGTATAATTATCTTTTAGACAAGTAACAACTATAAATTCACTGAAAAATTCCCAAAATATTTTCATTTTGACAATTTTCGCTTAATTCAATCATGTATATTTTGTTAAGTTTGTTTGAACTAGTGAGATTTCTTTGACGGCTAAATCCTTAAAACATTAGTTATGTCGACTTTGATCACGTGTGAAGCATTCATAAAATACAGAGCAGTAGACTGAATTGCCATCAATCTTGATCATATTGCCACAAGAAGATCGTCAGGTACAACTTCCTGTCACGCTACAATCGACTACCTATGTTTGTATCTACAATGTATAAATGCTTCTGTTTTCTATGTTTAGGACACTTGTCAAACATATTTCAGATGATGGCTACATATTTACGTAGATATTTGTTCCACCAAAAAGAGATTCTCTTGTGTGTGAAAGAGATTTATTGATATAGAATCTTTCAGCAATTTCTACACGCTAACATCACAATGCTTTTGTCATGATTCAGTAGCCAAAATGATGATTTTAGAACAGCGTCGCTGATTGCACAACTAACTTTGATTGCCTCCAATCAGGCATCTCCCAATTTAGCCCACAAACTCGGCGTAATAGAACAGAGGCTTTATCAACATTTCATGACTTAATCCGCCTCTGTGGGAAGAGAATGTATTGGGGTAGTTAAGTCGACGGCTTAACGTTTCGATTAAAAATTCTGTAGTGCAATTTCACATACATACCTTTCGTCTTTGAAATTTACCTTTTTAAGAATGAAACATATTTATGGGTACTTTGCTGTTTGCATAATCTTTATACAATGTTTAACATCTGTTAAACACTCGAGTGTTAATTGGATTGTTATGATTCTTAGGACAGTCATTAAAAAATAGTTTTTTACTTTTCAAGTTGAATTTGAATACGCGTTCTGTATGCTATAGCCATTTATTATATGTTAAGCGGTGAGAGATTGAGTTTTATTATATGCTAAGCGGTGAGAGACTGAGTTTTCTCAGTTCAAGAAAAGTGTTCTCGCCACTGAGTGTGATATCTCTCTCGAGTCAAGACCTTTTGGACATAAATTACCACATTTTCGACCACAGAGGCATACAATAAACAGAATATCTTTTGTTTTGAGTGTGATATCACTTATCTCTCATCTCGTGACGGGGTGAAGCCTATATTTTAACTCGTGGCTGCGCCACTCGTGAAAATACTGGCTCTACCCCGTCACTCGATGAGAGATAAGTGATATCACACTCAAAACAAAAGATATCCTCTATTTATTATATGCTTAGCGGTGAGAGACTGAGTTTTTCTAGAAAAATGATCTCGCCACTGAGTGTGATATCACTTTTTCAAGTCAGTGAAAATATCACAGAGGGCATGGCGTCATGTGTACAATGGTTTGACGTCACTTCTACAATCAACGCGACGTCATCGCCGTTCCTAAGTTACGACCAACAATGGTATAACGTCAAGCGATAGCTATGAAAAATTATGAAAGCGAAATCGCGAAAATTACGTCATATTATATAATATTTATATGAGAGCTTTCTCAAAACACTGGCAAATTAAAAAGAATTCTCGTTTTAGCAAAAATCTTATTATCAATGTACAACGTTGCTCGTATTATAAACCTTCACTGAGTATCATCAGCATGTTTATGCATTTTCTCAATGACATTGAACTGTTTTAATCCCCATGCCTTGTATCGAATATTAAAACAATGATTTGTGATCAGTATCAAGGAGTTTGTTTATGCTTTTCGAAGCACCAACTAGTACCTTTTTGCACCTAAAATGTTTCATGCCCTGAGTAAACTCCAAGATATGTATATGATTTTGCCAATCTAACTAATCTGACGTTCTGCAAGTGAACCCTTTGTTTGTAAATAATCTGATGCAAGTGACGTTCATGGACATTATCGAAATTGTGATTTCTGTGTGTTAAAATTGTATCCCACAACATCCCACTGTCACAACCGAATCTGTTGACTTGTTGCAGAAACTTTTGGCAAAATTTCCCTTTTCCCACTGTGAACAATCCAAACTCACGTTATTCGAAAATAAAATGTATTAACAAATTTGTGCGTTTTTAGCAAATCAGATTCTTCTTAAGTTTCTTATGTTCAAGATCTTGATTGTAAAATACCACTTATTGCTTGGTGCCCCATAGGGCACCAAGCATAATGATTTAATTTTTTTCTAAAACTTTTCTGAATTCTCTCTATATTACTCTTGATATTTTCAAAGGGAAGCCGCGCCAATCACATGTGTTGTATCCAAATCAAAAGACCAATGAACAGAGCTGTAGCAAAAAATGCATTACGTCACCATGTGGGTAATACAACATATTTGGCACAGTAAACTGTGGAATATGATTTCGCGTTAAATGTTATATTAAAAGAGAAACAATGTTTTCTATTAAAGATGCTGATAAATGTTAACAGACTCAATCAAAAACATCTTTATTTGAAGAAGAGTCTGCATTTGTTCCAGATAAAGCATTAATTATTTCGCATTCAATAATCGTAGAATCCACTTTTTATAAATAATAGCACTAAGAAAGCTAAGAAAATCTAGGCCCTGGTTCCAAACGTTAGCTCAGCGGACCTGGGTTGAAATCCCGTCAGATCATCGGAAAGTATTTTCTTTATTATCTGTTATTAACCAGCATGACAAGGAGATATCGTTTTGGCAGTACGTTTTGCACAATTTCCTGTCATTGTCAACGCTACATGGCAACACAGTGCTTTTACGTCATCAAGTAACTACATCACAATGCCATAACATCATAAACATAGTGACGTCACTATGCAATGACATCACTGTCTTGAAAATCTAGTGTTGTTGTGTTCAGAAATTTACATTTTTTCTCTGAGATGTCAAAAAGAGTGAATTTGGATGATAAATAGATTGTCACCCTCGTGTATTTTGATATGAAATATACCAACAATCGTTGATGAATGTAAAAAATATTCATAACTTTCAGCAATTCGTGTTGATAGAAATTAATTTTGTGAAGTTAACTTTGAGTAATACTTGTGTTAATATTAGTGCTGTTATCCATTGTTGTATATTTCACTTATCCCCCGAATTGTTCGACAAATCACAATCTCCTTCATCTGCCTATGTGGCACCAAGCATGCCTTTTTAAAGGCTTTTCTGGTTAAGCTTGAGTTTTTTGAAGCCACCAAAACAGGGGCGATAACTGGCCTACAAGGTCGAATATCCACTTCAGGGAAACGCTTTTGTACAGTTTGGTGGACTTTTATACCCAAGTCAGGGATGTTGTAAATCTGTATCCCTGTGGCACGAGAATGAAGAAACGTGTGACCCGGATGTAGAGATTTGGGGTTTTGGTGGCAACTCTTTGATGCACACATCCTTAGCTCTTTTGACCGGAAGTGGCCTGTAGGAACGAACCAATAATGCGCAATAGGACGATGATGAGTACTCTGATGCCAGACAAGTGTAAATCATGAAACTTCGGTTTCATTTACACGCTCGACGATGTTTTCAGTTCCGTAATTTTGGCGATGCCTAATAACCTTTGTTCCATTTAAAATTGAATAACAAAATTTGAAACAATGAAATGTGAATTTTGATTTAGATTTTTTTTGTATGAATTTTTTCCAAAATTGTCTTTAGTCTGAAATAAACAAGAGGTATTACATTTTCGAGTTTGTGCAATAAAGCCTTAAATCATCATATAACAAGGACGCTTTGGAAGGAAAAAATCAAACTTTATAGTGTCTAATTTGTTTTTACCCTCGATATAAAATTCCCAACAAATTTTTGAACACAATTAGCCTTTTTTTTCTAAAAATCACATTATATTATAAAAAGATTATTAACCTTGTATGTTTCCGTATCATATAATTGAAATAAAATATATGTATTACTTACCTATACTTACCTAAGGCTGGCATAATACAAATTTTATTCGTATTATATGACAATAGTGATACGGAAACACACTGGGTTAATAATATATATGTTTTTCGAAGAAGAATACACAATTTCATTAAATTTCAGATTGAAATTGTTTATTCTTCTTCACAAAACATATATATTGTTAACGGATTACTTTCTATTTTGTTGCTTTTCAAACAAACATTTTTTCCATATTTTCCATTTTCAATTGATAATGTTAAGTTTGTCCCCATCAGTGCAATTTAAAAAAGATCCATGTCTAAGGGTCATTTTGGTACAGCTAATAAATACTGCCATAACAACATAATAACAACAAAACTCAGGAAGATCGAAGGCACACGACGACGTAAATAGATTTACTTTTGTGATTGCAATCACTGCTTTGAATCTTCGAAAGGGAACATGTCATTAGTACAGGTTGCTTGCAGTAACTTATAAACAAACAACCTTTTTATTACATTTCAAGCATCATGAACATAACAGAATTGTGTATATGTGGTTGTAATAAGCAGCTTTGTAAATGGAACTTAAATACATTTGGATTCATACAATATTCATAATGTATTCTTTTGGGGTTACAAGAATATTAGCCTATATATTTCTCTGTTAATGGACAGTGTTTAGTGGATGTTATGACTGCAGGAACTTGCCAAAACTTGCCAAACATAGACATATGTTGTACCTTGATTGCATTGATAAATTTCATAGATATGCTTAATAATGTCATTTGATCTTTTAAAAATAAAATGTATTTCAGTGATCTCCGCAACAACGAAGTTATGTGGGGTATTAGAACTGAGCCGTCCGCCGTTCCATTCGTCCGCTACATTAAAAATCATGTACTGCTCATAATTTTGTAACCCCATTTCATGTCAACCAAAAACCTGTATTTAGGTGCATTACAGAAGGGGATTAGGAGTGATAATAAATTTGAAAATTCCTCCAAGAGATCCCGTGAAAAGGATCCCGAAGGACGATTTCAGATTACATCTTTTAAAATACTGATTTTCGAATCCAAAAACATATATTTGTTAGAAAACTGTCCCATGTCGTATTTCTATTGATTTGATGATCATAAAATGAAGCATTTTAGTAGCACAAGATACTGGTACTGATTAATATTCTAAAATATATTCTAGTTTCCCCAATTGTTATTATTGTCGAGACAAGGCGGGCGAGTTTGTAAGCTGCTGGTTAAGTTAGTGTTGGTAGTCTTGCCTGACGTGAGATACACGTGCATGTATACACGAATGAAATGTTATATGTTCAATAGGAAAAGCTAAACAATGCTGCTCTCAGGGAAAAAACCCACATTTATTTACTTATTTAGACATTTTTCAGGAATCTTTAACATTTAGCTAATTACATTGATAAAAAGGGAAAATAAACCTCCCACGGTGAAGCATGAATTTTTCACTTTGTATATGACACCTTTTCCGTTGTTATGAACTAAGAAATGATTCACCCAAGGAAATATATTTTGCGCAAAGGCGTGTCAAAATGGCAAAGTTTAACAGATCTAACAACCAAACAAACGTGCATCAGGTTAATTAATACATGCTACATGTACATGTAGACCGATAAGACTCTCCAGAATGTTCCATATGGTTGTCAATGTGTTGCTTGAACAAACAATGCATACCGGTTTACTCCATATATGTCTCATGATTATCTAATTATTTATGTTACCATGAATGTCTTTGTCTCTATCGTCAATGTGGGCAATATGAACTCTTAGTTTTGAACTTTTTACCGATTGTAAAGTAAGCGAAAAGAAACCCAGAATCGCCTTTCAACCAATCAAAGCAGATAATTTTGCTAACCAATGCCTGATGGATATCACAGAACGATCATATCTCACCTTGCCGGACAGCTGATGTTATGATAACGGATTAACGGAAGCCTTGCCGGCTATAGTCTATTCCAGTGAGTAGTTGTCAGTAATAAGCGTAGGCATTTCACAGCAGCTTGTATTCACTGATTACATGTTGGTGATGGTTATATGAGTGAACTCGACTACAAATAATCAAACGCTGACTGATCCAGATTTTGATTACTTGACAGTGAGTGAATTGTTCACGATTATTAGTTAGATTGAGTGAACAATAAATCAAATTATTATGATGTTCACTGCCCATATATATAGACCCGAGACATTTGGTTCAATCATTGCAAAATGGCAAACGCACAGGTTAACGTTCAGTTCATTACAAATTCAAGAGGAGGTAGACATCTGGGCCCGGATTCACCAAACTTCTAAGAATTTTCTTAAGTCTTAAGAATTCTTAAATCAGCTAAGAATTCTTAGTTTCCATAGCAACCAATCAAATACTTAGAATTTTTCTTAAGCGATATTCATCAAACTTCCCAGTGCTTAAGTTTGTTCTTAACTTTAAGTAACCTCATTGGGATTCTTAACTCCTTAAGAAAATTCTTAAATCAAATAAAATGGCCGCCAGTAGAGAATGTGCCTTCCTCACTGGTAAATTTGTATGACTTTTGTAGGTGTATTGAAGAATAAATTGCACAAAAATTGTTATTTCTTTCTATTTGAGACATGTGACAATACATCTAGGATATGTATTTAATTCAAAGGTCACTTGAAAATGTTCAATTGAAACTGCTCAGCTGTAAACTGATATCCAAAATACAACTGAGAAATAAATAAATGGAATTACAGATTTTAGTCAAGATTCAAGTTGCAATGTAGGCCTAACATAGATCTACTTTTGAAGAGGTACAACGCATTATTTTAGTTCTAAATATTGGTAATGTGCAGATTACATTGTTTAAATACACATATCCTATTGGTCTACAAACATATATGCTAGATTCTTACCTAATTTCTTGTTTTTATAGCCCTTTTTTAATCATAACATTGCCCTCCTCTGTCACATTGAGCTGTGGAATGCCAATGTCAAGGACAACTTAGAAAGGGAAGTAACTCTCTATTTTTCTATCTTGCATTTTGACTTGATCAATGATGACCAATAAGGGGAGTTCAAGTCATCATTTCATAAACACAAATACTAATATTTTTCATAATTATTTTAATACAATTTTTCTCTTAGGCAGTGTTTCTGAATTATTTAAAAGGAAATTTAGTAATAAAATTGCATATCTAATGGCAATGAATATTCATAAAAAGAATTAAAGAGACATATTCACTACTTTTACAATCCTACTACATTAAGAAATTTTCTTATTGCAATTGTGAGAATAAAGATAACAATATAACAATAGAAATCTTGAAAAACCTATCCTGCAAACTATGTTGCTATACATGCTTTTTGACTGTTCATTTATCAAAGTTTATGTAAAATATATA
Source organism: Steromphala cineraria (assembly GCA_916613615.1). NCBI lineage: Eukaryota > Metazoa > Mollusca > Gastropoda > Trochida > Trochidae > Steromphala > Steromphala cineraria. Next base: position 65,879,614 of record OU744722.1, on the reverse strand, counting down.
TTATAACATTTCGAAGCCATTCATCTGTTCAACACATCAGTGCTCCTTACTAAAATTCATGCTAAATTTTATTAAGTTTTCAACAATATATATTGCAAAGTCCACTATGTTTATTATTTGCAAATAAAACATCAAAGTACTATGTGAACATTGAGAATGTGACTAGAAATTACAAGGCTTATGTAATATGTCTTTAATTTGAGTCAAAGAAGTGGTAATTGCTGATCCAAGAAGATGTATGTGTATTAAATATCTAAATACCTATGCCAAATTAAGTCTATTTTCATAACACAGGAAGCATGTGAAAGATTTATTATAGGTCATCACACGTCATTCTATCTTACAAACAGATATAAAACAAAAAACTAATTTTACAACTTCCATTTGTATAAAGTTATGTATCTTTGTTTTTCTTACAAGTTTAATCAATTGTAGATGATTGCTTTCCCAGTATCAACAAGAAATGATAAATTCTAAAGACACTTTTAACCTTATTTAACCTTTGCCATTATTCATGTTATAATTGAGCAGATTGTTGTGGTCTACCTAAAACTCTAGGTTCATTTTAATTATTTGAATTATCAGAATAGTTCTAACACAAATGTGAAGGGAAAAATAAACCTTCATTTATTCCAAAAATATTAAGCAGTATATACAGTATATATACAACTATTTTGGTTGAACATACTTTTATGGCTTATCATATTAATTTTTTGGAAAACACTATTTAGAAATATATAAACTTCAGTTACATTCAGCTCTAAATCTTAATGAGTTTCATTGGCAAAAATGCAACAAGAATATTGGTTTTGTCCTTAATTCATCAAACATATTAAGTTATTTTAAATGTTAACTTCTTTATAATATAGGCAGACTTTAAGCAACATATTGATGACCGAAACACTGAAAAAAAGGAAAGTAATATGATACCTAACATATACAACATTGATTTGAATAATACTATAACGTCGAACATGATTGGTTGTTATTGTGGGTATTTTTTCACCATTTTCATGACAGAAAGAAAATTAAGGAGACTTTTATCTTGAATGGACTCTATTATTTCGAATTGCAACATGTTTGTTATTGTTACAGACATATATTTCATCGTTTGGATCAATGTGGTTTCTGCTAGTGGACAACATTTGATTTTCTTACCTCTCTGCCAAAAAGAGCATATATCCGTTACTATAAATAGATAAGGGGATTTCCAAAACGTCATAAAACAACCACTAAAAAGTTTTTTTGAGGTACTACCCTTCCAATAATACAAGTTGATTTCTTCTAAGTAATTTCTTAGAATTTTGAAGATTTCTCAGCTAAGAATTGTGCTAAGATGTGTGGTGGGTTGCTACTTAAGTTAAATTCTCAGCTAAGAATTCTTAAGGAAACTTGAGTATAAAACTAAGAAAATTCTTAGAAGTTTGGTGAATCCGGCCCCTGGTTTATCTCGGTCACAAGTTTCGAGTCAAGAGCACCAAACGAAATTGCGTTCATTGGAAATGTTGTAAGACTGTGTATATTATGTGTGATATGTCCAGCGTATGTATAAGAGAATATATGTTGAAATAAAGTTTATAAAATGTTTAAAATATATTTATACCAAATGTATGTTGAAATAAAGTTTATAAAATGTTTACAATACATTTTATACCAAATGTATGTTGAAATAAAGTTTATAAAATGTCTACAATATATTTTACCCATTCCATGCCATGATTTTTTATGTATACCAAATGTATGTTGAAATAAAGTTTTAAAATGTCTATTTTATCCATTTGTATGTTGAAATAAAGTTTCTTTTCAAATGAAAATAAAGTGACTTTTAGTGACATGTATCCGAAACAAACTATACGTTAATCCCCTAATGTTCATGGATTACCGCGCATCGGTAACTTTGAATGGAGAAGTCGGCTGTCCGGCAAATCGAGAACCCGCCATGGATATCACAGAACTGCCATGTTTTGAAGTGTTTCGACTACATATTGTAGTGTATGAGGAATGATTGGTTCGTTACCAAAACAGGTTGATGAACAAGTAATACTGTCCTCGTGACACCTGGCTTTATAAAGTGACGTGTCTGTATTATTTTGGTATCTGGCTGTTATACGCAGCAGTTATGACTCTCTTTCGAAAATTTCCCTTTACGGGTAAGTTCGTATTTTTATTTGTTTTTAATTTCAACTACGACAGTTATACAAGTTTAACTTGAAATTAAGAAATATGAATTTAGGAATTTCTTATCTCCAATAACATTTGATAGTTGTGCGCAAGGATTTATTACCCTGTTCTGTATTGTAAATATTTTACTGATTAAAATATGTCTTCCTGTCTAATTTAACCCATTTGTCTGATAAAAAACACATTTTTTAACTTTAAGTTCCCGTTGGTTTCCTAATTGAATAAACGTGTTAAATTTTACATTTCATTTGCTGATAGGTCTTTCATGTGCCTAACAATATTTTATTATTAGTTGTTACAAAACTTCATAAAATTTATAAAATTACTTTTCTAACAATTCCTTTATTTCTGAATCAAATTTGAATTAACTAAACCTTGTCCGCTCACCTTTCTACGATCTACTACAGAGATATCAGAAACATTTGTCTCGTCAAATCATAGACGAAATATATTGGGACTGAAACAATCGTTGCAAGCCAAAATTGATTTTGCAAATGTACACGTATGAAAATAATGTCACAACTTTTAAGTTTAGAATAAAAATAAAAATATGACCCCAAAAATACTGTATTTCGTGTTTCAGGCCTGTTTTTTTCTGACAGTGATTGTCCTCATATAACCAAGCAGCTGTATTCGCAGATGTGCCCGTTTGAGAGATGTTGCTACTTTTGTTTCACAAAGTTTTACACTTTTGTTTTACTATTGTTTTTCAAGTCTACTGGTCCTGACAGGCCCAGGGCCTCCTTTCACAAAACAACCTTAACTAAAGTTGGCCTTAATTCCCGTTCTTTAACATTGCACTAAGGCTACCTTAGGGACTTACGATCACCTTAGTGCTTTGTGAAATGGGACCCTGTTCTCCTCAACACCTGGCTGACTCTTCTGGCGCTTTTCCTTCAGACACTAGAATAGTTACGACAACAGTTACTTTATGGTATTCAAGGTTCTTGCCCTCATGTTCCAGGTCTGTTGGTCCTCACAGTGACTGTCCTGCTCAACACGAGTCCTGCTGAAGCAGCCAACTGTCCAGATCCTGCCGATTGTCCAAACAATGGAGTGTGTCCAGAACCTTACGACACGCTTCCTTGTGACTGCACTGCTAGTGCTTACGTTGGTGACTTTTGTTCAGATGAAGGTGCGTTGATGCTATTTATTTGTATTTTTTAAAATAAATTCGTGTCTATTCTGTAATTCCCAAATATCTATTTCTGCTTTATAATAGGAGTATCAATGACAATAACTTTTCTGTGTTGAATGCTGACAAGACATTCAAACCTTTTTCTTTGTTGATCCAAATAAAAGGTTTTCCTTCATTCTGGGAAGGAGGTATTAAATTAATGGACACCGATTTGATACGAACAAGAGAAATTTTTATATCATTTCTGAATACTGTAAAAGGTTATTTGTCATACAAAAGTATAATCTAAATTGCATGTAAATAAGAAAAAGAGGATGTTACAACTTTTGGATATTACATACAAAATGTTCTCCTTTGCACCTATTGGTAAGTGTTACATTGGTATGACATTTTACATCTATTCATGAATATCAGACTTTCAGATTTGAAATGAATCAATGTGTCGAAAAAGTTGAAGGTGAACATTACAGAGGCCATATAAATAGAAACATGTCACTAACTTTTGAAATTACCACCTTTCTATAATGGTAATGTAAATGCAGTGTGCACCGACGGAGGGAGTGAATATCTGAACGGAGGGACGTGTAATGTGACTGCTACTCCAGCTGTCTGTCAGTGTGTAGGCTACACGGGGAAGACATGTGCTGATGGTGAGTAATGTCTACACGGAAGGGGACACTTTGAGATGTCATTTATTGTTAATAATCTACATATTTATCGATGTTTGCATTGTCAACTTGCTCCATACATCCACATTTTGACTTGTTTCAAGTATATCATTTGTACTTAAAAATTTGTTTATTTGGTTTCTGCGGTTGCACTCATGCGTAGTAATTTCTTGATAACACTCAGTAATTAGTTTTACCCATTGCGTTAATCAGATCTTAATCTGTCAATCACTGTTTACCGACAGACATACAGACATATATTTTATTTGTCTTATCTAATACTAATATATGCAAAATAGAATAAACTTGATGAGTTATCCAATGTGGGATTGATTATGAGAGAGACTATTAAGGTAAAATGATAAATACATTCATGAATCTGTACAAAAAATATAATGAGACATATCAAATAAGCGTCAGGTAAAAGCGATTCAACCAAGCTTGTTAAATGTAAGAAGAAGATTATTTTAACTCTAAAACATCCTTGTAGGTTTTGGCGACAACTCCTAAAATATTTGGGCATGACATATTGTTCAACATCAAACAAATAAAAAACGCGCACATGTAATTATCCCTTTTCAGGATATTTCCGCAAAAGTCAATGATTAATAGTAGATACCATCCAAGTGTCTTCATATCATTCGACAAATGGCTCAGAACTGGATGTAATATCTTACCTTTAAGATCAAATAACATAATAACTACTACAAAACTGTAGTAACCTTGGTGTAAAGAATCAGCCCGATAATGTTAAACTATCCCCGAAACAAGGGTGTCCAAATGACGTTTACAACGCGTATATATATATAAGAGAAAAATCCGGCATTATGTTTTTATTAATATTCATTAGACGAAGTTGGACCATACACCTGGACAATTAACTTTTTGTGAATATATATATATATATTTGTATCCTTATGATGAAATCATCCTATTATGAAATTGGTGTATTTGGGGAAAGACTTTATATAGGGGTAACCCTGTTTTTTCATCGCACTGTACCTTGAGCGCATCAATTAGATATTGTTTAAACCAACACTCGCAGATATACTTACTTTCTTCCATTCAGTGATAAGAGTACCGAATTGTAACATTGACTGAATGTGAATAACATAATCATTCCTACTTAAGCCTTAACTTTATATCAAAGTATTCAACATTAATCGAATTTAAATAAAAGTTACTTGATGAAACTGCATAATGCCAAGGAAAGGCTAATTAAAATCAGCGAACAGATGCGTCCTGTTGTGACGTCTTTTGTTTGTTAACAATACGAGGAGATATTCATAATACTTGCTACATGTGGCTGTGCAGCTTTTTTTTTAGGAGACATCTAGGTAATGAGATTAACATTTGTCAAATATTTTAGAAGTATTTACATTCCAGTCTTATGTTGGGAAATTATCTTTCACAATATAAAATATATAATCAACATTTAACGTTTGTCACTAGCTCTTACCGACTGTACTGATGGCACTGTGTGTAAGAACGGTGGTACTTGTCCTGGCTCGGGAGTAACGCCCTGTGACTGCAGTGCCACTGGTTATGTTGGAGACACGTGTGAAGTTGGTAAATTGATGTTAGCCGTATTGTTAGTTAAAGGGTCGAGCTTTAAAAAGTATCCTCCCCTGTTCTAGCATGTGACGACAATGCTGACTGTCTCAACGGAGGCGTGTGTGAATCAGGACTCACTCCTGCTACATGTGCCTGTGCAGGTGGTTTTGGGGGAGACTTCTGTGAGACAGGTAATTCGTGTATGCATGTTGTTGACACATTTCGTCTAAGCATACAGCTTGGTGATTTTTTAAGGTTGCAAATACAATTTACTGATTTTGAAAAAAAGACTAATCTAAAGACCAGGTCATTTAACCTGCATCACAAATGGATAAAACAACTTCCAAAGTCCACAGAACATTAACATTCAGAGAATGTTGCCAATATCAATAACATCAAAATCATTTTTGTCGTTAACGGTTCTCTTTTCTAACGGGACCTTAAGATAATAACTTTGTCAATTATATGTAATACCGTTATTCCTTATTTCATTGTGTGCAAAACTCTGTAGTTGACCTTCACATTTACGTCTATATGATAAATATTAATGAATTGCTTATAGATCTTACCGCAGGAACTGACTGTACTGGTGGCACTGTGTGTAAGAACGGTGGTACTTGCCCTGGCTCGGGAGTAACGCCCTGTGACTGCAGTGCCACTGGTTATGTTGGAGACACGTGTGAAGATGGTAAGAATATAACTTTTTAAAATCAAATTCTCATATCGTCTGCTTTGAATGAAACTGCAAAGAACAATCCATGATAAATCTCTTCATCTAAACCTTTGTTGTTTGTATCTTAAAAATGGTGTTGCCGATAAAGTTTAGCAAACGGATGGATATGAAAAAGTCTTGTCGGAACACAGAATTATAAAAATGTCCTTTAGTTAATGTCCTTTATATCCATCTTCTAATTGACAAATTATGAAAAATATAAAAATGTATTCATTCTACTATTTTAGTCGAACTTTTTGTCGTTAACCAAAAAACTTTATGATAACCAGAGATGTATCATTTTATAGTGGTAAATCAATGTTAGCCGTATTGTTAGTTATATGTAATACCGTTATTACTTATTTCATTGTGTGCAAAACTCTGTAGTTGACCTTCACATTTACATCGATATTATAAATATTTATAAATTGCTTATAGATCTTACCGCAGGAACTGACTGTACTGGTGGCACTGTGTGTAAGAACGGTGGTACTTGCCCTGGCTCGGGAATAACGCCCTGTAACTGCAGTGCCACTGGTTATGTTGGAGACACGTGTGAAGATGGTAAGAACATAACTTTAAAAACTTATTCTCATATTGTCTGCTTTGAATGTAGCACGCCTTCACGTTATCTCTTGTTATTTGTATTTCAATGGTTTTATCGATACCGTCAAGCAAAGAGCTCAATAACCGGCAACATTTGGAAGCTCTTTCGGGACACACATCCTAAGGAAAAGGTCAACAAATTGCCTGAAATTACAATATATTATCTTAAGGTGATGATCACCCTTTGTTCTGTTTTGTCATGTTCTTTGTCGTTCTTAATAAACCAAAAAGGGTGATTATTCTTATTTTTTATCGATTTAGCCATAAAATTGGGAAATGAATCCATAGCTATTTCGTATCCTCCCCTGTTGTAGCATGTGACGACGATGCCGACTGTCTAAACGGAGGCGTCTGTGAATCAGGACTCACTACTGCTACATGTAGCTGTGCAGCTGGATACGAGGGGGACTTCTGTGGAACAGGTATTGCTCGTGTATGCATGTGGTTTACACAGTTTATATGCTGTGAACTATTCTAGTCTTCCCTTAAGTGCAAATGGATTATAATTTGTATGTATGTTCTGCAAGTGTCAACTGGATTGAAAATGGACGATGGCACCAAAGATGTAATGAGCAATAAAAAACCCCATATAGGCCTACCACTGAAGTACCATTTTGGTTGTTTCAGTTTTTCAGTTAATAGAAGTTGTCGGATATTAAATAAGAATTCCATGTTATTTTCGTTTCAGTGAAGACTGAATGTGTATCTTATATAATGTCCTGTTGCATTTTGTTACACTAATTAGATTATATTTCCATGTTCATTTTCTTTTTAGTGAAGAGTCCAATATGCACGCCAAGTTCCAAAACATTTTTTTCTAGATTAACTGAGTTCTTTACTGTTGAATCTTGTTCTAGTCACACCAAGTTAAGAATGTTCGTAGATTTGATAACATTTCTCTGTTTATTTTCTCTTTTCTTTTATTTAATTTAAATCTAGTGAGGTACATTTAAGAATGTTTATTTTGGTTTCAGAGAAGAATGGTGCAACCGTGATCCATGTCTCTCTGTTGTCTCTGTCGATGTCTCTGATGATGTCTCTGACGACGTCTCTGATTGTCTCTGCTCTGTAACCATGACTTCCCCCAAAATTTCCCTCCGTCCAACGATTGTTTTCTGTGCTGTGAAGACTTCCATTCTCTCTTAAATATTTATCTAAGTTTATATTGCTCCTAAGATGGATAGCTTCTGTATTCACTATGTTTATATATTTATGATTCTTGTGCATTGAACTCCTTCATTTTTTACCTTTCCGACGGTTTGTCTTTTAGGCCCATTGACAACTCCAAACAATGTCATTTTCTTCGTCTAACGAATGATTATCAGTTTGAGAAATATTATTTCTCAAGATTATCTCATGAGTTTTCGTCTATTTACACTAAAATTATATTTTAACTTTATTTCTTATCGTTTCTTTGCCGCGTTGAATCGGTAATAACTTAAAGATTGGGTTGTCCAAATATTTGTCTTATTTTGACTTAATGTTACTGAAATAACATTAATCGACACAGCATATTGGTGACGTTGTATGTTGTAAATTTCCGTGAGTAAAAATCTTGCAACATGAGAAGCATTCATCTTCAAGTTCTGTAGGTGAATGGTTGTCTGTATGTAAGGCTTATTTCATTTCTATGACGGCATTGCATGATGAAAGGTCATCTGATCTTCTGATAAACAAATGCTTTCATATCAAACTTGTTGGACCTTTGGTTTGAATAACTGCATTGTTGTTAGGGCAGTGTCTGTAATTTTGTTATAAGATGCCAATTGAAGGTGACGAGAAGAACACAATTATTTGCATGCCCCAATCCCAGGTACTTTAACTGGATGGTGTGTTGAGCTCCTGAGCCAAGTCAGTTGTTCCGCAGAATAAACAGTGTAGTATCCATTTCTTTGTCCATATTTGTTCTTTTGTTTATGTGTTAATTTTGAGATTTCTATCTGTATTTTCGTCAAAGTGATAATGCAATGACAAACCATTGTATACCTACATGGCTTAATAAGATCACCACTGAATTTGAGCAATTCTCTGGCATCCCGGTAGATTGGCTTATTAGTCTCAATTTACAGTCTTGACAATTCCAGCAAATAAGACACTTCTTGTGTGTAGGTAGCTCTTTGTCATCGAGGTTCATGACATAATTAAGTTGCCATAACCTTACCGTAATCGACCAAGAAGATTAAATATACAAAGTGCAAACATGAATAAATTCAAGTTTTCACAAAGTGTACAGAAATGACTCAGGGGTTTGATTACGTTTTAAGGCTTCGCCGACTGCAAATAATTTCAATTGCATCCAAAAAGGCTTCTCCTTTCCTGGCACGAGACATTCTTCAATTAAAACAGAGGTCAAGATGGTATTTTCAGTACCTTAACTTTTACTTGTAGTTAACTACGATTGTTGAGGATAAATGATGTACAGTGCGGTGCCAAAAGTATTGCAAGAAACGTCATTTTCCCATGGGGTCCAATGTTATTTCAGTGTAGCATAAATCATTTTATTTGTCACATTTTAAAATATATATGACTGAAAATGGAAATGGAAATAGAAAAGCTACTCTTAAACGTGTACACAATTTCAGATTTTAGATTCAGATTGGATACAATGTTTGTTAACGAAGTGGTTAAAAGATTACTGGGGAATGTATATTTTTCTGCTGGTTATATAATGGTGGCAATGGGCATGTGACATCACGGTAGAAATACCAAGTCATAATTTTGCCGTTTCCAAAACAATGGTTATAAGTATTGAAATTGAAAATAATTAACATTATCTCAAGGTATTAGACTACATACATGCTCAATTTTTTAAGTTAATTTTTGTTCAGTGTCATAATCATGAATATTATTTATACTACATTGAAATAACATGGGATCCTGTGGGAAAATGACGTTTCTTGCAACACTTTTGGCACGGCACTGTATACATCATATTCTTTGTTTAGATAAACAACATATCACTGTTTCATTTTCTATCTTTTAGACAAGTAACAACTATAATTTCACTAAATATTTTCATTTGGACAATTTGCGTTTAAATATTTAACTTGAAGCATTCATAAAATATACAGACAGGTTGGAAATATTAGCATTCGTCACACTGATTCGTTTGTAATTGGCAATAAAAGGGAAACAAACTAAAATGATTAAATAATGTATATTTTGTCAAGGTTGTAAGCAAAAGTAAGCTTTATTTGAGTTCTAAAATCCTTAAAACATTTGTACTGTCGACTCTGATCACGTGTGAAGCATTCATAAAATACACAGAAGTAGACTGAACTTCCTCCAGCGTATACCAATCAATCTTGATCATATGATGCAAGAAGATGGAGATCAATCTTATTTGTTCCAGCATGAACGAGGTTTCAATTTGTGTGTGAGGGAAGAAATTGATATAGAATCAATGAACGATCGATGAAGTTGATAAGAAACAGCAAAATCAACAATTTCTATACGATAACGTAATGAAGCAATATGGATCTCATGCATGTTATTGGGGATTACAAAAAATACTACAATTTAATAAAATCTGCAGATAGCCGTGATGCGTTGAGGTAAAACTACTCAATATACATGTCCATGGCATTAGCTAACAATGTAATGTTTTATAGCGCTATAACGATCTCTTATCTCTCTATGTCAAATGATATAACATTTTAACAAGAAAAGAAAGATAGTTTCACATGAAATAGTTCACCAAGATTTTAGAAATAAATTTTACGCCCCCAGTCAATAATCTGCTACATGTATGTAAATGGTCTTCTCAAATTCCGACTATAACATACCGTGATCACACTGGTCACACAGCCCAGCAAACACTATCATGAGTGTTTGCTGACAGCTGCAGGCATGACTGCCGTTAAACAGCCTTTATAAAGGATTCATTCAATTCTCAAAAATAGTTTTGCAGACACATAGTATCTTAGAATTATATTTTGCAAGAAATTATATCAAGAAATTATGTCAAATTGCAATAACTATCCGCAAAACCATATGTTCATCCAATTTGGCAAAATAAAATCTATTGTTTTTATATTCATGGATTAATTTATATTCTACCATGACATTTCAAAATCCTCGAATTTCATTGGTTAATTTCTATGGTCGAACCTACGTTCGAACAGGCTTTATACGACGGGCGATTCACTGCGGTTTGATACACATTGCCATAGAAACGAACTTCATGACACGAGTCGACATGCATACAGTCACCGTACGCTTCGGTAGTTGCTTCGTCTGAATACTAAAAGTCTTTTATCATCTTACTACCCGTACTTTTACATTAGAAGAGTTTGGTTCGAAATGATGTCATGCATGTTTATGTCCAGGAAATAGCGTAATTTTAAGCGAAAGGCTGAATTTAGATCAAGAAGCTACCGTAACCGGTTTGGGTTCAGTGATGTCAACAGTGACGTCAACCTTTGACGTCATAAGCACAAGATATTATGACGTCACAGTATTGACCGAAACACAACTGACGTTACGCGGTAGAAAAGAAAGGACATTTAGAACGCTAAAACACTCGTCATGGTAGAATGGAGATAAACCTACTGTGTTTTTTAATTTTCGTGGTTTAACATAGATTCGATACCGTTGATGTTACATTCGAAGCCTCACGCTAACGAGTTCGGTTCCGAATGACATCAATAGGTATCGAATCAACGTTAGACCACGAAAATTAAAAAACACAGTAGGTTTATCTCCTAAATGTATGATGCTGCCTGTCAAAAAGGTGATATATTGTACCCTGTATTGATTCATAATTCAAGCTAATGTTATCCCTTAACACTAAACATCATTTTAAACGTATCTGGGCTATAATCCATGCATTAAAATGCACCACTTGCATATATTGTAAATGATAGATTAATAATATGATATTACTGCTAATCAGTTTGCAGGTAAAGATTCAAAAGCTTGACGCCATATTAAAAAAACCCTGATGTAATCACTCTCTAGCAACAGTTATGAATCATTATGAAAGCGTAATCACGAAAATGACGACATGTAATAGCATATTCATTAGATGGCTTTCTCAAAAGAATGGCAAAATAATTATAATTCTATTCCGCATTCTCAATATACGACGTTGCTCGTAATATTAACCTTCATTGAGTATCATCAGCATGTTTATGCATTTTCTCAATGACATTGAAATGTTGTATCGAATATTTAAACAATGATTTGCGATCAGTATCAAGGAGTTTGTTTATGCTTTTCGAAGCACCAATTTGTACCTTTTTGCACCTAAAATGTTTCATGCCATGAGAAACGAATGCGATTTGTAAAGTAAACTCCAAGATATTTATATGATTTCTCCACAAAGAATATTTGTCAATTCTTAAAAATTACAATGTTTCGTCGCCAAAGGAAATAAAACATGGTGTTTGTCAAGAATTACCAATCATTTTTTTTATTTGTCAAACGAATTTAAGGAATATATCAAAGAATGATAAAAAGTTCCAATTTAATTTAGACATCTCTTTATTTCGTTCATTGCAGGATACAGAGAGATTTAATGAGAGGTTTAACAAGTTGCAGAGTTGGCGAAAAAATACCCTTAAGAATCAGCAAGGGGACATCTGAAAGCATCCTTCTTTAATTATGTGATAAGCAGATCAAGTATCGTGAAACTTCATTCTTGGATTTATTTTATTCTTTGCTGAAATGGACATAAAGCAGTAACTTCAAACTACACTTAAACTTCAATCCTTTGAACATATCATTCTGCTGGGAAGAAATGATTATCGTTGATGTCCTGTGATTTTAAATTCTGAATGATGTATCAAATTCGAATAATTCAAGCCTTTGAAATTGTGTTTCTTTAAAGGGGCAGTAGCACGTTTTTTGGTAATTTTATATTTTTAAATTTTCACTGATAATTGTAAGTTAATGTTAAATGTATTATTTTGACAGTGTCAAAAATGTCATTACACAAGCCAATCATCCATAGTCAAAGGACAAAGTATGAAGATTCACACAAAATCCATTGGCGGCCATTTTTGTGTGAACACCTTTAATTCAATTTGTGTAAGAAAAGGAATCGCATGGCTAACCTTTACGTTATATATTTGAATTATTACTACTCCATTTAGTTTAAATACTTGTTTTTCAATTGGAACCATTAATTTTCATTTTCCCGACATCACCTTATATTCCCCCTAAAAACGTGCTACTGCCCCTTTAAACCAAATTTTTTTCTGCCAATGCTCATTCTCTCCCCACAGTGGAAGATCAAGTTAATACAGCATTTTATGACTTGATCTTTCTCTGTGGAGATAGAATGGTGAATGCTTTTAATTTGTTATTTTGTACAAGTAAATGTCTGATTACATTTTGTTGGTTACGAATGAAAACTGATTACAAATACATAACTTTTGTTCTATTTGTTTTCCACGTCTCTCAAATAACAGTGACAGTATAGAACAGTGCTACGTATCTGCGTAGTTTGTGCAACGAAACCATAAAGTAGTAAAGAGACTACGACATTTTTATCACAAGTCAAAGAATAAAATATTCCTGTGGACTATGGGAAAAGTATGAAACACTATCGAAGAATATATGTACATGGATCTAACTATAAAGGATGATAAAGGGACAGTAGCACGTTTTATATGTAAGCCGATGTCAGGAACATGAATTAAATAGTTTAAATTGTAAGAAAACCATTTAACACAATTGAAGCAGTAATAAATCAAATCTATAATGTAAAGTTCGGCCCTGCGAATCTGTTTTCTTACTCAAAACAAATTAAAATTAAATGACAGCCAATGTACTTTATGTGAATCTTTATAATTTCTTCTCTGACTTTGGATGATTGGTTTCTTTTATGGAATTGTGGACACTATTGTAAAAAATCATTTTGCATTAACGTACAATTATCAGTGAAAATTTTAAAAATAAAATTTTCAAAGAGCGTGCTATTGTCCCTTTAAGGCTCTTCATCAGAATGTGATATGTAAGCAGATGCATCGTTGTTTTCAAGTTGTAGGGAACCTTAACGAGGCTAACTAACATAAACTTCATAATTGTCAGTTTGCCTTGAACATGGTCACTATAGTAATAATCAGTCTCTGATAAATACTAATTCTCACAAATGATTTATCTATCAAAACTAAAAAAAGACCCAAGATAATTGTCTACTGCATATCTCTCTTAGCAAGAGGGTTTTGTTATTTCAAAATCGTATTTCAGTCTTGGTGTAATACTATTTATCCATATTCTCTTCTCACAGAGGCAGATCAAGTCATGCAATGTTGATACAGCCTATGTTATATTACGCCGAAATCCGTGGGTTCCGGTAGTTACCCCTACAGGACAAAATTTGCACCACAATCCATTTGAATTTCTTAAGCAAACTAGATTAGCGTTTGCGGGATACCGCAAAAGCAGAGCAGCCCCGGAACTTTGGGTTTCGCCTTACCCTGTTCCGCCTTTTACAGGCCTCACCAAATTGGGAATTTTCTCGTGACCTTGACCTTTGACACTCAAGGTCACACAATCAATGAACACATTTCATTGAGTATAACATTATTGTAATGAAATAAAGTGTTAAAAATTAAATTAATCCATTTTCTCCATATATGTTGACCTTGCTGTGACCTTGACCTTCGACAGTTCGTACCCTAAACTTTTTTAAAATGTTGTACTTCTCAAGAGATAATATATACAAAATCTAAACTTCATAGCACAAAAACTTTTCAAGTTATTGTGTTTACAATAACTCATATCTCATGACCTTGACCTTTGACCTTCAAGGTCACACAATAATTGAACACTTTTTATTGAGTATAACAATCATGTATTGATTAAAAGTGATCATAGTTAAAATTAAGCATTTTCGCTAAACCATGCTTAAGTCATGACCTTGCTGTGACCTTGACCTTTGTCAGATTGTAGCCAAAACCTTTTCAAAATTTTTTACTTTTCCAAGGATGATATATACCAAGTTAGAGCTTCATAGCACAAAAACTTTTCAAGTTACCGTGTTTACAAAGAATTTTGTGGTGATTTTATAACTCGTGACCTTGACCTTTGAACTTGAAAGTGAACATGTCATAATGATTCCCTGGAAGTATTAACATTTAGACATGTTCATGAGTTCTGAAAAGCTAAATGGGATAAAGTTATACCCCAATTTAGTGCATTTTGTAATAACTCATATCTCATGACCTTGACCTTCAAGGTCACACAATCATTGAACACTTTTCATTGAGTATAACAATCATGTATTGATTAAAAGTGTTCATAGTTAAAATAAAGCATTTTCGCTAAAACATGCTTACGTCATGACCTTGCTGTGACCTTGACCTTTGACGGATTGTAGCCAAAACCTTTTCAAAATTTTTTACTTTTCCAAGGATGATATATACCAAGTTAGAGCTTCATAGCACAAAAACTTTTCAAGTTATCGCGTTTACAAGGAATTCTTAGAGTGAATACATAGCTCGTGACCTTGACCTTCAACCTTGAAAGTGAACGTGTCAAAATCGTTCCCCCGAGGTATGAGTAGTAAGGTATGAATAAGAGTTCTGGAAAGCTTAGGGGAAAAAAGTTATAGCTAGTAGTACGAGTGCGGCGGCGGCGGCGGCGGCGGCGGCGATGGAAACTTCACAAAAACTGATAGCAGCCCCGTCCTTAGACGGGGCTGCTAATGACAACGCTTCTAGCATGAAAGCGGTGGTTCATTTCAAAAGATTTTGTCAAGATTCAGTAGCAAAACTGATGATTTAAAAACAGCGTCGCTGATTGCACAACTAACTTTTCCTCCAATCAGGCGTCTCCCATTCTATCCCACAAACTCTGCGTAATAAAAAAAAGAAGGCTGTATCAACATTTCTTGACTTTATCTGCCGCTGTAAGGAGAGAATGATTAATCCACAACAGGTGTCAAATTTGACACTGACAGTCCATAGTTGCAAGTCATCATAATCAGAGCAATAGAACCAGCACCATGCTTATTTCCTGACATTCATTAACCCAGAGAATACTATTGATAGATATCATTGAAACATAATGTAGTAATAAACTCAAACGGCTGCATATCAATGACAAACTCAGATGGAAAACCTTTCAGAATCGACATCAAATTTTCGAGGAAATTCAACTGGCAAACTGCCTTGCAAACTTTAAATCAATGGTTGATTTAATAAATTCAAATGGATATCAGATGACGTGTGCGTAGAAAAGCGCATTAAAGAAATATTAGGAAAATCAAGGCACTAAGAACACTCAGTTTTCAAGTAAATGATTGTTATTCAGAAAGGTAAAGTGAGCAGTTCACAAACGGTCTGAACTTGTTTTATATATTCGTCATAAATGAAAGAACGAATCTAGTTGAATTGTTCTAATTGATTTAGTCGAAAAATGTACATTGAAATTCTACAAATTAAATATTTTTTTTATCAAATGTAATTAAAGGATTGAATAAGTAAGTTAATTGTTTCCAATATTTCCAAAAACCTTAGGCCGCAGCAATTGGCTGAAATATTGCCCAAGCGGCGCTAAACACTATGTCACTCAACCTTGAGGTATTAAATATTTAACCGTACAAAACAATCCAGTTTTGTAAAATCCTGAGCTTCCAGTGTCATTTACTATGAAAAATAACCCTGTTGTCAAAACGGTTTTACTAAATAGACTTTCAAATTCGACTTTGTTCACTGGAAACAAAATTAGGGATTAAATACCCAAAAAGTTAAACAATTATCTAAAGCGCTGCGTATATGTTTCATTAGAACGCGTACTAACTGAATTGTATCTCTTTCTACAAATCATTACCTAAAAAAAATTTAGTTTTCTTGCAGCAGCATTGATTATTCGTATGATGCAATGGTTTGTTCACACCACTGTACAATAAAAACTGTGGTATAACGAATTCTATCTCATGTCAAAGTAAAAGAAGATATTTTATAACCAATATTATTGCTTATTAGTATCATAAATGTACACGTACCTATTAACGGTTAACGGTTTAAAATATTGTTGTAACCGATCATAATGTAAAAATACACATTTAATTTTCAGCACTTTAATAGTACATTTACAGCGATTTTCAAAAAAGGCTGTTGTTCTGAAATGTGAGTTCAAACTGATTAAAAAAAGTTGCTTTTTAAGGCTCAAGAACTCGGATTGATATCGTTTAATAAGAATAATGCTCAGAAAACAGATACTAATTTAATTCAATCAAATGTTCATTTTGAACACGTAACAATATATTTCAGCCACCAAAACAATAAACAAATACATGTAGGTCAAGGTACCAAAAAATATATTATGTGCAGCCTCAATGTGTAAACAACAAAGATTATTTAATCAAGAATACGCGTACGGGCAAAAGAAAGAGTACAACAATAGAGTATTTTATTTATAAAAACTTTATTTACTGAAAGCGTCGCAAAATGTACATATAATATCAGTGTCTAAAAGAACTTCAGTAAATGAACAGAATGACTATCAAAGAGAGGATAGATTGCTTCTAAATATACTTGAGATATATATATATATATATATATATAGTAATCCTAACTTTAACCTTTAAATGTCCGGTGAGAGCTGATTACATCCCCATTACATGCTTTCCTCAAGGAAATAGTGACCAGACGTCCATTATAATCAGTTTATGATATATAGGAAATAGGGGAAGGGTAGCCGCCCATCGGACAACTATTTGTACTGCTGTTTCTTTTATCTGCAACGCTAATAAATGTCTTGTGGGAATGCCAATCTAACTAAATTTATATCGACAGTTCTATGTCTATTTATACTGTCAATCTAACACTAGCCAGTATGAAGGGTCGTCCCGATGACCCCCTGCGTGTAAACAAGAAAAGCCCTTAAAAAAGGCATGGTTGATGCCACAGATGAAGGTTGTCGATTAGTCGACCAATTTGGGTGATAAGTGAACAGTAACAACACTGAGTACCAGAACTAATATTAGCACGAGTATTGATCAATCAATCAAAGGTAATTTCACAAAATTAATTTTTATCCACATGAGTTTATGACATTATTTTTAAACTTTTATCAACGAGTGTTGTCAAAAGACACGAGAGTGATATTCTATTTATCATCCAAAGTCACTCTTTTTCACATCTCAGAGAAAAAATGTACATCTCTGAACACAACTATACTAGATTTTCAAGACAGTGGGACAGCGTTGACAATCACAGGATATTGTGCAAAATGTACTGCCAAAACGATATCCCCTAGGCGCCATCGCTGGATCTCTTAGAAGCCATATGATGGTTAATTATTAACAGGAGTATTACAGATACTAAAAAACAAAATACTCCTCGATCATCTGACGAGATTCGATCCCGGATCCTTATGATCGAGAGCGAAAGTCGAAAGCGATATCCACTGAGTAAGCAGGCCTGATAGCCAAAGTTTGGAACCAACGATATATGTCATATTCTAAACATAGCACGCGTCATTTTCAGTAGCTCTGGTGATAAATACATGTTTTCAACGTAATCATTTAGTGACATCGTTAATTATAACTTGTAACGTGGTAATAAATGCGGCCATAAATGCTCCACCTATTAGTAAACATTAGTCTTATTTCAATGTCACCAGCGTACTTACAGAAACATTCCTCCTGGCGAGCCAAATTAGCGAAATTAAATCGCGTGGGTTATAAAAAAAGTGGATTTTGCGATTATTGAATGCAAAATAATGCTCTTATCTAGAACAAATGTAGACTCTTCTTCATATGAAGTTGTTTTTGATTGACTTTGTTAACATTTATCAGCGTCTTGAATATGAAATATCATTACTCTTTTAATATAACATTTAAAGTGAAATCATTTTCCACAGTTTAATGTGCCAAATATTTTGTATTACCCACATGGAGACGTTATGCATTTTTTGCTACAATTCTGTTCATTGGTCCTTTGATTTGGATACAGCACATGTGATTGGCGCCGCTTTTCTTTGAAAATATCAACAGTAATATAAGGTTGATGCCTAAGGAAACCGATCGATCAATAAAATTCGGCGTCACAAACATTTCAATATCGTGCATTAATCATGATATCCTTAGTCCTATTCTCCATTTTAGTACGCCGACTGATGCATTTCTATCAAAAATTTCGTTTTTTATTAATATGGAAAATATCATTAATATCATTTTATTTTGGTAGTATGACATGATCTTGATTTTAGATAAAAGATAGTGTATTTTGTTTAATTCGTTGAATAGAAAGAAAAAGTACTCAGTACACACACGCGTCCGTCCCTCACACTTTTAATTCCGCTCATTACTCAGATACAATTTGTTCAAATGTTATAAAACGTCATATATGTAATCACTATGGTCCCTAGATGTGCCTTTTGTATATTTCGGTCATATTCCCTCAATATCTTTTAAGATTTTATACTTCTTTATTGTAGAATGACTGTTTGAGGTAGTCATTTTTGTTCACTCATAACTCTAATCCTATTCGTCAAATGTTATAAAACTCCATTGGTGTAATCACTATACCCAATAAATGTGCCTTTTGTATGTTTTAGTCACAAATCATCATTATTAGTTAAGATTTTCCACATTTTACTTATACAATTGACTGTTTGAAAGTCATTTATTGTTCCATTTGTTGCTTCTGATTGATAAAACTATCTATCTTAAAGGGGCAGTAGCACGTTTTTTGATAATTTTATATTCTAAATATTTCACTCATAATTGTATGTTAGTGCTAAATGTATTATATTGACAGTGTCAACAATCTCATTACACAAGTCAATCATCCATAGTCAGAGGACAAAGTATGAAGATTCACATAAAATCCATGGCGGCCATTTGTTGTGAACACCTTTAATTCATTTTGTGTAAGAAAAAGGAATCCCATGGCTAAACTTTACGTCGTATATTTGAATCATTACTGCTTCGTTTAGTTTAAATACATTGTCTTTCAATTGGAACCATTTATGTTCATTTTCCTGACATCACCTTATATTCCCCCTAAAATCGTGCTACTGCCCCTTTAATGCTGATAAAGTTTCGCTGAAATGTAAAAAGTAAAAAAATTTACTTAAACCTTCAAGAAAGAGAATATCTAAGGCAAGCTTTGTTATCGGATTCTGTTTTTCACATTACACTTTCCTCAATCACATTTCTGGTTCTATTCGAAATAGGAATAAAAGTCAATTAGTTTAATTTTATTCATAAAACCTTTGCATCATGAGAACCAATGTAAGATTGAATTGTTCAAGACTTTATGTTTCACCTTTGCATGGAAATGTACAAAAAGTTCATTTCAAACTATTGATGTCTAAGAGAGCTTCATGAAAAAGAACACAAGGGACAAAGGATAAATATCAGCTAAATAGATTGCAAATAGATACACAAACTTTAACCTTAAGAGCTGATTACATTCCAATTACATGATTTCCTTGAGGAAATTGTATCTAGACGGTCATTTAATGACTAAAAGATTAAAAGGATTAGAGGCAATCTAAATATCTAACGAAAGAGCTTCAAGTTTCAATAGCAGATCAGTAATGGTAACCATTGTTTCAAGTGTATCATCAAATAAGCATCATACTTGTTATGCAAAGTTATTAATTCTATAATATTTTGTTGTTGAACTGTCTACACGAATATATTTAAATATGTAAAAGTCATGTACTAAACAGGTAGTGAAAATCGTCTTTATAATGAAGAAAGTGGTTTGATATTCCGATAAAAGAATACTTCTACATAGGTTTGTATCTTTTAGATATTTATGAGTAGTACTCGACCTGAATATCGTGAATATAATTCCAAACTTTTATCTTGTTAAAGACTAGAATGTGAGAATATCACATTAGAACAATTTATTTAAAGTGATACCCCCCCCCCCCCCCCCCCCAAAAAAAAACAACCCCAAAAAAAACAAAAAACTAAACTTTATATCAGTTTATCAAAGCGAAAAGGCATCTTAGAAGGCTTACAGGAACAGCTTGGATTTGTTAAAGTCGATGCTTTAAAGGGGCAGTAGCACGTTTTTTGATAATTTTATATTTAAAAAACTGCACTTATAATTGTAAGTAAATGTCTAATGTATTATATTGACAGTGTCAACAATCACATTACACAAGCCAATCACCCATAGTCAGAGGACAAAGTATGAGGATTCACATAAAATCCATTGGCGGCCTTTTTTTGTGAACACCTTTAATTCATTTTTGTAAGAAAAAGGAATCGCATGGCTGAACCTTACGCTATATATTTGAATTATTACTGCTCCATTTAGTCTAAATACATTGTCTTTCATTTGAAACCATTAATTTGTATTTTCCTGACATCACCTTATATTCCCCCTAAAAACGTGCTACTGCCCCTTTAATGTGTTTCAGGCTACAGGAATAAAGTTCCATTCTTTCTCTACTGTCAACATCTAGAAAAAGTCTTGATACATAGTAATTAGCACAAAATCCAAAGGACATAATATATCTTGATGGGTTTTTATTGCTAAAAGTAGGTCTTTATACGAAATCTTTAATAATTACGAACATGCGCAATAATAAAGTTTTAAAACAACAGAAAGTTCAAGGTAATCGGTTGACTTCATGTAAGATAATATACCAATTACCCTTTCTCATTTGAAAACATATATATACATAGTAAATATTAGTTATACGACTATTGTTCCTCTAGTACACGTTATAGTTACCTATACGACGAGCTGCATTGCTTATACCACGACCAATACAACGATATTGAACTATGTTGTGTTCAACAAACAATGTACCTCACCGTGCTTTCGGAAGCAACTAATCCTTTGAAGTTTACAAAGGCATATCACTTATCAATCGGTCACGGTTGTTTTACAGTTGGATGTTTCTGAAGATGTGACCTGTATCATGTAACATTCACACTTAAGAATCATGTCGGGTCAGGTTCTGACGAGATTCGTTATTTTATATATACTCGTTGTTTTGTACATTCGTTTCTTTGTTTGTTTATTAATTAGTTGGACAACTGTACATTTATTTTCAATCATTGTCATTTCATTTATTGTCGCTATGACAGCAATCCTTTGAAATTTGTTCCTGAGAAGAATTATTTGGTGACAACATCATAAATGTTTTCCAGCCCCTTTTATCTGAACTTAATAGTGTTTCAATGAAGTCTTACGAGTTCAAAGACGTTGTATCTAATGCTGTGGATGTACATGTATGGCGTTTTATCTCGACATTGCTATGTTTCTACGAGTTCCTGACACCATTTCTGTGCTTTGTCAGCAAATTTCATCCGGCGAAGGTAATAAATGTCTGAAAATATTGCTCTGGTGCCTTTAATCTCTGTATCAGGGATGGGCGATTCCTGTCCTTTATCAACAAATGCGCTTGGAATTTGTCTAGGAATATGATACGCTCTATGACCTATTTTCAAGTAGTCAGTGATATATATTAATGTGTTCAAAACATCAAGTTTACTTCTGTATAATTAATGTTCGTATTCTCAGTTTGGTGTTGTTCTAGGGTAAGAATTAATTCTATCCATCCGTTTCTTACAACGGTAACAGCTACTACCCTCAAAACTTTAAGTCCCCGATTCATTATGTTTTCATCCGACCTCCTCTTCTCTTTGTTGTAAGAATTCGTGGAATGATAATCGTTACCGTTTGACAATATTCTAAGGTTTTCTTGGCTGATGCCAAATATACCCTCACCACATCGCAGACGGGGTATATAGCGCTCTGCGTCCAGAATCGTTTTCGGAGCATAACTTGAAAACTAATTGACTCATAATTTTGAAATATGGCATGAATGTTACGTGCAGATGTGCTTTTTAGGGTTAACTATTCCAGGGTTACCTGATTTTAATTGTTTTTGGTCCAAATAAGTTTAACTTTGCTCCTTTTACGGAGCAGTACTTGAAAACTATTAGACTCAAAAACTTCATATTTGGCATGCATGTTGAAACAAAGTCATAGAAATGCTTTGTTTTTGTAACAGCTGGACTATGTCAATATCTACTAGCCCCGTCTCCACATATATTATCCATGTCGTCTTAAAGCGGATAACTCGCCATGGTAGAGTTCGTAGCAACCATGTGACTTGTACCTTTATAAGCCCAAAGGATCCCGACAGGGGAGGAGGACTGGCTTGGACACGGAGATGTGAGGACTGACACGAGCATCCTGGACTGACTGAAGTCATCCTGGAAGTCAACCTGATCCAGGACTTCCCTTTAATATTTGATTGTTGAACATAATAAAACCCGGTCTTTGGCCAGAAGAAAACCCACAGACTTCTGTATGGTTGAATCAGCGAAGTGTAACTGGGCCGAAAGTGTTACAATGTCACGGATGTCTTTCTACACACCAAAAATATTTAGATAACGACTTGCAACAAATTTGCGTATTTCCGATTTCAAGTTGAGGTTTATCTCACTTTTATTTTTGAGGCGGAGAGGGAAGTGCCTTGTTTCATGCATGAATGTAAAAAAAATACTGTCGCAAATATTAGGGTGTGTATGTGATAAAGATTTCTGTGCACCTGAAACTGATTAGGTAAGGAAATTAGGAGTTATTTATTATCGAACTACATGTATGAACGGAGTCTCATAAAAAAAACTTAATGTATAGAATAATTTAAACGTCATCAATAGAATGAGGGAGTAACAAAATCATTTAAATTATTAACGCCTCTAAAATTGTTCTCGATTTCTACATGATAAAGTTTAACATAACCACAAATTTTAATTCTTTGCAGGTCGTTTTGTAGATCCACAAACATGTCGTCTATGCTTGAGTGAAGATAATCCCACTTCAATGCAAAAAGGATGTATCGTTTGTCTCAACCATCCACCAAGACGAAGAAATAGTCAGCGTCGGAGAATGAATGTTCCCTGAAACACATGGATATTGTTGCCATCCTTGGCTTTACTTTCAGTCCTCAAACTGGTTTACGGCATTGTTCTGTTGAAATTCATTTCTTGTAAGCATAAAAACAGTTGAAGGTTAAACCACAAGAATCCCCTGATACGATCGAAAATGTTTCGATTGAGCATGCCATAAGAGAGAGCCCTTATCTTTTCACTTTCGTGCTTTTTTATTGACTTTATTCAAAAATCAGACTTCTGTCCCCCTTTTATTCCTTTTCGACTAAGGAAGTTGTTGGTTGGCCCCTCAAACTTGCATGGTCTCTATAGGATTCTAATGATGATTTCTAACTGTTCCCTTATTTCGATAACGGTCATGTTTAAGGGTAAATACACCATAAATGTATTTTGAACCATGCATTTTTACAGTATTTAATGTTAATACTAGTTAAGAAATTGCAATACTTATATACTTGTACTCTTGATTTACGTAAATACTGTATCTGGTGACACGCTCTACTTCTTTTAATGACTTCCTTTGTTACTTTAGAAATCCAATTCTTAGATTCTGACGCCAGGAGACTGAATGGTTTCTTAATAGAAAGGGTATAAGGTTACAGTTTCAAAATGTAATTTCGCTAAAGAAAAGTCAATGGGATGGATAACAAGCTCTCCTGTTTTATTTTTGGCTAGAATTATTGGCTATTATACTAAGACTCTATTGTTTAGACCTGTAGTACACTGACTTCCAAAATAAACTTTGCATCATTTTGTAATGATTCTGATTGAAGAATGAAAAACGATAGAAATTTAAAACAAAGTACCTCTTATTAATCAATCATTTGTTTAAACGACCAGCGAATCCAAATTAAAGGTGGTAAAACCAGTTTTGAACTTATTAGATCTGAAGTGGGCAGGGGTCAACATTTTGGTTGTTCAGACGTTGGTTGAAATGATGTTTTCGCAATAATTTCGTTAAAGTACTAAAATGTGCTACTTTAGTGCCAGGTTTGAGCAGCCCGAGTGTTATAACTTCCAAATCTGTCATGAGTAACAAAAAAGGTCAAACGTTAAATTACGTCTTCTGTCAGCAGGTTCAACTTCACATTTCGTCTGCATCGAAGCTTTTCCATTAATGGGAATGTGTGGACACAAGTCTTACTTGTCATATTGACACATCTTTGAGTCGTACAAATGGTAATCAGCCTTAAGAGCTCAACAATCACAATTTAATTTTGTTATTGCATGCCAATTGTGACGTTATAACTTCGAATGAAATTGCCATGTGTCGATGTTTAGTAACCAATAGCTATCAACTTAGCAGTCGATGAGCTCTGATTAGATCTGTCAAAGTTCATAAATTGCACGAGAACATGAAAACTTGCCGACCTTTGATGTTTGCTATCTCTGACGTCACTAAGAGACAACGTTGGCGGTGGTCTAACGTCACAGATATCGGCTCTCATGCAGTGAAAAAAAACAACTGTGTTTTGTGTTTCAGGGTTGTCAGCAATCCTCACAACCTCTCTGTATAGCCGGATCAAGTTACCATTAGAAATTAAGGAACACTATCGATTCTTGTAAAAAGGGCTGTTTTTTATCAATTTTGTCAATTTTCAGAGGGGATTCGCGATATTTTTGCTATACCGTTACTGGTTTTAAGGTGTTTTTTTCACTATTGAAGTGGCAAACATTCATTGTGGACAGATATTAAACTTTTTCGTCACGTGACTAAGTTCCAGCGGAAACGTCACGTGATTATAACATTTTTGCCATTTCTGCAAAAATGCATGAATATTGCTCAATTAAAAGTTTTAAACTTGAAAGTGTCGGTTTCAACTATGTCATTGCCAACTTAAATGAAAATGTATATATGAGATCGTTTTCGAAATTTCAGTTTTAAAATTGCAAAGTTTCTTTTGGTATTCAGTGTATAACTAACAACATGTTTAGTTATACTTCATCCAAGACTTTGCTGGAACAACTTTCCTTTACCCCTTGTCATGACAAACAAAAAAAGCAGTAGGTATCAAAATCTGTGTTACAGTAATGGTTTGGCAAATACCTTCCTTAGTATTTTCATCGTTTGATGTAGTTGTTACAGTCGGAAGACGTCGTTTTGACATGAGCAAGACTGCTGACTATTACTTCGTCTTAGTGGATGGTTGAGACAAACGATACATCCTTTTTGCATTGACAGAGGCAGATCAAGTCATGTTGATTTAGCCTCGGTTATATTACGCCGAAATCACTGGTTTCCGGCAGTTTCCCCTAGCGGGAAAAAAATTCATCACAATACATTCGAATTTCTTTATCAAATGACAAAGCTGCTCGCATGGAAAGGATGGTTCATATCACAATGCCTTTGCCTTGATTCAGTAGCCAAAGTGATGATTTTAGAACAGCGTCGCTGATTGCACAACTAACATTGATTGCCTCCAATCAGGTTTCTCCCATTCTATCCCACAAACGCCGCGTAATAGAACAGAGGCTAAATCAACGGTTAGGTCCTGGGAAGCAGAACAGTACAAACACAGAGTCTGCCTTAGGGGGATTAACTGTAAGGATTAGTGGTCGCTAACAATAGGCGGTCTATGTGATTACAGGCACATGGGTGATATGAAAATGTGAAGTGGTAAAAAGACGAACATGTATTCGACAGAGACAATTTATTGATGAAGAAATACATTGCATTGATACTAGTTAGACATGGACATTTGACATAGCACTTATGATAAACAAATTAAATAATACAGACTAGTTACACATGGACATTTGACATAGCACTTAACAAATTAAATAATACAGACTAGATACACATGGACATTTGACATAGCACTTAATATAAACAAATTAAATAATTCAAACTAGTTACACATGGACATTCATTTGAGGATCTTGTTACTTAAGCTAATTTGATTGCATGGGAAACCCTATCCAAGTAATTTAACAAATCAAGTTGTCCTTGGGCGAGTCTGTCTTTCAAGGAGGCAACGTTCCTCTCCAGTTCCCTGTATTTCTTCTTTCTTGGTGGGAGTCGCTGGCCAGCACTGTACTGTAACATCTTTATTTCGTTTAGCTTCTGTTCCTCCAGGAAGAATTTTGCATGGTTTAAGGTACTTTACATGAATGCTAATGGATTTTTATAACTTTATAACTTTATTTTGTTCATGGATTGTTATAAATCGAGTGAAATACAATACATACCTTAATGTCATTATGCACAGGTTCGTGGTTGTGTGCTCAGGGTGGCTTAGACACAACGTCGTTAATAGTTGATGTTGTGGCATTGCAGTCTTTGGAGAGACATCTCCAGAAGATCCATTCATCAGCTTTCCTCTTATTTAGTCTATACATATATCCATCAACACACAGGTATCTACCACCACGGGAAGTGGGAATAAACTTAACATTAACTTGTGGTAACTGAGCAAGAGCCATTGTGGAACTGATGTCGTTGTTGGCGTTTGAAAATAATTATACATTATTGATGCTTATATAAGACTAAGTAGAACTTTGTGAGTAAACTAATCAATTATGTAATAAAATAGTGAACATCACTCATTTAACTTAGTGAGTGAGTAAATTAATCATCACTCATCAGGTCATCACTAACGGATTTTTTTGAGTGAAAGCTCAGTCAGATATTAGGTGTTTGTATAAGACAAGTCAAGTAACTGAGTGAGTGAGTAAATTAATCAGTTATCACTCACTTTTTGTTAGTAAAAAGAAACTCATTCAGAACTAAATTCTAATTGAAACATTAAACATACATTTTAATATTCAATAATCAACATTCTTAAATTTGTATGTTTCATGTATGATTCTGTAATTTTCAAGCCAAATGTCACAAAAATAGTTTATTTCATACCCTTAATGCATTTTGCCGTTCAAGTCGCAAGTCACAATATTAGTTTATAAAAATCCTTAATGCATTTTGCCGTTCAAGTCGCAAGTCACAATATTAGTTTATAAAAAATCCTTAATGCATTTTGCCGTTCAAGTCGCAAGTCACAATATTAGTTTATAAAAAATCCTTAATTCATTTTGCAGTTCAGTTTTTCACATTACCCAGTGTTTTAATCCTTTGAAATCACAGATTATAACATCAAAGGGATTATACTAATGCTATTCATTCTGCTTCCCAGGACGCTACCAAATCAACATGACTTGATCTGCCTCTGTGGGGAGAGAATGGGGAACATTAAGAAAATTCTGGTGACTTTCCTTGGTAAAGTAGCCTTTGTCTGACCACATCTCTCTGAAATACGATTGTCTGTCTTGGTTACTTATGTTACATGCTAGATAGCTTTAGGAAAGAATATCAGACATTTAAGACTTTCCAACAAGACGTATGTCCAGTTTATGGGACTGCTAAATGACCCTTGACTTTTGCCACACGCCATTTGCTCTGCAAATTCTCTACTTTCATTTGACAATACATGTTAAAAATGTTTTCCCAACTCTGGACACCATCTCTTATGCTAAATAATTAAATCTGTTTAAAGCAATGTATTTCTATGTCTGAAAAGTTTGCATTTGTCAAACAACATATTTTGCAGCATGGTGGGGGACAGTATGTTATGATATTTGTTAATAATTACTTTACGAAAATGCTTAGAGATAAGGCAGAATTGAAAATGTAAATTAAAAAACAAGTACAAAATACATATATTTCACTAAGTTAAGTTGAAATCAAGTATTAAACAGTTACTATTTAGAGTTGATGAAATGTAAAAAACTGGGACGTCTATGGTAGTAGCTATGTTGCTACTATTCCTAATATTATTTTAAAGTAGGACACATAAGTCATACACTGTATCAATTACAATAAGGCATTCCTCTACTCATTTTCATTTTATAAATTTTGAATGTTATTTTTGAAATGAATGAAGCAAAAACATCAAACTGTCAATTGTTGTAAAGTACAACGTAGGTGAATGTAAGCAATTATCTCAAAATGGTTTTGATCACGTGATATGTTTCATTCCTGAAACAATCTTATTAAAATATGATCTTTGCGCTACACTACGCTACGCATGAAGATCATTCCCATTCTCTCCCCACAGAGGCAGATCAAGTCATGAAATGTCGATAAAGCGTGGCTGTATTAACATTTATTTCTTGATCTGCCTCTGTGGGGTGAGAATAGATCATACCAGCCGTCAGATTCTCCTTTCATCACGCCAATCAGCGACTTTGCCCGTGGCTTTGGTTGCTGGCGACCGATATACATGACCCATCTTCAGGACTCGAAAACGATTATTTCCGACTTTTTCAAAATGTAGATTACAAATATTTTCTACCACGTCTGAATTATTTCAACGGAGCTTTATATCTCCCCTATCAAGATTTTGGTCGAGTAAGGCCAAATCAAATACTATAATGTTACCTTTATTATTATATTATAATCTTCGCATGCCACATTGTGACGTCGTTTCAGGCGGGACAAAGCCAAATAGCAAGCTGTACATTGCTATTTTTGGAACAGTTACGTTTAAAAACATTTCCTTTTTATTTTTAATATTCGATGTTTGCTCTATAAATTCGTTACATTTTATAGCCATAAATATATTGACACACAAAAAAGACCAGAACTGACATAAAACTGAAGAAAACCTCTCGTTGAAGCTTTTATGCAAATTAGAAAGAATCATCTTCATTCAAAGACTGAAATTGAAATCGTGATTCATTCGACATATGCAAATGATTTTAACTTGATTTTTTAAAATCGTAAGGCCATATGATGTTTCTTATTTTATCACTGGTACAAACACATGTATATCTGGAATAAGTCTTTTAGAGACGTACGATTTGATTGGTTGAGGAAATCTACCTAAGATCTAGCGGTCAAAGGTTAACCTGACGGTTGGCAATACAGGGCCTAGTGATGTCTATAATATATATAATGTATTACATGTACATGAATAGCAAAAGGTACCATTCAGCCATTTAATATTGTGTATTATATAAATGTAATCAAGCACTGGGATACCTTCATGTATTACAAATGATGGTTTATGATGTCGCATCTCAACATATATTATTTTTATTTATAACATGTATTATGATGATTTTAGTGTCTTATAGGTCACTTTTGGCCGGACACTTAAGTGTGTGACTCTTTAATAAAATAATCTTTTTCTTTTCTTCCTCTTCTTTTATAATCTGCATAACATAGCTTAGAACATTATGATATTATTTTAATAACATTGAAACTTCATCAGACAAGACATCACATAAAAGTTACACATTAAAGGGGCAGTAGCACGGTTTTAGGGGGAACATAGGTGATGTCAGGAAAATGAAAATTAATGGTTCCAATTGACAGACAATGTATTTAAACTAAATGAAGCAGTAATAATTCAAATATATAATGTAAAGTTCAGCCATGCGATTCCTTTTTCTTACACAAAATGAAAAAAAGGTGTTCACAAAAAAAGGCCGCTAATGGATTTTATGTGAATCTTCATACTTTGTCCTCTGACTATGGCTTATTGGCTTGTGTAATGAGATTTTTGACACTATCAAAATAATACATTTAGCATTAACGTACATTTATCAGCGAAAATGTTTAAATATAAAAAAATAAAAAAACGTGCTACTGCCCCTTTAAACACCTATGGCAAGTTAGACATAAACGAGTAACACCGTTTACTTGTTTATGTCTTTGTATTCACTTCTTAATTATGATAATGAATAAACAAGGATTTGTTTGATCTTCTACAACGTAAACTATTGAATTATGTTTGATGCAAGTAGTCTGTAACCCTCCAACACGTTAAAATAACACCTTTTATACATAAATGTCATGTATTGACAGTGACGTGATTATATATCCAATCATTTCAGATAAAAGCAATTGTCCTTTTAAAACACACACTAATTCAGTCATCTCACTTGCTAAGCAAGTTGATTATGTTAAAAGAAAGATGTAAACAGCTGATCTGATTAGCGAATATACAGAAACTGTGATATTATGCATATATGATTATCATTCAATTTGCTGTGCTTGTGACGAGTATATTGAGTTAGATTGTGTTAATAGTAGTAACGGAAATGTATATGTTTCTCTGAAAGCAGTTTAAATGTCGGTGTCTGTATGTATTAACAGCAAACTCAGATGTATTTTTGAAAAGTAAAAACATACGCTTCCAATGCAAAGTTGCAGTGTGCAAGTTACTACCAACTATCAATTATATACACGATTTCGTACTTAAAAGGGCGAAGTATGACTGTTTGTTTCATAGAAAACAATTGATGTGTTTCAATTGTCTTTCGTATCATTATCAACATTTTACAAATAGTTTCACTTCTACATCAAGTTATGGAATTGATTTAAATAATATGAGAACCAAGGGCAAAATGCAAAAAAAGTTATCAGCTATTAAAGGGAACTTTTTGGTTGTATCATTCTCTCCCTATAGAGGTAGATCCAGTCATAAAATGTTGATTCTACCTCTGTTTTAATGAGACCAAATCCGTGATTTCCGACAGCTTCCCCTTGCGACAAAAACCCAAACCACAAACCATGTGATTTGTTTATAAAAAAGCAAACAATATTTTTCGCATGAAAAGGGTTGTTCATATCACAATGCCTTTGCCATGAATCAGTAGAAAGAATGATGATTTTAGAACAGCGTCGCTGATTGCACAACCAACTTGGATTATATCCAATCAGGCATCTTCCATTCTAGCAAATAAACTAGGTTAATAAGAACAGAGGTTCGATTATCAATGGGATTGTATGAACAATAAAAGAATCAACAAAGAAGCAATCATGTCTAACAAAGCTGTAACGCAGAAAGCTATAATGTTAAATACATACACATATATCTTCTGTAATATTTCTTTCGCCCTTTTGGCAAAATAATTTTCCTTTGAAACTTTGACTAGTGTCATGTTTCATTTAAGAGCTAGGTAAATTAATATAATAAACAGCTCCGTGTTTAGTTCCACTTGTTACATAACCAATAATAAATATTGAAATGTCATGTTTTCTCTAAGATTTATATATTTAGTTGAGAAAGCTTGTGCTTTCAAGAGGCACTAAATTCTGATTGATGAATACAAATTTTAAAATGCTTTTAGAATTTCTTGAAAATGATAAAAAGATCACTTAAACCTTCAAGAGAGAAAATATTGAAACCATTTTTAAAGGAGTTTTCTTTGATTGGCATTCTAGAAGTTGGTGTGATGAACAATAAGGACAATTCTTGTGGATGTACAACTTCTTTATTCTGTGTAAGCATTATAATCTATGTCGAAACGTCGCTAACACAGAATAAAGAAGTTGTTCATCCATAAGAATTGTCCTTATTGTTCATTTTTAAAGGAGGTTAATAAATTTTAATTAGTAGAGCAGTGGAGAGTTGTGGTTGTTTAAAACCTCTTAATCTTTAGAATCCAATAAAAGATTGAATTTTATCCAAATGTTTGTTCAACCCAGTTATGATTATGATCAATGTACGTTGATTATTTATACCCCACTTCCGATCTCGTTGCTATGGTTTCCTTTGCTCTAACTGTAGGTGTATTGACAGATACACCTCAACATTTCTAATACACCTACTTTTTATTGCACACCAACATTAAGTCATGTGAAGAGATCCTTAATTTTGGCAAATCAACGGTGTTATTTAATTTAGAATGTTTGAGAAATGTTAGCGACCAAAGTGGGAATCGAACCAGGGGCCTTAATGTTGAAACAAGTTACGGTACTTTTAGTTGTGTCATGTCAAGTTTGTACCATATTTTAATGTAACGAAGTCAGTTTATAGTTTTTAAAACGTAATAAGAAGATTGTTAATTTTGTTTGGATCTTGTTAGGTCGAGACATATATAAAAAAGCAAAAAAGTGAGCGTGGCTCACTAATACCCACGACCGTGCATCCCTGACTAACTGAATTATTTTTTACTTTCAATGAAGTCATCTCTTGCACAGCATTTGAACCCCAAAGAGGAATTGAGAAAAATGACTAATAAAAAAAATAGAGCCATTGGCTCTGTAGCTCATCAGGCTGTATATTTGATTTTGCTTTAGGGTGTAGCCAATGTGTTTCCCCCCTTAGTAGGGGCTACAGGGTCACAAAATCTACAATTATTAATCTTCACTAGTCAAGGAGTCTGTACACTATGTTTAAGCTTTCTAGGCCTTATTGTTCTGGAGAAGAAGATGAAAATATGTTTTTAGGGTGTGGCCCCTGTGGCCCTTATTAGGGGTCACAGGGCCACCAAAGCTACAATTTATAATCCTCACTAGTCAAGGAGTCTGTACACTTAGTCTAAGGTTTCTAGGCCTAATGCTTCTAGAGAAGAAGATGAAAACAGGTTTTTAGGGTGTGGCTCCTGTGGCCCTTATTAGGGGTCACAACGCCACAAAAGCTACAATTTATAATCCCCACTAGTCAAGGAGTCTGTCCACAAAGTTTCAGCTTTCTAGGCTTTATGGTTCTGGAGAAGAAGATGAAAATAGGTTTAAGGGCTTGGCCCCTGTGGCCCTTATTAGGGGTCACAGGGCCACCGAAGCTACAATTTATAATCCCCACTAGTCAAGGAGTCTGTCCACAAAGTTTCAGCTTTCTAGGCTTTATGGTTCTGGAGAAGAAGATGAAAATAGGTTTAAGGGCTTGGCCCCTGTGGCCCTTATTAGGGGTCACAGGGCCACCAAAGCTACAATTTTTAATCCTCACTAGTCAAGGAGTCTGTACACAAAGTTTCAGCTTTCTAGGCGTTATGGTTCTGGAGAAGACGATGAAAATAGGTTTTTAGGGCGTGGCCCCTGTGGCCCTTATTTGGGGTCACAGGGCTACCAAAGCTACAATTTATTATCCTCACTAGCAAAGGAGTCTGTACACAAAGTTTCAGCTTTCTAGGCCTTATGGTTCTGGAGAAGAAGATGAAAATAGGTTTTTAGGGTGTGGCCCCTGTGGCCCTTATTAGGGGCCACAGGGCCACCAAAGCTACAATTTCTAATCCTCACTAGTCAAGGAGTCTGTACACCAAGTTTAAGCTTTCTAGGCCTTATGGTTCTGGAGAAGAAGATGAAAATAGGTTTTAAGGGCTTGGCCCCTGTGGCCCTTATTAGGGGTCACAGGGCCACCGAAGCTACAATTTATAATCCCCACTAGTCAAGGAGTCTGTCCACAAAGTTTCAGCTTTCTAGGCTTTATGGTTCTGGAGAAGAAGATGAAAATAGCTTTTTAGGGCGTGGCCTCTGTGGCCCTTAGTAGGGGCCACAGGGCCACCAAAGCTACAATTTTTAATCCTCACTAGTCAAGGAGTCTGTACACCAAGTTTAAGTTTTCTAGGCCTTATGGTTCTGGAGAAGAAGTCGAAATTCCACAAAGTTTACGGACGGATGGACGGATGGACGGACGGATGGACGGACGGACGGACGGACGGACGCCGGACACCATGCCATGCCATAAGCCCATCGGGCCTTACAGGCCAGATGAGCTAAAAATGGAACTTTGTAAAAAAAAAAAAACACACAAAAATCCCTTATCAATTTTAGTTTTGATTTGGCACTGGACTGCTCCTAGTAGGTATGAAGACACATGCAAAATGTGAAAAGAATCAGATGAAAAGTTTTCCCGTAATAGGTTGGACAAATCTGATATTGGAAAATGACTAAGTTCAAAACATGGAAATTTGTAAAAAAAATCAAATATTAACGAAATTTGCTGTAACTTCGCACTGCACCCCTCCTAGTAGGGTAGAAGACATGTGCAAAATTTGAAATTAATCGGATAAATAGTTTTCCCGTAATAGGTCGGACAAAAAATGTCCTCGGACAGACACACAAACGGAATCGTTGGTATTACTAAATACCCCGGACCGGACCGTTGGTCGGGGGTATAATAAAGAAGGATGGATAGCTCTTTTTGGGAAAGCTCGACCGGAGTTGGGAATAAGTCAGATATACCAACACTTCCCTTGGTGCATCACTCAAAAAAACTCCTTTTTGAATCGTGGATTCAAACAGGGGGGATATTGAGCGATACACCTCGGAACGTGTGAGTATATCTATTACGTACATGAGTCATTTGCAGGTGAGACAATACAGAATTGAAACCAAAATTTTGGCATGTTTGAAGCCCGACAAATCCTTATACTAGAAAAGCAAATCAACGGTCACGTAAACACTATTTTTACATTTTGTTGCATTGATATCATGTGGCTTCAATCAAATATAAAAGAAGGCTGTAAAATAATAAGATTGTTTTTAGAATATACAAACTTTAAAATCTGTGCGTTTTCATTGCATCTCAGTACATAGAATTTGTTTGGTATTTCTGTGCTTTTGTTCACGTTTACTAATTTTTGCATATTTTCTCAGCTTGAAGTTCATGTATGTGCTCGCCATTTCCATAATCTTTATATCATTAATGCATTGGTTTAAGTGTAGGTATAACGGAGATTGAGATGCATCAACAAATAAATTTACACTTGAAACGAAAGAAACACAATCTGATTGAGGTATAACATCTGTAATATATATCCTTCGAGTACGTAAAACAAAATGGAAGTGGAAGTTAATGGAATTAAATACATTAAAGAAGAAGTTGAAGAATAAGTCGTTGTAACGAAGATGGTTCTCAAAATGACAGTTTCGTTATCCGGTTTTGACAGCATATTGTTCTTTATTTGTTTGA
This sequence comes from Steromphala cineraria, assembly GCA_916613615.1. Lineage (NCBI taxonomy): Eukaryota > Metazoa > Mollusca > Gastropoda > Trochida > Trochidae > Steromphala > Steromphala cineraria. The sequence goes on along the minus strand of OU744722.1, from coordinate 65,844,288 downwards.
GAGTTTTACAGAACTTTAAAGTAAAAAACATTGTCAATTAGTTCTGAAATTATAAGAGTAGGTATTCACATATTTAAAATTTGAAAATGTTTATTAGATTTTAAAATGGCAGATGATATTGATACTTCGAAGTACAAGTTTACTTTCGTCTTAAACTTATATCATGTAAACTCATAAACACATTCCATTAGATGAGTTACGTGAATAATAAAAAGCGCCTCCCTGAAACATTTAAAAACGTAAAATAATTTCATATTTCAAAGGTTAATTGTTTGATAAATGTTTGTTATGTATCATGTATCTTTAGCAAAAACCCGCTGATAAATGTTATAAATGTCAGGTTCTATTTGAAAAGAGTAAAACAGATAATGAGCTGGTGAAAATGTCGTTTGGTGCCTTGTAATGAATTGTTAAGAAATTACTCTTTATTTTGAGACTCTGGCCATGAGATCAAACTTATTAAACAGTCGTTAATTTGCTTGTTTCCTCTACTCTACTCCCCAAAAAGGATAGTTAATAAGACGTGAATCGTCCTGAAACCAGAAAATAATGACTATCAACAAGAGATAATGAAATAGTCAGTCTTTCTATGATATCCGAATCTTAAAAAAATACATGTCAATCAAGTTTTACTAGTTATGTTTATGTAATGTACTTACTTTGAAATCTTCATAGGGCCTATAGTTGCCTCAGTTTATTGATCTTATATGTGTATGACGTATTTGATGTGTGTTTTTCGTTAATACAGTCCGATTTCGTCAGCACTGAATATCTCAAATACTTGATTTTCTGTCGCATCTTCGCAGAACAGTAAAATCCCGTGACATCAGCATAGCTTCCGTCAAGTTTGTGTTAAATAAGTCTTGACAAAACAAAAATAACAGTTTCTTCACTTAAATATGCTTCAAATGCACGTTCAGATCACTGATCATATAAAATATCAGTATATATAATCTGACCATTCGCTCTGATATCTAATACCGTATCTAAATGTGTCTGCACTTCATGACACGAGAATAGTGTAGTTCCGTCCTATTCAATTTATTCCCCAAAGAATACATTGACAATACGTCGATTGACCTTCGACAACAACCCGAAGGCGACACGGTAATGACTGTTAATGAGAGTGGATAAACCTGTCATCTAAGGTTAGTACAGTGCGTCAATATCTCAAGGAGAGTCCGTGAGAATTACACCAGGGGGCCGTTTCACGAAACGACTTTACACTAAGGTTCACCTTAGCGCCATCTTTTAATGCTTTCACTAAGGCTACCTTTGTGACTTAAGGCCACATTATGTGCTAAGGGACCTAGACCAATTATTCTTCCTGAAATCTTGTTTATTTCTTAAAATCGTTCATTATATCAGGCTTAACTGTACGTTTTTTATATCATAGTCAAATATCTTAGACGTTTACCTTTTTTGTCAAGCTTCGGTCTTTTTTCTTAAAATTCATTTTTTTTTCAGATTAAAAAAATTGGTTTTGATTTTAATCTTGCTGAATTCAATGTATGTTTGAAACGCTTTTCACATATACAAATGAGATGACATGTTTGCTTGTTTTAAATATTTGAATCAAAGATATATCTGTTTTGGAACTCTAATATAAAATATGAGAGTAATCAAATCACTGCACAATTATACCAAAAAAATTCATTTGAAATACTTCATACTGGAGACAAAAGAACATCCAGGTATTAATTAGACTTCTGCAGGAACTAACAATACACTAAGGGGGATTCATTGTTATCTTGAAGCAGTGGTAGGAAGAACAATTACATTTATGCCTCAGCCTCAGATGTTGTAGCAAAAACCATTTCCAAAATTAGCCATTGTCATTGTTAGCTGCGGGCTGTTTGGAACACAGCTTTGATGTACATTTTAACTTTATTCAAGTTGAAAGCCAATTGGTTTTCCAAATGAAGAACAGATTGCCACATTATAAAACGGTTTGAAAATCTAACTTTTCCTATCCCATTAGGCATAATCAGTCATTTCTTAATAACCAAACACAATTAACCAAACTTGGTGTGTGGGTAGAACAAAATTTCAATAATAACATGCATTTTCAATTTTCAAAATAAAAATTTTCGTTAAAAAGATATTTGATTTCAAAGACACCCACCCTCGAAAAAAATTAAATAAATTTTTTTTTCATCGATTTATTTTGGTTAGGGTCCTTTAAAAATATATATACTCATTCTAAAAATACGGTTGAGTGTTCAATGTCTCCGTTGTTCTCTTGTCTATCAATTATGACTATTCAAAAAAATTAAGTGCCACATTTGGTACAAAATTTAGAGCCTCCAAAAGGATTACCCTCATCACGTTTTTTTAACATGTCTTATTTTTTTCTTGAATATTGTTAATAATTATTTAAATGTTCCACAAACTATGTTGTCATGGTCACTGTCATTGTCATCCGAGTCTGTCTAGCCCAAAAATGTGAAATTAAAGTTAACACAGAATATTTTACAACCGATTTAAGATGAGACTCAACTTTGCAGTTTCAAGGTCTCAAGTTAAATGTACATATCGAGCGATACCTCAAATTTGATAAGCTTTAACAAAACAGGAGTATCATGTATTGCCAAATTTAAGTATAAGTTATCGAAATACCTGTTTAAAACTTTAAAAATACATATATATGTGATAAAATATTGAAATGTTAAATACGAAATTTCAAACATATAAAATGCCTAGAAAATCGATTTTTTTAAAGAATTTAATTAACTTAATTTCATGTATGTGATTTATTAAACAGAGCAAGTTAAAATTCGCATTTGAACACTTACAAAAACAAATACTGTTGGGGAAAAAAGTTCAAAAACAGTTTGTTATTGTGTCATATGTTGGTTACATAAATCCTTACTCATCCTTTATTATATCTGAGTAGTTGTAAATTATAAGTTAAAACTATTAAAGCTTTATTTTAAGTTTTGATCCGTCTATCTACTCAAGAAACAGCACATTAGATTCGAGGAAGGTGTTCCTTACCATATATTTAGTTGTAAAAACGATGATTACAAACACAATCTTAGCTCACGCTTTTATCGTGACAGCCAATGAAAGCGGGCGATTGCATGTGGGAGATACTCCGATTGAGACGGTCTGGTCGTTCTTATATTTAATTTGATGTGAGTACGTCGTGATAAAAATCCGATAGATAGTGCAAATTGTAGCTAAATGATTATTCTACATCATGAATTCTTTGTAGACATGTGCGCTTTGCGAAAATACGTTTTTTACATTTCTGAAGTTTTTCTCCTTACAAAGTCAACATTTGACGTCACATAAATGAAAATCTAAAAATAAGTGTCTCTGGATTTGTTATCCTATTTTCTTTTGTAGTATTTCGATTTTTTTTGCAATAAGAGGCAACGGTACGAAAATACGTAAAAGCACCCCCCTCTTTTGACCCCGATTTCTAACCAACTTTTTAGGCCTGCGAGAAAGTTTTCCTGGTTATCTCCCCTGTCTGGTTATCGCTAATCCCATACATTTAGAAAATCAGTTCTAAAAACCATGACTTAATTCAAGCCGTGTAAATGTTTATAGAACTGAAGCTTACAAATGATACAAATGGCACTCCGTGATCAGTTGTTGGAATCACATCAAGTGACTAAGTTACTTCTTGGTTCCACTTGACCTAGAACCAACTGTTGCTAAAACTGATTCCAAAGCTCATCAGATACGTACAGAATATACAGGAGTTACGAAGATAGACAGTCCAAGTAATGAGCGCAAACTGGTCAATGTAGCGATAACCAGACAGGGGAGATAACCAGGAAAACTTTCTCGCAGGCCTAAAAAGTTGGTTAGAAATCGGGGTCAAAAGAGGGGGGTGCTTTTACGTATTTTCGTACCGTTGCCTCTTATTGCAAAAAAAAAATCGAAATACTACAAAAGAAAATAGGATAACAAATCCAGAGACACTTATTTTTAGATTTTCATTTATGTGACGTCAAATGTTGACTTTGTAAGGAGAAAAACTTCAGAAATGTAAAAAACGTATTTTCGCAAAGCGCACATGTCTACAAAGAATTCATGATGTAGAATAATCATTTAGCTACAATTTGCACTATCTATCGGATTTTTATCACGACGTACTCACATCAAATTAAATATAAGAACGACCAGACCGTCTCAATCGGAGTATCTCCCACATGCAATCGCCCGCTTTCATTGGCTGTCACGATAAAAGCGTGAGCTAAGATTGTGTTTGTAATCATCGTTTTTACAACTAAATATATGGTAAGGAACACCTTCCTCGAATCTAATGTGCTGTTTCTTGAGTAGATAGACGGATCAAAACTTAAAATAAAGCTTTAATAGTTTTAACTTATAATTTACAACTACTCAGATATAATAAAGGATGAGTAAGGATTTATGTAACCAACATATGACACAATAACAAACTGTTTTTGAACTTTTTTCCCCAACAGTATTTGTTTTTGTAAGTGTTCAAATGCGAATTTTAACTTGCTCTGTTTAATAAATCACATACATGAAATTAAGTTAATTAAATTCTTTAAAAAAATCGATTTTCTAGGCATTTTATATGTTTGAAATTTCGTATTTAACATTTCAATATTTTATCACATATATATGTATTTTTAAAGTTTTAAACAGGTATTTCGATAACTTATACTTAAATTTGGCAATACATGATACTCCTGTTTTGTTAAAGCTTATCAAATTTGAGGTATCGCTCGATATGTACATTTAACTTGAGACCTTGAAACTGCAAAGTTGAGTCTCATCTTAAATCGGTTGTAAAATATTCTGTATTAACTTTAATTTCACATTTTTGGGCTAGACAGACTCGGATGACAATGACAGTGACCATGACAACATAGTTTGTGGAACATTTAAATAATTATTAACAATATTCAAGAAAAAAATAAGACATGTTAAAAAAACGTGATGAGGGTAATCCTTTTGGAGGCTCTAAATTTTGTACCAAATGTGGCACTTAATTTTTTTGAATAGTCATAATTGATAGACAAGAGAACAACGGAGACATTGAACACTCAACCGTATTTTTAGGATGAGTATATATATTTTTAAAGGACCCTAACCAAAAATATAGTCGCAAGCGACGACAAACGGATTCAGCGCTGTATGGTGTTAATGTAATTCACAAAGGTAATGATTTCAGTCAAAAGCTTATGGGGTATAGTCTTTTGTTGATGGATAACGCATTTTGCAAACATACAGTTATCAAATGCATTTAAAACGCATGCAGGGTTGACAATATTCAGAGGTCCGTAACTCAATGTAAATGAAGTAACTAAATTTATTGTTAATTGTTAAAAGATTCTGTATTCTTCTAGCTTTCTAATGATATATTGAACAATGATTTATCGTCTATCACTGATGACTAACAACTTTTTTCACATACCTGTATCCTAAGAAATCAAAACGAAAGCAGAATTGACAATATTCAAAGGGCCGCAACTCAATGTAAAACAAATATAGGAATTTACTGTTAAATTTCAAAAAAATCTATAGACTTCTGGCTTTCATATGATGTATAGAACAAAGAGTTATCATACGCCTTTGATTCGCTACGATATTTCAAACATACCCACAAAAACACCACATGTCCAAAATGGAAAGTTTGACCTCTGACCCTGACCGGAAATGACTGTTCGCGAGCGATTTTATTCTTTTATTTTTAGGACCTTGCCAATGTCTAACTCTCATGCAAAAATCATAAAATTCTATGGTCTGGTTTTTGAGTTATCTGCCCTTGAAGTTTGCGATTTTTAGATTTTGGTCAACTTTGAAAAATCACAGCAAGAAAAGTATTAAAGTAAGGACTTTCTAAAGAACAAACTAAAAACTACAATGCTTCAGCTACCTTGAGTGTAAGTTTCAGATCTCTAGTGCAAGTATCTTCAGAGGAGAAGATTCTCAAAGGTGGGTGGGGTCGGCAATGGTCAAAAATGCACTAAATCCAAGATGGCGGCCAAACCACGTGACCTACGAATTTTCCATGATTAGGTTTTTTGCAGCATTTTTGATTGCGCACATTTTAAAAAAAATCTAGCTCTCTAAGTGCATTTTGAAAAAAATAGAGCCATTGGCTCTGTAGCTCATCAGGCTTCATCATCAATTATGCTGTAGAGTGTGGTCAATATGATTCCCCCTATGTAGAGGCCACAGGGTCACCATTCATAAAATTCAGTATATAGGCGACAAGTTTCAGTTTTCTAGGTCTTTACTTCTGATGAAGAAGATGAAAATAGATCTGAAGGACGTTCCTGTTGCCTTTATTAGGGACAACAGAGACACCAAAGCTACAATTCATAATCATCACTAGTCAAGGAGTCTGTACACAAAGTTTCAGCATTCTAGGCCTTATGGTTCTGGAGAAGAAGTTGAAAATAGCTTTTAAGGGCTTGGCCCCTTAGGCCCTTATTAGGGGCCACAGGGCCACCAAAGCTACAATTTATAATCCTCACTAGTCAAGGAGTCTGTACACAAGGTTTCAGCGTTCTAGGCCTCATGGTTCTGGAGAAGAAGATGAAAATAAGTTTTTAGGACGTGGTCCCTGTGGCCCTTATTAGGGGCCACAGGGCCACTAAAGCTACAATTTATAATCCTCACTAGTCAAGGAGTCTGTACACAAGGTTTCAGCTTTCTAGGCCTTATGGTTCTGGAGAAGAAGATGAAAATAGGTTTTTAGGGCGTGGCCCCTGTGGCCCTTATTAGGGGCCACAGGGCCACCAAAGCTACAATTTTTAATCCTCACTAGTCAAGGAGTCTGTACACCAAGTTTAAGCTTTCTAGGCGTTATGGTTCTGGAGAAGAAGTCGAAATTCCACAAAGTTTACGGACGGACGGATGGACGGATGGACGGACGGACGCCGGACACCATGCCATGCCATAAGCCCATCGGGCCTTACAGGCCAGATGAGCTAAAAAAGTCAATGTTAAATTTTCGATTTTGGAATCGAACTGGACCTTTAATGTATGGGCCGAATTATCCCAAAAGCTTATTGTCGCCTTTCCACAACAAGGTCTACCAGCCTGTGAAATTTGGCTTCGATAGCATCAGTCGTTTGGTCTGAATCCTGTTCACAAAAATCGTGGAAAAATAAAAATAAACACGCCAATAACAATAAGGATTATGGCTGAATCCTTAATAAATCGATGAAAAAAAAATTTATTTTATTTTTTTCGAGGGTGGGTGTCTTTGAAATCAAATATCTTTTTAACGAAAATTTTTATTTTGAAAATTGAAAATGCATGTTATTATTGAAATTTTGTTCTACCCACACACCAAGTTTGGTTAATTGTGTTTGGTTATTAAGAAATGACTGATTATGCCTAGTCAATGATGCACGTTCATAACTCAACTGTTACATTGGAAACACTTCAAAACAAACCAAACGGACAGTTAGGATAAGATAGTTTTCATAGGTTATATAACCATGCAAATAAGACTTGACTCGGCTTATGTATTTCATTCTCTCCCCACAGAGGCAGATCAAGTCATGAAATCTTGATACAGCCTCTGTTCTATAACGCCGAGTTTGTGGGATAGAATGGGAGATGCCTTATTGGAGGCAATCAAAGTTAGTTGTGCAATCCGCGACGCTGTTCTAAACCATCACTTTGGCTACTGAATCATGGCAGTGGCATTGTGATATGAACCACCCTTTCCATGCTAGAAGCTTTATCATTTGCTAAAGAAATTCAAATGGATTGTGGCGCAAATTTTTTCCACCAGGGGAAACTGCCGGAACGCACGGATCGGGGTTTATTAGAACAAAGAGAGAATCAAAACTTTTTGACCTGATCTACCTCTGTGTGTTTTTAGATGTTAAGTAAACACGTATTCTTTAAAAAAATGTCATTGTGTGATGAATATGTGATATGATTTGATTGACATGACATTATTAGGCCAAATCCAAACAATGTTTTATGTAGTTCACGACTCTTCACATGTGCAAGAAATCACATTCACCTAATTGAAAATGATGGATTTCCATTAAAATGATCACTATGTTTTGTTTGGCAACATTAAATCTCCAAAATTCAAAAACTTTTTAAAATTCCATCAGCCGATTTCATCACATATGTATTGATAATAGAGGATTGACATTACTGTACACATATAACGCTTGTATCGATTAAAATTAAAGCAACAATGTAATGAGGAATATATAATTGATAATAAATATCAATTATTGATGAAAATAAATACTGTAGATAAAATCTACATCGTCAGATAATAAACTTCGTCATACCTTCCAGTGCAGGAGGACGTGTTAAGCTTATAAAAAGGTTCTGATAAATATAATAAGAAAAGGTTGTTGGCATAATTCTGTCATTGTCATCCGTAAAGAAAGCTGAAAAAATCCAATTGACGGATCAGTGTAACCTACGAAAACATTGTTGTATATACTTAAGGAGAAATGCTCAGGAAAAGGCACTTCGTCAAAGTATATTAAAGGGGCAGTAGCACGTTTTTTGATAATTTTATATGTCAAATTATCACTGATAATTGTAAGTAAATGCTAAATGTATTTTTTTGACAGTGTCAAAAATCTCATTACACAAGCCAATCACCCATAGTCAGAGGACAAAGTATGAAGATTCACATAACATCCATTGGCGGCCATTTTGTGTGAACATATTTAATTCATTTTGTGTAAGAAAAATATGTCGCATGGCTAAACTTTACATTATTACTGATCCATTTAGTTTAAATACACTGTATTTCAATTGGAACCATTAATTTCCAATGTCCTGACATATCCTTAATCCCCTAAACGTGCTACTGCCCCTATAAGATCTATAAGAAATTTGGTCAAACTTCCTTAAAGTACATGGAATCAAACCCTTCAGCGTCTGTCATGTTAATTTGATAAGATTATTTAAATCAGAAAAAAACTTTGTGAATCTAAAAGCTTTTTACATGGAAATGCTGAAACGTTATCGCCTTGTATTTATACAAGATAAATCTAGTAACTTTTCTGGTTGTTCGAATTTGCATCTTTCATCTTATATTCGGCTAACATTGATATTTTCATTGAGAATGGAAAACAATTTTGAAAAAAACCATGTGGTGTTTGTGAAATAATGACCTTGACCTCGTGAATATCTGACCTCGCTGATCGCTCGATGGTTATCACAGATATTCACTTAGCCAGCGGTCATTATTTCAACCATATTCATGAAAAAGTACATAAAAGGGATTGACCAACAAGCTCGAAATAACTTATTTTGAGGCCGCTCCAATACAATTACATGTGTAAATTGTAAAAACAAAATAAATTCGAAGAGATATATGGTGATAGTGATTGATTGTTATCAATTTCTCAGTATTTACCTATCAGCTTCATTTACAAGCAGTTGCATACAGCTTGTTGTTCAAATTGGTAAGACTTTCACCCTTAACCGATTTCTTTTACAACTTTGACACGGTATGCATTTTGAAATTATCCGATTCCGCATGAACTCTGCATGAACTCGGCTAAGTGATGGGCAAGCTACTTTACTTCAGTTTTGACTTGCAATTGATAATCACTGCAATCAATTCAAGCATTTCTTACTTTACAGAAACCCTTGGTTTCAAAACACAGAAGCTGCAAATCTATCAAAAACTGTTAAGCCCCATGCTCTCCCCACAGAGCCAGATCAAGTCATGAAATGTTGATACAGCCTCTGTTCTATTACGCCGCAATCCGTGGGTTCCGGCAGTTTCCGCAAATTAAACCGCAATCCATTTGAATTTCTTTATCAAATGACAACGTTTCTTGAATGGAAAGGGTGTTTCATATCAATGCTTGTCATGATTCAGTTGCCAAAATGATGATTTTAGAACAGCGTCGCTGATTGAATAACTAACTTTCATTGCCTCCAATCAGGCACCACCCATTCTATCCCACAAAGTCGGCGTAATAGAACAGAGGCTGTATCAACATATCTTTATCTGTCTTTTTGGGAAGAGAATGGCTAAGCCCAAAAGCAGAACCTTATTGCCATCCTAAGCATCAATGCTATTGGAGAATCGTTGGAATGTTTACCCTTCATTGTCGCGGATCAATACCAATATTATATGCTATTTAAAACTTGATAAGTCACACACAATTCCTTATGTTCAATGTGACTACACTGTTATGACTTCCTTATGCTGTCAGTTGAAAGAAGTTAAATCTTATTATTTCGCATTCAAAGAAGTTTCTCGAGAATATACATGCTTTCTTCTTTGCACGAACATTTATAAATAACAATATATCTAAATTAACGTAACTATTTATACGTAGTTGTTCCTACTTACGTTTAAATAGGATTGTTCTTATATGAAAATTTCCGTTTCTTTATCAAGAACACATATTCTGACAACCAAGATATTTTTGTCGTCAAATTCAAAACATTAAGGTACACGAGCCTGCAACGTGCTATCGTAAGTCACAAAATTAGTGGAACCTCATCATTTAAATAAACAATTCTAAGAGTAAGATAATGAATCATGACGTCAAATTAAAGTAAAAAGTATTGACCAATGTTTCGAATGGTAACTATCTAATGAAAACCGGTGCTATGACCTTCAAATTCATTGATTAGTTCTTACATTTGAAAGATAGAGCTGTTAACACTCATTGATTTTGATCATATTTACTTCAGAGCTTAAGAATTGACATCAATAGCGCCTTAAAAGCTTCTATGAACATTCCAAAAACCACTTACGGAAATGCTAGAACAATGTGTTTAAATTAAGTTTAAATTTTCAAACGAAATTGTGTTGTAATTTAAGTTAAATGAGTAGCAATTTAATAACTTTTTATGATTGTAGAATATTTCCAAAACAGGGATTTTATCAGGAGAGAAAATTATGAGGAAAACAACTACCAATAATATTTTTTGTCAAAGAATCGAAAATCCACAACAGTCTTTTGATTAATGCAAATTAAGTGAAACACTATTACAAAATTAAAACGTTAAATGACAGAGGTGGACTTAAGTATTGCTAACTCAATTCAGAGAGCTTCCAATATAATACACATGTTATATATATATTATTTAATGTTTAGTTGAAGTTTCTATTATTTGACGTTTAATTAACAAATTGTATATGTATTAAAGAGGTAAACGTTTATAATGAAGTGTAATGAATAATGTATGGTGTATATATATATATTCCTTCTTCATCATAGTAGAGAACATAAAGTGATGACTCTAAATTTAAAGGAAATTGACTAAGATTACCAACTTGCAATTCTGATAACTTTCAAGAGATGATCCTATAGTTGATACATTTAGAGTATTTTTCTTACGTTCACCACTTGCACAGACAAGAACTAATCAGATGAAACTAACACGATATTTTATTTCATTGAGGATTATTTCGTTTCATGCTATTTCGAGTGTTTCCTGTTTGATGCACTGGTTTAAGGGCAATGTAATTGTCTACAGTGGCTGAGGGAGACACGATAAAGACGTTCTGACATTCGAAAACTCAGCACTTTTATAGATCCATTATCAGAGTTCAATATTTTTGAAAGTAACTGTTTTCCTTGTATTTTATGCAAATGTTGGGACCAACCTAGGGAAAGTCGGACCAAAAATCATTAAATATGAGATTATTTTCCAAAATTACCGAAACGGCAGCCAACATTAAGGCAAATCAAGTGTGGCCATCTCACAACTTCCGGTTTCTAAGTAAACATGTACACTTGAAAACCGTCTTTGTCGCGCACGACTGGATTTCATTTTCCTTTTCTCCGAATTAGATATTTGATGCTGCCAAAGTTGACCATCGAATGCAATTACGGTAGTTCAGACACGATGCAAATCCTACACGCATAATGATTACGTAACCGAAAGCGGGTTCGTTAAATGCTATGCTCTTTTTACAGGGGATACTGTGCTGTTGGCATCGAAATAAGTATGATGATGTAGAAAAAGAAATGTAAATGTGATATCAAAATATCGACGAAAGAGTTCTCTACCGAGTGATGTATTTATATTCTCAATAGCTTAGTTTCATCCCAAACCGCATGCAAGTATGATAATGGATTGGACATTTACTCATGTGCACTTAAGGCAAAGTTATCAAGTATAAATCTGCTTCTTCTGGAAAACCTATTGGGCTGCAACTTGAATTTATCGTGATTGTTCATACTAGATTGTGTTTCAAACAGCCTGTAGCTTATAAAAATGGATTTTAAATCTTTTCTGCTACGAGACGTGAGGCTCAATCATTTAATAAAGTACAAAAAGAGACATTCTTCCTACCATTGTTTCAGGATGGCAATTTATTGTCCTCATTTTCAGTAGATGTAGGCAATTCTCTCCCTACAGAGGCAGATCAAGTCATGAAATGTCTGAGATAATGAGTAGCAATTTAGTAACTTGCTTTATGATTGTAGAAAATTTCCAAGAAAGGGTTTTTATCAGGAGGGAAAATTATGAGAAAAACAACTACCAATATTTTTTTTTTCAAAGAATCAAAAATCCGTAATAGTCTTTAATTCATGCAAATTAAGTTAAACACTATTAAACATTAACACGTTAAATGACAAAGGTAGACTTTTGTATTGCTAACTCGATTCAGAGAGCTTCCAATATAATGAACAGCTCAAATATCTTAATCTTCTTTGAATCAAAAACTCTGTTTAGTTGAAGTTTCTATTATTTAATGTTTAACAAACAAAGTGTATTTGAGTTAAACGTTCATAATATAGTGTAATGAATAATGTATGATATATATATATATATATATATTCTTCTTCATCATAGTAGAGAACATGAAGGACAGAACCAGTTTGAATTCTATATCGAGGTTAATATTTCAGGCTGTATTCTTTAGACTCAAGATGTCTTTAGGCGTGTGGCTTGTCTGGAAAAAAATAAGGTGGGCCGGTGGAGGCAGACCACTGTATTTATATTTTGTGATATGTAGGAGGTTTATTGTGTTTGTGTCTGATATCAACATTTAATCGACTGACTGACTAGCATGTCAGAGTTGTGTGTTAGTGTGAAGACTGAAAACGAAACCATTTTGTAACTCTTCTTAGTTCTTCCTGACTGAAAATGTGTTATCTTAGTCAGAACTTTGTTTCAAACAATAGTTTTATCGCAGCCTACCAACATAATACAGCTGAGCTGACGATGCCATATTTCATACTTTGATATATATATATATAACTCTCCATAATATGAAATGATCTTTCGATCATTTTGAATAGGCAAAAAATGATGCATTTATTTCACTGTGCAGAGGCAAACATATCAAATATCTAAGAAAAGTATAGGGAATGTCCTCAATTGCTTACTAAACACAATCATCTAGGCCTAATCAAGTATTGAAAAAAATACATGACAACAAGTTGCTATAAAAATACCTTATCATGTCTTATCATTCCTGTTAATAGTTTATATATATATATAATTTTTCCTAAAACTCTAATTGCATTATGTTGATCCAAAATAATGAGTTCTCTTAAAAGAATCAATACAAACTTGACAAATCACAAGTTTTAATTAACAAGTAATACGTACTTTGGCATTGGTTTTCTTGAACAGGCAAACAATTTCAAGTTTTTTTTGCCTTTTTCTTGTCTTATTCAGGATTGCAAATCAAAACCCCCCTCTGGAAAGGAGATAAATTAATATGAAATTGGAACTGTAACTTATAGATAGGTTGACAATCAAATTATCCAATAGGTAGTATGAGGCAAAAACTTAATCCTAATTGTTACATGAAACTAATCCAGTAGCATTTAACTTTGAAAAGATTCACATGTTATGCAAAGATAATATTAACAAAAAAAAATTCAAACCTAGGTGTATGTGTCTTGAAACAAAACACATTATCCTACCTCATGTAAGAATCTCGATCTCTGATTGGTTCACGTGACCCTTAACAAATTCCCATATACACCTTCACCGAGGGAGAATAAATCCCTTATACCCCGCGAGTAGAGCGTGCTTCCACGCCAATCATTCAAAGTCACGTGATAAGGTCATAGGTCAACCAGCATGCCGTGACTCGGACCTTTGTTGTTGTTTTGAAATAAAGGTTTTGTTCACTTCTGATTGTGTTTTTAACAATAGTTTTAGACATTCGGTAAGATAAATTCGTTATCACATTGCATAGCGGGTTACATCGGTATTTATTATTCCCTTGAAAGGTTTTATGCAACTCGCGTTCCGCTCGTTGCATAAAACCTTTCGCGGGAATAATAAATACCGATGTAACCCGCTATGCAATGTGATAACTTATATTAGTCATGTCACTTAATGTGATAAGTTATTATTAATAATGTTACTTGAAATGATATGTCATCTGATCAAGTCACTCATGAATACTTACTTAAGATCAAATCTTCTACTTTTTCCCTTTCCATTCCTTTTCTCAAGTCTTGTGCCCAGATGTTTGCCGAGTCTTGCAAGGATCTGTGAAAGAGTTGTATTTAACCAATTATAGAATAGACAAAAGATTAAGTTTCTCATACATGAAATAAAGCAATTTCTTCAAAGCTTTGATCAAGAAAGAAAGTATTGACGTCATATTTTAACATTTGTGCACTATTGTCATTTGCATAAAAATAGAAGAAGGCTTTACTCATAAAATTGTGTTTTTAAAACTGATATAAAATAAATGATTCATTTGAGAAAAATCTACCCTAAAGAAATGAAACATTGATATAATGACATAAAAAAGGTAACGAATATTGTCAACTTAAAGCTGTTTGTTTACTTAGCTGTTCCTTTTATATTTATATAACCAATTGGTTCTAAAAACTACTGATGCAACTACTGAACTCCTATCAGTAAATGGAAAATGTCACACATTTTTTATGAAAAATGTAGATTTATTTGATTTGTTCTAAATGTTTTGGTTTTCTTTTGCAAGTTTAATAATTATTCTTGATAATTACATTTATCAATATTTTATCATCACTGTAATTATCTTTTGCTAAATTTGCAATCTGTTATTCTAAAACACTTGTTTACGTTTTTGAAAAAGGTATCGTTCAAATTCTAAAAACAATATCTTGTTAAAATCTGTTTTAAGTGTTACCCCAAGTCAACAGTGTGAGAATATTACTGATATATCAAAAATAAAATACAAAACAAATAAACAAACAACTGAATTGATGACTTGAACCCACTAACACTTGTTCAAAGAGAAATTTCCGAATGGCAACAGAGTTATTTCCCTTATCAAATTGACCTTGACATTGGCATAATGACAAGACATTTTACAGAGCTGAGCAATGTTGTGAATAAAAGGGTCATAAATCAATGTGTAGGTAAGACTTGAAAACACATCATTAAACATATATATAATTAAATATATATTAAAATATAATTAAAATCCCTATATGAACCCTTTTAATTGTAAACCCTATTAATGAATTTAGTATTGGGGTTTCAGTTGAAAGAAGACTTACAAAAAGACTTACTGTATACTCAACTATCATACAACTTTAACCAATATTAATCAGTTTTACTATTTGAAATTCTTTGAACAAAGTGTGGAGCGGGGGTATGTGAGCTCTGCTTGCTTCTTTACTTGTTTCCTCCCAATATGACAAAACATTTGTGCCATTCATACACATAATGTTTTATCATAATTTGTACCCCTGCAATGAAAAGTGTCAAAATGTTGATGGTCCAAGCACATGATATAGTTATCATAGCTTATGATAATCTTATATTGGAACCTCCAACTAGTATTTTCTTTAAATGGTCTGATGAGCCTGATTTTTGTTATGAATGTTAGGAAAACCTTATGTATTATTGTTATGTTAATTCTATTTTCAGGTCTTTGCCGCCTCAACATTAGAGGTGTAAGACCATGAGAGATTTTGTGTCCCCAACTATGTGGAGGATAATATAAGTGATAACATTGCATAGCGGGTTACATAGGTATTTATTATTCCCTTGAAAGGTTTTATGCAACTCGCGTTCCGCTCGTTGCATAAAACCTTTCGCGGGAATGATAAATACCTATGAACCCGCTATACAATGTTATAACGAATTTATCTTACCGAATGTCTAAAACTATTGTTAAAAACACAATCAGAAGTGAACAAAACCTTTATTTCAAAACAACAACAAAGGTCCGAGTCACGGCATGCTGGTTGACCTATGACCTTATCACGTGACTTTGAATGATTGGCGTGGAAGCACGCTCTACTCGCGGGGTATAAGGGATTTATTCTCCCTCGGTGAAGGTGTATATGGGAATTTGTTAAGGGTCACGTGAACCAATCAGAGATCGAGATTCTTACATGAGGTAGGATAATATAAGTGATAACATTGCATAGCGGGTTACATAGGTATTTATTATTCCCTTGAAAGGTTTTATGCAACTCGCGTTCCGCTCGTTGCATAAAACCTTTCGCGGGAATGATAAATACCTATGTAACCCGCTATACAATGTTATAACGAATTTATCTTACCGAATGTTTAAACACAACGCATATTTAAAAAGGTTAAAAACTGCTGAGGCACATGACAAAGGTCAGGGTCACAAACCGGAAGTGTTGTTTTGAAAACTACATCATCAATCGTGTCAGAACCTCGCTTAGTCAGAGGAATTTCTTTGTATGAACACAGTTTTTGAAGCATAATTTCGATGTTAAACAACTTCCCTTGCAAGACACACAAGGAAACAGCGAGTGAAGACTGATATTTCGATTAAATGTGAACCGATTCTAATATGCAATGATCAAGAAAGCCACGACACAATATTGAAACTTGTTTCGACGAGAAACATTTTAACCCTCACGCAGTATCGTTAATGACACCACCTTTGCGGCTATGTAGGCCTCAGAGGCCCAGGCACATGCACATGCAATTCAGAAACGCTGCGAGGGAAAAAGGGTCAATATTATTAATGATGTTATGTATAATATGTCCCCTATGTGTTCCAATCCTCACTAACTGATCGGTGATATGTTCATTTGAGACTCATTTGCAGGATTTGTTGGTAAAACTTTATTTGGAAAAAGTGTAATGAAAGCAGAATTCACGTGTACATGTAAGAGTAAACGCTAGATCATGGGATACCTACTGTTTCAAATTTCGTTATTCAATTTTACATGGAACAAAGGTTACCATTATGCACCGACAGAGTGTCAGAAATTTAAACGTTGTCGAACGTAAAATTGAAAACGAAGTTTCATGGTTCACAGTAGTCGGACATTATAATATTCATTATCGCGATATTGCGCATAATTGGTTCGTTCCTACAGGCCAATTCCGGCTAAAGAGCGTAAGATGCACGTGTTCATTTAATTAAGAGTTGCCAACGAAACCCCAAACTCTACATCCAGGTTACAATTTGTCTTCATTCTCTTGTCACATGAATACAGATTATTCACAACATCACCTCCACAGAATTTAAACTGTACAAAAGCGATTGCATGTATGGGATATTTGACCATAAAGGCCAGTTATCGCTCCTGATTTTGGTGGCTTCAAAGAACTCAATCATATGAACTGGCGTTTACGATCATGATCTTGAACCTTAAACGTTTAGAAGAGTTTGGTTTACCAAAAACTCACATATTCGTCAATAACAAAAGATAACGTTTCTTTGGATAGTTTACACTAAGAAAAAAGAACATGTTGCCAATAGTTTATGCCACAAGACAAGAGGTTTGAACAGTGTTATTGGGTTGGATACACTATTAAGCACACAAAGATGTAGTTAATTTATGGTATTGAAGAAGTTGAGAGGCAAATCACAATTTCGATAACGTCCATGAACGTCACTTGCATCAGATTATTGACCGACAAAGATAGTGCTTCAATTGTGATAATTTAAATTAACTTGCAGAACGTCAGATGGCTCATTACACTGCCTTTTAGAGTAAAGAAGTTATTAACGCCTTCTCAAACACTATATTTAGAACCAAATAAAACATCTAAGGTAGAAATTAAATAAACATGTACGTCAACGTCACAATACGCCCGAGACACACCAACAACTGGCCATTGCATCGATGTGTCCATTCATTTCCAAAGGGAAGTCAAGCAAGAATTGTTGCAAATGCCAGGAATTCATAAGACTGACTTCAACGCCATCTTGTGATTAACAGAATACGGAAACAAACCTACAACTAGTGTTCTGGTTTTGGCTTACTCTTTTACATTTGACAATTTTCGCTTGGATATATTTGAAATCATGTACCTTTTTTGCTTTTTAAGGCGAAGAAAAAGATTCTCTGAAAAATTACATTTGCGTTTCAGTTTTTGGAATGTATATTATTTTTGCTATGTCATTTTTTCGGATGTTGGTTTATCTACATCAGGAAGTAATCTCAAGGGGTATTATTTATATATTTTTGTATTGCAATTATCTATATTTTTTACTGAAACAAGGGTTTTATTTACCCTGGGCCTTTGAGGCCCGAGTTTACAGCAAACGTTTGTATTTTCTTAAAACGTCAATAAAAAAAGCAGTATCTTGTCTACAGTTATGACGTCAGACGTAGCCTGAGAAAACATAATAATGGAGGAATACATGAAGTAAGAAGTCGCTTAGTTCAAATGTGTTGATTCTGGGTAATGTCAAACATGTAATCGGGCCTCAAAGGCCCAACGATACTGCGTGAGGGTTAAACACCAACTCTTAGATTAATAAGGTAATTATGGCAATATACATGTATATTGTTTTGCATTTATATAGCTTGCAATTACTTTGACTTAAGTTTGTATAAAGCTGCATATTATTTGAGCAAAGGTTACATCAATGTATTCTACGAAACATACTTTTCAAGGTGCTCAATCTGCACGCTTTTTTCATGCCGGGGTATAAATAAGTTCAATTTGCACGCTTTTTTCGTGATTGGTTCATGGCGGGGTATAAATTATTTATCCTCCCGCTCAAGAGGGTGATATCAGAAGTTATCCAGGGTCACGTGAACCAATCAGAGATCGAGATTCTTACATGAGGTAGGATAATGTCCCCTGCTACCCAGATAGTTTGTTCAAGGCTCATTTTATGATGACCAGAGAGTCTTTTGAGGTTGGTGGCCATAGTATAGTACAAATGTAAACGGCATCTGAGGATCTTGGGAGATTTGTCAATGTTCATGTGTCCATGAAGAATGAAGAAATGAATCTGCACTTATAATCTTTGAAAACATCTAATAATAAAATGTGTACAACACAAGGTTCATCATTTGAGATTAGTGACGAAGTGTTAAATGATTGCTTACAACCCCAGAATTCTAGAGACCTTGAGTGTGATCAAATCTTCCTGTGTCCTTGAAGAATCTGGGAAAATGATTTGGGACCTGCATTAAATCATATATTTGGGAATAACCATAAAAGCTTACAAACTTTTTCTTTTTGATTTGCTAATTGACACCTACATTGATGTCAATATATACCCAGCAGGCATTTTAACGTTGAACCAACGTTGAAACAACGTCGTTTACCAACGTTGAATTGACGTCGAATTTTGATTGAATTTGAAATTTGCCGCGACGTCGAAATCTAACGTTGTTTCAACGTAGAAACGACGTTTATAAATACGACGTCGCAACAACGTTGGTATAACGCTGTCTCGACGTATATACGATATTGTATTAGCGTCGAAACGACGTTTTATTGACGTAATTACAACGCGACAGCAACGTCGATACAACATGGCTTAAACGTTGATACACCGTTGATACGATGTTGCTTCAACGTTGGTTAAAAGTTGATCCAATTCCTAATGGTGCTGAAAAGGTATGATGAGAGACGTTTTTTCAATGTATATAACACTGCAAAGAATCATAGAGACTGGAATCGTACCATATAAAATATGGTAATGGTATATCGTCGGGAAAAGCTTTATCAAATCAACCAACATTTTAACAAGTCAAAAACAAGCCGAGATAATGTTTACATAATTGTTTATTAATCTTTTATACATATCTATGAAAAGCCGTCTTATTCTGTCTTCTTGTACATGTTTCTTCACAGCGTTGGTCATCAGCAAAGTTCTGTACAAAGGAAAGATAAAAAAACAGATGTAAATGAAGTGCAAAATCAATCACATAAATTGTATATGTCGATACCTTATCAAATATGTGCTAATAACTTGTTCTGTTCTTATGAATCCTGCCTTGAATGACTTTTGTGTGCATTGCAACTGATTTATTGTTTAATTGTTAACTTATTCAACATTTGAAGATGGTACAATTAATACATAATGAATGTTGAATGGCATTTACAACAGTATACACTATACATACCTGAGTGTAGTTTGACAGATCAACTCCCAGAAGCACGTGCATGTATCTTCTCTGCTTCGCCAGTCTCCAGCTCTCTCCTCCCTCTCAATCAGCAGACTCTGAGAAAAGTTATATTATTGTATTATATTTAAATATAAACAATATCTTCGGACTCTTCCTAACACATTTCTTTCAAACACTTCTTGATGCATGGATTGAGTCATAGGATTCCTTCAAACATAACTGTTATGGAACTGAAAAGTGTCAGTTATGAATTTCCCTTAAAATTAATTTGTATATATACACATTATGATTATACAATGAATCGTACATGTAGGTTCAAGCCTAGGCTAAGTGAGTTGATATCATTCAATCTTAGTCCTATTATATACTATAGTTATGCTAAACTGTCATGCATTAAAATATTAGATTGTCACTGGTAATTAATATTGTGTTTTGCAAGGAAATAAATAATTGAAAACGAATTTCATCCACCAACAATTCAGAAAGAAATATGTGGTATGCCATCATTCCGTCATACTTGAACATAATTATAGGATTAGTTAACAATGAAAATAAAATTAATTTAATATAACTGGAGTCACTGGACCCCTTCTAGTTCTTAAATACGGACGTATAATTTCTACTTTTGGCAAATGATATATCAGTTATTATCACTGAATATTAATTACATCTATAGGCCTACATGTACATGGCTACATGCATGCCATAAATGTGCAAATGATTTGCCATGCTGATATTTGATGTCATTCATATGACGCAATGCGGAACAACACTATTACAACAACACTAACTTAAGTAGCCATATCTTTCTATGACGTGATCATAGTTCAAGTGACTTAGTCATTTAAATAATTGATCAATATTATATAGTTTATTTGCTAATCTACCAGGTTTGAACACAACCCTTTTCGTGATCTTTTTCCTACAAAAATAATATGGGACAACGCTGATTATGATGCCGTCATTGCCACTAAATGATAACAATTCAACTGCTGTTTCATTTAAGCTTATGCTCAGAGTAAGACAATTATTAATCAAAAACAACAACGGAACTGTACAGTGAACGCTTTGAACCAAATGAACTCGTCAACAGCTGATCGAAAACATTACGAGCTCCGTGCATCACCGGTTACGATAACAAGCACTTTATGCTATGCCACAACACTGTAGGGAGTTCAACATGGTTGCGGACACAAGTCGAATGACAGCAGAAGTTTTGAAACCTATGACTTTCTGTTATCCTTGTGACTCACTTAACTAAACAAATGCTATTTTTCAAATACTAGTTTGATATCAGTGCTATAATAATATATAATCGTACTAGATCTACAGTTGCCTTGGCACAAGGCCTACATAAGTCAACGAGATGCGTTCAATTTTGACGTGACTAGTGTGATAACTTCAAGTTTATAAATATTGGAATGACAACTGAAACTCAATGATGGAAAGTTTGTTAATAGAAGATGGGAAATACTTACCATTTGAGAATAGTAGAGCGATGTCAGTCCACCCGAATCGTGATCCGATATCATATAAGATCTAACCGAACGTTGATTTCCCCTTACATCGACCGACAAACATGGCGACGAAAGTATTAAGATTGTGACGTAATAGTTGAAACAGTGACGCCATCAGCGTTTGTGCTGGCGCGAAAATGTGGTATGCTTGTTGGCGTTCAAAGTAACTTCGGAAATATAAGAAAAAGTACTTTTTTTCATATGCATACGCCGTTTAGGGAAACAAATTATCGGCAAATATTGTTTATGAATAAAGTGCTCACGAATTTGTTCCTGGATTTTCAAGTGCTAGCCTATTCATGAAACATTGCTTTTAAAACGATATATTTATTAATTTATTCATTCAACAACTCTAGAGTCTACATAAAGCTTTTTCTATACAATATCCTAGGAAAAAATGCCTTTATTGTCGCGAAATCTGTTAGTTGTTGCAAACAGTAATTTAGTTAGTCCTTCCACAACGGGGCGCTCTCTACAAGTTTAAAAGCGAATATCACACAATTTTAGAATTATTCGCGTTTTTAATGAATGATCAACTAACAAAGACAAATATTTAGTTTCACAAGAGACAAACCTATTTTCATCTGATATTATTCGTAGGTTGTAAAATCGGAACAACGTAAAGTCATTTATCAACATAAATCTCATAGACATAGACCTCGGAAAAAGCTACGTTGAAACGACGTTGTGTATCTTTATTTTCTCGACGTGGAAACAACGCCACCTTAACCGAAATATCCAACGTTGAAACAACGTTGTTCAGTCAACGTCGAAATTACCGACGTCGGGGCCACGTCGTTGTTTTCGACGTAGAAATGACTGACGTTGTAACAAAGTTGTTACATCAACGTCAAAATTATCAACGTCGAAGCAACGTTGTCTTTAACGACGTCGAAATTACTGACGTGGAAACAACGTCTTTTTTAAGTTGAACGACGTCGCGACCACATATCAACTAAAATTCAACGTCGATTCCACGTCGTGTGCCTGCTGGGTAGTCATTTGCCGAAATTGAGTTTTTACATTGGCTGCTGTTAATATATTAATCCTACCTGCCACACACTTTACAAGCAGTATGTCTTTACCCATGAGCACTTCTCATTTGATATACAGTACAATGATGGAGAATTTAAGTGGGTAAGGGTGAAGTGATGTTACCTGTTTAAGTGGTCCTCTTTGGTCTGCTTCAAATTGCCACCTTGTCAAAAACAAAATCATACTCATGTCAAAAGATTGCCAAACTGCAGATATTATTGGCAAGTTTTAATTACAACTTTGACGAAGATAAAATATAAACTAGATTAGTGTTTGCGGGACACCGCAAAAACAGAGCAGCCCCGAAACTTGGGGTTTCGCCTTACCCTGTTCCGCCTTCTACAAGCCTCAGCATATTGGGCATTTTCTTGTGACCTTGACGTTTGACACTCAAGGTCACGCAATCAAAGAATACATTTCATTGAAAATAACATTAATGTATCGAATTAAAGTGTTTAAAGTTAAAATAATCCATTTTCTCAATATTTGTTGACCTTGCTGTGACCTTGACCTTTGACAGTTCGTACCCAAAACCTTTCCAAAATTTTGTACTTCTCAAGAGATAATATATACAAAATTTAAACTTCATAGCGCAAAAACTTTTCAAGTTATTGTGTTTACAAGGAATTTTTTTGTGATTTTATAGCTCATGACCTTGACCTTTGACCTTGAAAGTGAACATGTCATTTTAAGTCCACAGAGGTGTAAACAACTATACATGTTTATGAGTTCTGAAAAGCTTAACGGGATTAAGTTATTTTCAAATTAGTTGCACATTGTAATAACACAAATCTCATGACCTTGACCTTTGACCTTCAAGGTTACACAATCAATGAACACTCTTTATTGAGTATAACAATCTTCTATTGATTAAAAGTGTTCATAGTTAAAATAAAGCATTTTCGCAAAACCATGCTAAAGCCGTGACCTTGACCTTGGACAGATTGAAGCGAAAACCTTTTCAAATTTGTTTACTCTTCCAAGGATGATATATACCAAGTTAGAGCTTCATAGCACAAAAACTTTTCAAGTTATCGCGTTTACAAGGAATTTTTTTAGTGATTTTATAGCTCGTGACCTTGACCTTTGACCTTGAAAGTGAACATGTCATTCTAAGTCCCCAGAGGTGTAAACACTTATACATGTTTATGAGTTCTGAAAAGCTTAATGGGATAAAGTTATATCCAAATTAGTTGCAAATTGTAATAACACCAATCTCATGACCTTTGACCTTCAAGGTATCTATGAACACTTTTCATTGAGTATTACAATCATCTATTGATTAAAAGTGTTCATAGTTAAGTGAGTGAGTGAGATGGTGTTTTACGTGTTTTGAACAATATTTCAGTTATTAAACACGTGGATGTTGCCACCCAAAAGAGAGTAGACAGATCACGGAGAAAGGGATCGACAGGTTGAGGGAAAAGACGGAAAAATAAAGCATTTTCGCAAAATCATGCTACAGTCGTGACCTTGCTGTGACCGTGACCAGATTGTAGCGAAAACCTTTTCAAAATGTTTTACTCTTCCAAGGATGATACATACCAAGTTAGAGCTTCATAGCACAAAAACTTTTCAAGTTATCGCGTTTACAAGGATTTTTTTTAGTGATTTTATAGCTTGTGACCTTGACCTTTGACCTTGAAAGTGAACATGTCAAAATCGTTCCCCCGAGGTATAAGCAGTAAGTTATGAATACAAGTTCTGGAAAGTTTAGTAGAAAAAAGTTATAGCCATTAGTATGTGCGCGGCGGACGCGGCGGCGGTGGAAACTGCACAAAACCTGATAGCAGCCCCGTCCTTAGACGGGGCTGCTAAAAATCCACAAGGAAGAGAGATGAAGCAGAACATGATTGTGATGACAGGCTACTTTTTGTACATCTTGTATCAAGTCTTTTCCTCGAAAATATAATGACTTCAATGAAAACAATAACATTCCTGTTGGTCGTGACCCAAAAGGACTTGAACATTAACACCAGATGCTGTTACGGTACAGTTCACAAAGCTCCACAACAGGAAAGAGTTTTGACCTGCTGGTTAAGCTCAATTCTGTGAACTGATGTGTAATGTCTATTGCTGTCCGTTAACCTTTCACCAATGACATTGAAGATATGATCCAAGCAAGAAATGTGTCAAAGATTGTTCCATCACCAAAAGACTAATTTAATGGAAATGAAGGATAAAACAAGTTGCTTCAATCTTTTAAGGGTGTGGGCCCTGTGTTCCTTTTTATGGGCCACAGGGCCACCAAAGCTACAATTTATAATCCTCACTAGTCAAGGAGTCTGTACACAAAGTTTCAGCTTTATAGGTCTAATGGTTCTAGAGAGTGAGTGAGTGAGATGGTGTTTAACGTGTTTTGAACAATATTTCATTTATTAAACACGTTGATGTTGCTATCCAAAAGAGAGTAGACAGATCAGGGAGAAACGGATCGACAGGTTGAGGGAAAAGACGGAAAGAAAGGCATAGTAAGAGATAGGAAGCAGGTTTAGAAGGACTCAAATTTGGTCTGGCTTCTACCCGTCGACCTGTCCAGCTTGGGTGACCCTACCAGGAGCATGTAAGCTCCAGCTGGCATAGCTCTCGGGGTCGTCGAAGCACACAAACCACCACACCACGATAAGGTAATGAGTCCAGTGGTGGTAGAGAAGAAGTCGAAATTCCACAAAGTTTACGGATGGACGGACGGACGGATGGATTGAGAGACGGACGGACGCCAGACACCAAGCCATGCCAGAGGCCAGATGAGCTAAAAAGGGACCACCATAAGACAAATGTGACACGTACGTGCATTTAGACAACCCTGAGAAACAGTTTTGGATAAGACAATCATATCTTGACGCATGTTGACACAATTTCTGACAAACACACTGTAACTTCGTATTTTTCATTGTTATATGGTTAATTCATAAAAGTATAATATTGTAATCCGTGCTTTCCTATTTTCATATTCCCAGTTAATTGTGACCCAATTCTTCAAGAGATCATAAGTTTGCCAATTCTCAAGGTTTTGGAGATTATTCTTTTATTTTTAAGATTAGACATTGTTCTTTATGAATCCGGGGCGGTATTTATCAAAACAACTTAAGTCTGTTAATAAACTATAGTTTAAAAAAACCCTTAGTTTTTGTTATTTTTTACTTAAGTTTATAAAAATAATTAAGTCAAATTTATGAAAAAACTTAGACTGCTACCATGCAGGCTTAAGTTAGGAAATTGACTTGCGTCATTTATTGATAGAAAACAAAATGGCTGCTCGGCGTCTGCCCAGAGTTTTTAATAATAGAGAAGATCCTTTACAAACACTGAATAACGAAGAAATAATTGCTCGGTACCGTTTTGACAGACAGACTATTCTGTTTATATGCGGTTTGGTAGATCACATCCTCTCCCCGGTCACCAAAAGAAGTCGGTCAGTCTCCACTCTCGACAAAGTATTGACATTGTAACGGTTTTTGGCTACTGGAAAGTTTCGGCTTTGCAATTCCGATGACCGCGGATTGAGTCAGCCAACTGTTTGTCGAGTTATAATTAGATAGTTAAACGAGACTTACCTTGGGAAGTTGAAGTTTGACTGTAGTTCTATCAGCTAATCTTTAGTAATGGAGGGATTACATGAGATTGCAATGCGCATGCGCCAGTCAGACTTTAAAGTTACAGTTCGAGTGTGTATCAGAACCCAAGATTATGTAATACCGTTTTTTGGGTGGGATTTACTTATGGGAGGGCATGTAATCCCTCCATTACTAAAGATTAGCTGATAGAACTACAGTCAAACTTCAACTTCCCAAGGTAAGTCTCGTTTAACTATCTAATTCTATCAGCTAATCTCGTAATGTTCGAGATTCCATGAGATTTTAAAGCCTGATACACACTCGACATATCCAGAGTCACCTTTGGGTTCCATCATAGCAAAACAAGAACATGTTTATGAAACCAAAGTTTAATTATTTCAAGCATGTTGTAAGGCACTTAGATGTATATGTCAAATCTGGAACATTTCAGAGTTACTGTGTCAACACAGCATTGTCAAAGTGGGCACTCGTCTCAATGAGAGGTTTTTGATAAAACCTTGCAAATGTCTTGTGCGAGGTCCAGTCCGCTTTATCCAGTATGTCCGCAACTGGTACACATGCCTTAGAGGCAGCAGACGTTGAAGCTGCTCTAACACTGTGAGGTTTAAACACACTGACATCAATACCCGATCTAGATAAACCAGCCTTGATCCATCTGGACACTGTATCCCTACACACTGGTTGGTGTGGTCTAATGTAGGCTATCAAGAGTTTGGTAACAGTTCCTCTTAGATTCATAGTTCTCTTGATATAAGCTCTCAGAGTCGTTACCACACATAAACACTTGTCATGAGGATATGTCCTAAGAGTCATTGGTTTAGGCAGTCGACCAGGACGTGACTGTTTCAAAAGTTGGTCAAACTGAAAAGTGTATTCTGTCTTTGCAGAATTATGATGCATGTTTGATAAATCTAATAAATGAATTGTCTGTCCTCTCTGGGCTGTGACTAGAGAAAGTAATAAAACAAGTTTGATTGACAAATCTTTCAAAGAAAGAAACTTGTGTGGAAAAAGTTTTCCAATGAACGATAACACAGATTTCACACTCCATATCTCAGAGTAACGTGGTTTTGGTGGTTTCAACTGAAAAATACCTTTCAGAAATCTACAGACCACTGGGTGGGATCCACATGGCTGATTATCCAAGAACACAAATGTAGACAGAGCACATCTTGCTGTGTGTATAGAATTATAACCCAGGTTCATGTTCATTAAATGCACAAAGAAATCCAACACCTGTCCTAGATGCGGTCGATAAAAATCAATCTGTCTTTCACGACAAAACAACTTCCACTTCCGGACGTAAGAAGCATACTGTTTCCTTGTTGTCTTACGCCAGGAACTGATGATAACACTGGTTGCCTCAGCAGAAATTCCTCTGTCCGAGTAGGATTTCCTGATAGTCGGAAGGCTGTCAGGTTCAGCCGTCTGGTCAGCAAGTGCGGTCTCCCGTCTGGGGAAGTTACCAACTTCGGAATTTTCTCCAACAGGACTGGCCTACAACAAATGAGATTAATTAGTTGTGAAAACCAAGATTGTGTAGGCCATAAAGGCGCTATTACTAGAGCCTCAACTTGATCTGTCATGATTTTCTTTAAGCATTTAGACAGTAGGCAAAATGGGGGAAAACAGTAACACAATTCCCCAGTCCACAACAAATTAAAAGCATCTATAGCCTCAGCTTCTGGTTCTGGCTTCCAACTTACAAACCGAGGAAGCTTTTTGTTCAATCTAGATGCAAACATGTCAATAGATGGCAAAAATTTAAAATATTCTGTTAAAGATTGAAAAACTGACATGTCTAGAGACCATTCGGTTCTGTCAGAAAACTTTCGAGAGGCTTTATCTGCTTCAACATTGTCTACTCCTGGCACATGAGATATAGTTAACCAAATATCTCTGTCTCTGCACCACAACCAAATTTGTTTTGTGAGGTCATTACAAACTTGAGATTTTGATCCTCCCATAGCTTGCAAATACACAACAGCAGTTGTGTTGTCACAAAAAACGTGAATGTTTTTGTTAAGGAAAGATTCGGTTAACGAAAATGCCTGCAAAGAGAGATAAATGGCCTTCAGTTCAAGAACATTAATGTGAAGTTCTTTTTCTTGATGTGACCAGCGACCACCTATAGACTGACCATTCATATGTCCGCCCCAGCCATCAAGGCTAGCATCAGTATTCATCTGAAAATCTGTAGTTCTATCATTTTTCATTGATTTTTCTGATCTTAAAATATTTTGTTTCCACCAATAGATTTCCTCCTTAGCTTTCTCTGACATTATCATCACTGCATCAAAGTTGCCATAATTGACCTTAAGAGCTTTCGATTTTTCACTTTCCAACTGTCTATAGAACAGTGGACCAAATGGAACAGCATGAAAACTAGATACAATGAGTCCTAAAAGTTGAGCAACTGATCGTATTGTATGCTCCTTCTTAGCTAGTAAGGAATTACACTTATCCAAAAGCACATGTCCTTTATCATCAGGTAATGAGACTGTCATGTTTTCAGAGTCCACATAAAACCCAAGAAACTTAATTCTTGTAGATGGAATCAGGACTGACTTTTCCAAATTAATAGAGAAACCTAATGACTTGAAAACTTTTGTCATGTATGTCAGAGAGGTACTACATGCTTCACTTGTCTGTCCTTGAACAAACGAGTCATCAATATACCCTAGACAAGAATGACCTACACATCTAAAATGTGCATATACTGGTTTGAGAATCTTTGTAAATACACGAGGTGCAGAAGCTAAGCCGTTCGGCATGCATGTAAATTGGTACAGGGTACCCTTCCATCTAAACCTGAGATACTTCCTGTGAGAAGCATGTACACTGACTGAGTAGTATGCATCCGATAGATCAACTGATCCCATAAATACATTTTGAGAGATCATAGTTTGAACATTTTGAAAACTTTCCATTTTGAAATGGTGATATTGAACATATTCATTTAGTTTCTTTAAGTTCAGTATGAGTCTGTATTTTCCATTGCTCTTTTTCCTAATAAAAATGTTGGACACAAACTGTCCTTCACTATAATTTGTCTGTTCAATCACATTTTGTGATAAAAGATCTTGAACCTTCTCACTAATGATTTCACTCTCTTCATAATTACATCTTATTTCATGTGGTTCAGTTATTTGTTTCGGTTTTTCGGTGAATTCAATATGAAAACCTTTTACAGTGTCTAAAATGAAAGGGTCAGATGTAAGTTTCTGCCACTCATGTATACACAAAGATATACCACCAGCAATGAAACCATTGTTATCAGAGAATAAATGATACTGACCTACCTGGCCGTTGCTTGTAGCCGGGTCAGATGCACTCACTTCCTCCCCCCCCCCTCGTCTTTCGGAGGTCGGCTTGTTCCAGTTCCCGCGACCTCTGCCGCCTAAAAAATTTCCATAGTGGTCGTATAGGGGCAACATTGCTCTTCCAAGACCTCGACCTCTGCTCCGAAAGCGGAATCCAGTGTGGTATGGATTGAATCTGCGAAAGCGAGAGGGAAAACCACGCCCCCTACCAGTGATGGGGCCTGTCACTTTGTTACCCAGCCGGGTTGCCATAGAAATGTCCTGTAGACTTTTAGAAATGTCATCTCCAAAGAGAAATTCCGAACTGACAGCAGCACCTGGAGCACACATAGCTTTGTATTCCTCATTCAGATGAGGCCTTATCAGTTCTTTCCGTCTCAGATTCATGTTTCGGTTACTGTAAGCTGACAATGTCAGAGAGTCACTCAAGTTCGAAACTATTTGTGTAAACAAATCATCCGGAATTTCCTGCTTTTTTGTGGAAAGAATGTTCAGAGTAGCCACCACTGATGTCGTAGATTTGATAAGTCCATTTTGGGCCTTCTGCATTCTCACGTCCATCGAACGAGTGTCTGGCGAAAGTGTATTCCAAATTAGTTTGTTGACATGTGGCGTGTTCAAGTCGGGACAATTTTCCGGTCTTTTGATGTCTTTCATCTTCTGAATAACTTCAGTATCATCAAAGTTCGAGTCAAACATTCTCTTGACAAGGCCTGCCAGTTTAGGGTTTATTTTGTCTCCATCTTCGCATGGCAATGGAAGATTTTCTTTTATCAGATCTATCACACAGTCTGCACCGGAAATATTCCCTGTCTCGTCAGCATGCGCAGATGGCATATCCGTTTCATTCGTCGGTTTCAACAATTCGTTAGCGACGAAATTCATTTGATCTGGGACACTTGTATCCTTTGAACGAGAAAAGGGCATTTGGCTTGGTTCAATATAATCCTCAGGATCATAATCAAATTCTTGATAGTCCTGGAATTGACCCGCATCATGTGGGAAGTCATCGAGTCGCTGCTCGAATTTTGACATTCGATCTTCCATGTCGCCTCGCATTTTGCGAAGTTCTTCAATGACCATGGAATTAGACGTTTCGTCTGCTTTACTGCTTGTACTCGGTTTTTGAGAGGAACTTTTCCCCGATTTTTTACTGCTTTTGGTGGGCTTAGTACCCCCAGATATTTCCTCACTGTCTTTGCGAGGGCTTGTCAATGCCGCCTCGGCCATGCTTGACTCTGAACCACGCACCTGGTGATAATTATTTTGATCAAATTAATGTAGGCCTGGACCTAATTATTATGAAAATAGTCAATTAAAGTGTAATTATACACTATGAAACGTAATTGTACGTTTGTATTGTTCAATTATGAACAAATATTTCTCGAAATTGAGAAATGAGTATTGTGAGGAATTATCCACACGTCTGACTTCGCTGAAAGCGTCGCTTGCACTGACTGGCGCATGCGCATTGCAATCTCATGGAATCTCGAACATTACGAGATTAGCTGATAGAACTCAAACACTTAAGGTCTTCTCATCGCCCGAATTTGTGAGACAATTCATAAAGTTTCCGGTCACTAGAGACGCGATTGTTAGGCATCAACGTCGCTTCCATAACATTGCTCAGTTTCCTGGCATTGTTGGTGTTATTGACGGCACCCATATTCAACTCATCGCTCCGTCTGCTAACGAAAATGAGTTTGTCAACAGACACCATTACCACAGCATTAATACTCAAGTAGTGTTTGACAGCGATGACAAGATAATTGACGTTGTTTCCCGCTGGCCCGGTAGCACACATGACTCGATGATCCTCACAAACAGCGGATTGTTTCGATACTTTGAAACCCAACAGCAAGCTGTAAGGTGTCACCTACTTGGGGACAGCGGGTATCCATGCAAGAGGTGGTTATTGACGCCTTTCTTGAGGCCACAACCCGGCTCACAGTCCAGTTACAACCAATCTCATTGAAATCAAATCTTAGATTCTCTCTCATTTTTCATAATATGCTGTTACTTGTCACAAATCTAAGATCTGACGGAATCCCGTGGAGAACCATGTCCAGGTGAACTTTGAACAGGAAATGGCCCCGAATTTAGCAGACAATTAGTTTGTAGGGTCGGTCCTGATGCGACCAATCAGATTCCTTCTTCCTCCGTCATTTTGGCGTATCGATAAAATAATTAAACCCGCTATAAATGCTTTGTAATAATTCATATAACAAAACCTACAAATAAAGGTGCACAGGCTTTGGTGTGTCTGGCTATCCATTGTAAATCACTATGTCTACACATCGAAATAGGCTACCGAGGGCTGCATGAGCGCGTCAGCATAAGGCCTGTAAGTAGGTCACGAGATCTTGCGAGATTCCTTACTTCCGGGGAATTCAACCAACTAGTTTTTGGTATTTACGCGTCTGCGCAATGCTCATTTTATGAAACCATGATTTCTAATTAATTATGCCTACAAACGACAAGGGATTAATATATTTGATAATTATCAGTCTTTGAAACGACCGCTGAGCTTCATAAAGCTGGAATACAAGACTAAAACTGCCTTATACTATGCCTTTTTACTCAGAAAAAATTTACTCTATCCTGCCTGAACATATATTGTATGCACATTGTGCTACAGGCCTGTGGCCTATAAGTGCAAATAAAGATTGATTTTGATCATTCATACTTCCTGGTTTCTGTAGATGGCTGCGTGTGTCGTTCACTAGCGCGACTCAGTCGTTGTAGGATTTTTTTTTTAATATTATGGTTACGGCTAAATAAGATTAAAGAACATTTTTGTTTGGCAATAAAATAAAAAATTAAGGATATTTCATAAATTAATAGAAACCTTTTCTAGTATTAGATAGTTACATCCGCGGTTAATTCAAAAGACACAGACAGACGAGTTTGCAATCGGTCCAGTAATCTTAAACAGGAGTCTGGACATATTTTTTACATATCATCAGTGTCACTGTGTTCAACATTTTTATTTTTTTATTGAAAACATATCCTACGAAAATGGTTATTTTTAGTCCACTGTTCAAATGTTCGATTACGTTTATGTTTACAAACAGCCATAATCATTATTTGTGTTGATTTTATTACACCTCCCGAAAAGACAAATCATTGATTATGCAGAAGAATTTTGCAATTATTTATCTGCATAATATTAGAATTTGTGAAAAATTTCGTTTCAACATTATTGATTATTTTCTTCTTAAATAAATTAAGATAATCATCAATCTTGTGATATAAATATAGGTCTTGTCATGAAAAAGTATTCGATTTTTTAGCGCAAATAAAATTAACGCAAATAAGCCCACAACATTGTAAGAAAAAAAAAAACATGCAACGAAAAATAGAATTAATTACCAAAGAAGACTTAAAAGCATCAAATAAAGACTTAAAATATTAATGAATAATTTGCACAATTTATGAGTAATGTAAAGATAAAGTATTATTTTAAAGTTTAAATAATACTGTGATTGACAAGTGGAATAATGAAAAATGACAGAATAATTGTTTTGTGGTGTGAGTATTTACTGTGAAACAGTAAGTTTCAAAGCATTATGGAAAATTAACCAAGGGTAGTCCGTACGTGTTCCGATTATAAATCCCAAAAAATAGAGCCATTGGCTCTGTAGCTCATCAGGCTTCATCGTCAATTACAATATATGCTGTTGAGTGTGGCAAATGTGATTCCCCCTTTGTAGAGGCCAAAGGGTCACCAATCATAAAATTAAGTATAATAGGCGACAAGTTTCAGTTTTCAAGGCTGGCCTTATACTTCATTGGAGCAACAGGGTCACCAAACCTACAATTCATAATCCTCAATAATCAAGGAGTCTGTACACAAAGTTTCAGCTTTCTAGGCCTTATTGTTCTGGAGAAGAAGATGAAAATAGTTTTTTAGGGTGTGGCCCTTATTAGGGGTCACAAGGCCACCAAAGCTACAATTTATAATCCTCACTAGTCAAGGAGTCTGTACACAAAGTTTCAGCTTTCTAGGCCTTATGGTTCTGAAGAAGAAGAAGATGAAAATAGGTTTAAAGGGTGTGGCCCCTGTGGCCCTTATTAGGGGTCACAGGGCCACCAAAGCTACAATTTATAATCCTCACTAGCCAAGGAGTCTGTACACAAAGTTTCAGCTTTCTAGGCCTTATGGTTCTGGATAAGAAGATGAAAATAGGTTTTTAGGACGTGGCCCCTGAGGCCCTTATTAGGGGTCACAGGGCCACCAAAGCTACAATTTATAATCCTCACTAGTCAAAGAGTCTGTACACAAAGTTTCAGCTTTCTAGGCCTTATTGTTCTGGAGAAGAAGATGAAAATAGTTTTTTAGGGCGTGGCCCTTATTAGGGGTCACAAGGCCACCAAAGCTACAATTTATAATCCTCACTAGTCAAGGAGTCTGTACACAAAGTTTCAGCTTTCTAGGCCTTATGGTTCTGGAGAAGAAGATGAAAATAGGTTTATAGGGCGTGGCCCCTGTGGCCCTTATTAGGGGTCACAGGGCCACCAAAGCTACAATTTATAATCCTCACTAGCCAAGGAGTCTGTACACAAAGTTTCAGCTTTCTAGGCCTTATGGTTCTGGATAAGAAGATGAAAATAGGTTTTTAGGACGTGGCCCCTGAGGCCCTTATTAGGGGTCACAGGGCCACCAAAGCTACAATTTATAATCCTCACTAGTCAAAGAGTCTGTACACAAAGTTTCAGCTTTCTAGGCCTTATTGTTCTGGAGAAGAAGATGAAAATAGTTTTTTAGGGCGTGGCCCTTATTAGGGGTCACAAGGCCACCAAAGCTACAATTTATAATCCTCACTAGTCAAGGAGTCTATACACAAAGTTTCAGCTTTCTAGGCCTTATGGTTCTGGAGAAGAAGATGAAAATAGGTTTATAGGGCGTGGCCCCTGTGGCCCTTATTAGGGGTCACAGGGCCACCAAAGCTACAATTTATAATCCTCACTAGCCAAGGAGTCTGTACACAAAGTTTCAGCTTTCTAGACCTCATGGTTCTGGAGAAGAAGATGAAAATAGGTTTTTAGGGCGTGGCCCCTGTGTCCCTTATTAGGGGTCACAGGGCCACCAAAGCTACAATTTATAATCCTCACTAGTCAAGGAGTCTGTACACAAAGTTTCAGCTTTCTAGACCTTATGGTTCTGGAGAAGAAGATGAAAATAGGTTTTTAGGGCGTGGCCCCTGTGGCCCTTATTAGGGGTCACAGGTCCACCAAAGCTACAATTTATAATCCTCACTAGCCAAGGAGTCTGTATACAAAGTTTCAGCTTTCTAGGCCTTATGCTTCTGGAGAAGAAGTCGAAATTCCACAAAGTTTACGGACGGACGGATGGACGGACGGACGGACGCCGGACACCATGCCATGCCATAAGCCCATCGGGCCTTACAGGCCAGATGAGCTAAAAAGCTATATAAGTAATGAATTATTAATTGAGAAAAATATGTAAGTAAACCACTACAGGGTATAAAATATTCTTATTCTTCAGATTTTAATATACAGTAGAACACGAATATAACGAACTCCAAGGGACCAAAGAATTTAGTTCGCTATGTCCGGTGTTCGCGATGATACGCATATAATTTTAATGTTATTATACAGGGACGGGACTTGAAAATTTGTTCACTTTATATATTAATTTGAAAAAAAACCCCGGATTTTGTTTTGAATAACGACTTCCCCCGAGATGTGGACAGTTTTGACTTTGGATATTACCCGGGTTTTCGGACAGCAAGCCGAAGCAAGGCTTCTAAGTTCTATACGGAAAATGTGGTTTTGACAACTGAACTTTTGGATTAAAAAGTACCGTTTAAGGAGTTGAATTAATGAGAACATGCACGTTGTTCAAAATGTAGCTTTCGCTTATGATTATAACCAAGTTTTTTAGGCTTCGGGCGTTGTTCATACTTTCCATTATGATGTTAAATAATGGCATCAACACTGAAAATTTTTTATTTTATTTTAATTATTTTATTTATCATTCAATTGTTTTGAAATTTAAAACCTGTAATGTTGTTATGTTTATTACTAAACAGTTATAGATAATATTGCAAAACACGTCATTTTCCCATAGGATCCCATGTTATTTCAGTGTAGCATAAATAATATTCATGATCATGACAGTGATCGAAAACCTATAAAACTGAGCAATTATAACACCTTGAGATCATGTTTATAACTTTCAATTTCATTAATTTTAAGCATTTTTTGGAAAATATCATAGACTTGGTATTTCCGCCGTGAGGTCACTTCCCAATTGCCACCATTATGTTTACAGCTGAAAAAATTTACTTACCGCAGTTATCTTTTAACATTTCGTCAAAAGAAATTGTATCCAAAATCTGAAATTGTGTACGTGTTGCAGAGTAGATTTTCTATTCCCATGTCCATTTTCAGTCAAATATATTTTAAAATGTGGCATATAATTTTTTTAACTTAATTATAAACTGAAACAACATTGGATCCAATGGGAAAATGACGTTTCTTGCAACATTTTTGACACGGCACTGTAGTTATAATAGCCTATCTGCATGTTACAATAAATATGAATATTTTTGACCATCAGGGGGTAGTTTCCATCTTAAATCTCTTTTCATAGACAAAAACAAATGCCTCAATGGAACTGAGTGATTGATTCTGGGCCCTGATAAAAAATGATTGAAAGAACATCGTTTATAAAAAAAATTATGGATGAATTAAAAAACATAAATCGATATATCGTATAAAACAAGTTCTTAAAACTTAATTCAAATGAATAAAAAAAAAAAGAGTATTATACATGAGATAAATACATTTGTAAGCCAATTCGGACTATAGTTATTCCGTTTAAGTGTGTTAATTCGAAATAGTAGGCTAAGCGTTATTTAGAATATGTGTAAAATAGTGTTGGAAAACACGTTAGTAACATCGGAATTTTAACAAAAGTGCAAAGTGATTAGATTCTATAAACAAAACTTGCAGAAAATCAATTAAAATGGCATAAGTGTTCACTGCTAAAGTGATTACAACTAAAAAAACCCAATAAACCATTGTTAATTGATGAATAAAGATAGAACTATTATCATAAGTCTACGATAAAACATAGCGCAGCTACCAGAGACTGGGAACCGTGTCGCGTTATGACGCAATAATGCTCAGCTTTGCGTAGCCGCGCGTCAAGCACGGAGCTGTTAAGTCATTCCCCGGAAGTCAAAGGTGAAGGTCGTACCGAACGAGACTTTCAGCCCCTATTGCAAGGGACTTACTTGATTTGCAACCCGACTAGAACCGTTGTTTTGGAAAAAAAATCCGTTTGATAACTTATGACCGAGTTTTGTAATAACCATAAAAGTTTCATTACATATGTTATGTTTAAAAGCGGATATGTCACTGACACTGACAAAACGCTTCTGAATTCTCTACAAAGCTATATACAAATCCGGAAATTTGTTGACAATCAAGTATATGAGGTACGTGAAAAGATAGAATAGAATTCAAGATCCATAATGATCAGCATTTCATGGTGAATTTTGTATAATAGCTGTATGCATTTTACGGGCCTGAAATTGAGTATTATTTTCAAGAACTCAATTTAAAGTCTTCTTTTAAACTAATCGTCATATCCTGCAAACTCACTGCAAAACGTGCGACTAAGATGTTTTGAGAAAACATGAAATTATCAGTTAATTAAAGATCAAGGTTGTACTTCAAAGAAAAAAATATTGGTATTTCATGATTTTTTCTCAATCTTGTATCCTTTGATTTCGATCATAGTCTAGATTGTAATGTATAGGATTATTAATTTTACAACACTTCTAATATGCATAAAATTTACAGAAATATCGTATCTAGTTTCCGATAATCTGAAATTTGTTCATATTTTAATAATTCTGACGACAAGGATGTTAACAAACACACTGCTTTCATGTTGATGTAGCAAATCAAGCGTACCCAAACATTCAGAAAACCTCGGCATTTTCCGCGTTACATAGAAAAGCGATGATGTTTGAACCTAAATCTACTTTCACAACCTTGAAAGCGCAACCGTGACGGGTTGAAATCTTACTTCCGGTGGACACGGACCTCTACGGGATTCCGTCAGATCGTAGATGAATGACCAGTAACAACATAATATAAATAAGGGAGCGAATCAATGATTTCATTTTAATCAGATTGAGTTACAACAGACAAGTATTCGTATATTTGTGAATGGGAGTGATGTCCCTTGCGATGTAAATTAAAACACATCAGTGTTGTCCAAAACGAAACGTGATTTACAACGACATGCCATGTTTTGCCAAATGGTGACAAAAAAATCCCCAGATAATACAGACATTTACGAAATGATGATGAATACTTATGTTCATTTTCAATTTCTTGAATGACATTATTTTCTTAGTTAAAGCAAATAAAGCGCTCACAAAATCAACAAACAATCTAACAATAATCATTTCATAAAAATTATTGATTATACCCTTTATTCATATACAAGGCAAAAGGCACTTGCAATTGAATTGACAGCCATCTGATTAATGATTTTCTTTGGTTATTGAAACTGATAACATACAAAATAAGTAAGCATATTCCTCCTTTTTAGCTCATAAGGTCTGAAAGACCCGATGGGCTTATGGCATGGCAAGGCGTCCGTCCGTTCTCTTATTTAATTTGTTGGGAGTACGTCGTTATAAAAGTCCGATAGATAGTGCAAATTGTAGCTTAATAATAATTCTATATCATGAATTCTTTGTAGACATGTGCGGTTTGCGAAAATACGTTTTTTACATTTCTGAAGTTTTCCTCCTTACAAAGTCAACATTTGACGTCACATAAATGAAAATTTAAAAATAAGTGTCTCTAGATTTGTTATGTTATCATCTTTTGTACTATTTCGATTTTTTTTGCAATAAGAGGCAACGGTATGAAAAAACGTAAAACCACCCCCCTGTTTTGACCCCGATTTCTAACCAACTTTTTACGCCTGCGAAAGAGTTGTCCTGGTTATCTCCCCTGTCTGGTTATCGCTACTACCATTCATGACATGTGAATAAAACAATCTAAATTCCCTATCACAATATTACAGTCGTCAAAATTTGATAGAAATTGTGAGATCATTCAAAGATTTGTTTTTTGTATAAATTCCAGTTAAAAACTATTTTGGGATTTTCAAATTTTCATACGATGAAATTTGCCGATTATCCCCATGCACAAACATTTTATCAAAATAAGGGTCATTTCAATCGAGAGCAAGTCTATACATCCTCGATTATCCAGCGCTTTGGTTCCGATAAATCTACACTACAAGCCCTGGAAAACTTTATGAGGTTTTACCTCGAACCAAATTTTCTCCCTTTGCAATGACTCAGCAAAACGCTTACTTGATTAGTCGAGTTGTTTACGCAAGTAGTGTCTGCGTTTCGTTTCTGATTGGATAAACTTGGATGCAAAGGGTGGTCTTTGGTTTGAGGTAAAACCTTGTAAAGTTTTCCAGGGCTAGTGTAGATTTATCGGAACGAAAGCGCTGGATTATCGAGGATGAAGTCTATATAAATGTAAACAAATTCGCTTCGCTCACCTTCCAAGTCTCCTGTCGTCTGACGGACGTGATTCCCGGCCCAAACTTGCCCTCCAATACAGTCTTCTTTGCTTTGACGAGGTCTGCCAGCAACAGACACTCGTCTTTCGTCCAGTTTGGCCGTCTTTTCTTTAAATCACTGCCGGATATTTTGTGTGAAGTGTTGTCTGTTATGTTTACACAGGGAATTCCCTCAAACCGGATGTTATACGTCATGGAATTTCCCTTAACAACAATGCGCGCGCATCGTATGAAATTGACTTATGTGGAGACGTACCTGAAGTGGTCATAGAGGGGCCCCCCGGCGCGGGGCGGCAGGTGGCATCGGCGGACGGAAGCCAGACCTTAATATGATAATTGATGTGATATTACTTAGTCTGGGAACCGCGAGCCGCCGCCCCGAGTCGGAGGGGCAGGTATCCAGGAAATAAAGAAGAAGATGAATTGTGGATTAAAAGGTCACAGTGAGGGTGACAATGGCGAGGTTCCACGCTAAACAGCCTATTCCCGAAGCATCTTGTAGTGTAGATTTATCGGAACGAAAGCGCTGGATAATCGAGGATGACTGAATCAAGGCAAAAGCATTGTGATATGAACCACCCTTTCCATGCGAGAAGCGTTGTCATTTGACAAAGAAATTCACATGGATCGTGCTGTTGGTTTTTTCCCGCCAGGGGAAACTGCCAGAACCCACGGATTTCGGCGTAATAGAACAGAGGCTAAATCAACATGACTTGATCTGCCTCTGTGGGGAGAGAATGAGAGTGAATAAGACTACACAGTTTATATACATGTATATTACGAGACACATCATAAAAATTGGTTGTTTAAGCATCACTTGCCTTTGGGTGAGTGAGTTGTTGTTTTACGTGTTTTGAACAATATTTCAGTTATTAAACACGTGGATGTTGCCATCCAAAAGAGAGTAGACAGATGAGAGAGAAAGGGATCGACAGGATGAGGGAAGAGACGGAAAGAAAGGCATAGTAAGAGATAGAAAGCAGTGGATTTAAATGCACAAACAATAAGGGAGAGCCATGTGGCCTAGCCTCAAGGTAAGCGTGGAGTGCCTTAACCAGACAGAGTGTATTGGGGCTGCTCGGATTATGATGTTTGTCCCCTTGCCAAGCTGATCTGTTTTGGACTGCCTCAAGTTGATCATGATGCTTGCTTTGTCAGTGGGTAGTCTAATGTCTGACAACAAACAGGCCCGATTAGAGCTGTCCTTATAAGATGAGGCCACAATTTCGCCAACTCGGAAAAACCCAAAAAATGTTAGCAAGTATATGAAAAATTGCTTTTCAGGGCAGCAATCATTTGTGCACTCTGTACCCAAGACGGAGGTGATGTCTGCAAGCATTTGAACTGTGATTGGTTGTCTGACCTCCTGCCGTGGTGAGAGACGCGTCATCCCTGACAAGCTTTCTGAACAAGTAAATGGTTTGTATTAGCATCTAAATTATGGAGGTTATGGTAAGTTGTTATTGCTGATATATAAGTTTTTGCTATGGCAGGGGACTTACCAGTAACTGACATGTGACCAATAAATTGTAAAAGTTGGTCGATTGGTACCGACCACAGCCCGGCCAAACCATATGTAGTGCGAAACTGTTTTAACGCCTCTACAGCTGTCGCATATGTCCTCCATGTGCTGGGCGCCATTGATCAGCCTGTCCGCTTCTGCCATTAAATGTCCCAGGCGGGATTGGTGTAGCCAGTAGGTCTGCCTCCGGTGACGCCCCTCTGAATCTGGTCCACTGAAATCTCGAAAATGAGTCAGCTATAATGTTGTCATGTGTGGGAATGTATTTTGCTTTAAACAATATGTTGCAGTTTAAGCATAATAGTACTAAACGGCGAAGCAAAACCATTACCTCTTTACCTTTGGCTGCTTGTTTGTTTATTATGCTGACCACTGCCTGGTTGTCGCAGTAGAAAAGAATGTTAGTGTTTGCCAGCTGATGCCCCCCATATCTGTATGGCGAGGGTGATTGGGAAAATCTCCAGCAAGGTAATGTCTCTGAGCCAACCTTTTTCAGCCCATGCTGCTGGCCATTCTCCAATTGTCCAATGACCTTGGAAATATGCTGCAAATCCTTTGCTCCCTGCTGCGTCTGAGTACAGCTGTACTGTTTCTGTACTGAACCAGTTGGTTTTTTGAATATGGACTTGCCATTAAAGTGTTGAAAAAATTGGAGCCATGTTTCGATATCTTTGCGAATGCCTTGAGTTAGCCTTATTCTGTGGTTTGGTCTTGTAGCCCCACATTGCGCATCTATTAACCAACGCAGGAAGGGCCTGCAAATGAAATTGAGTTTGCCCACTATTGATTGAAGTGTTTTTAGTGTAGTCCTTTTACTTGTTGTTGATAATAATTCCTTAAGCTGTTCCTGTCAGTTTGTCGTCTGGAACTCTGATCTCTCCTTTACTTGTATCAATGGTGAGGCCAAGATAATCTAAACATGTCGTGGGTCTGACAGTTTTTTCCTGTGCAACGGGGACGCCTAGTTGTGAAGCGAGTGATTTAGCAAGAATGTTCTCACATTGCTGATAGCTTGTTGCAGCCATTATGAAATCGTCCAAGTAATTAAAGACTGAGTTTGAGGCTGTTATTTTTTTTATTGCCCATTCAAAGAATGTGCTGAACTTTTCAAAACAGCGCACAGGATATTGAACAGCCAAAGGGGAGGCACTTGTCTATGTAGTAGTCACCTTGAAATTTGATGCCCAGGAGCTGGAATTGTTGTGGTGAGACTGGTAGTAGTCTAAAGGCTGATTTTATGTCGAACTTGGCAATGACTGTAGCGTTACCCAGGCTTTGTATCATTTGTACTACCTTGTCGAAGGTGCTGTAATGAACTGAACAATGCTCTGAAGGGATATAGTGGTTAATTGACTGTCCCTCTGGATAAGACAAATGGTGTATTAGGCGGAAATCAGCCTCACCGTCTTGTGAATGCTTTTTTGGGACTAGTCAAATTGGCGATGTGATTAGATTCTTGATAGGTAGTTGTTAAAAAGGTCCTGCCATGCGACCAGCTTGAATCTTCTTGTTTAACTTGCTTTGGACCACTTCTGGCTGTGCTATAGCTGACTTTAGTTTCTTGATTCTCTGGGACCTTGTGGGCCATTATACTGTTAATTAAAACCTTGTGCAAAACCATGGAAATTTATATTTCTATCCCTAGGTTGAGTTTGCTTGTTTCGATGTTACCATTTTTTCAACTGTGGAAAATTAATTGGCATTGTTGCCATAGTGGCCACGTTGGGATTGTCATGAATCACTTGAGTTGTTTTAGGGGAAGGGTTTCCCCCTTTTGCTCGAAAGCAAGTAATGGAGCTGTGGCCTATACGATTCTCTCCTTTCGATCCCTTTCTCTCTACTTAATCTACTTAATAACTGAAATATTGTTCAAAACACGTTAAACACCAACTCACTCACACGATTACATGTCGTACATTTATGCGTATGAAGGCAGTTTTGTCTGTGGCATCCTTTGGTAATACCAACACTGGACTCGTTACCTTATCGTGGTGTGGTGGTTTGTGTGCTTCGGCGACCCCGAGAGCTATGCCAGCTGGAGCTTACATGCTCCTGGTAGGGTCACCCAAGCTGGACAGGTCGACGGGTAGAAGCCAGACCAAATGTGAGTCCTTCTAAAACCTGCTTTCTATCTCTTACTATGCCTTTCTTTCCGTCTTTTCCCTCATCCTTTCGATCCCTTTCTCCCTTATCTATCTACTCTCTTTTGGATGGCAACATCCACGTGTTTAATAACTGAAATATTGTTCAAAACACGTTAAACACCACCTCACTCGCTCACACACACTCACTGGTGTTGAAATCCAAACAGGTGAGATCGCGCTGTTGACATTGCCTGTAACTTTGTGTGGCATTTGTCGGCCCTTGTGTAGTCTTACTTGCCGAAGTTTTTAATTGATTTGGCAACGTAAGCTGTAACCATAAATGACTGTCGATCACGCCCCATGACCTTATCGGGTACCTCTCCATCCGACGCCTGAACTGTATGTCATACTGTGACCAAGCATTACCCCAAAATCGAGAAGCCGCACCCCTAATGGTCTCTGCATATGTGAGCATGTCTTGCACTTTGGTTGGGTGAGCTTCGAGGTAAACTCTTATGTAGGTGTGAAATGATGATGTCCATTGGCCTATGCTGAGGGGTTTTGTATCTTGAGTGGTAGGCTTGAATACTACCTGGCCCGAGGAATCTAACTCCATGGACAATTTGACATTTTCTGTGCATTGTTCACCTTCAATTGGGAGAAGACCTCTAAATTCAACAAATTCCCCTTTTACTATTTTTTCTCTCAGGCTTGTTTTGACCGAATCGCCTAGTTTTTCCGCCTGCGATTGCATGTTATGGATTGGTGTTGCATAGGAGACATTAAGCCCTGGGTCTTGTATCTGCGGAGCGAAGTTATCGTTAAACAAAGCTTGGGATTAAATATCAATTGTTGGGAAATCAACGATTGGGAATGAATTGAAATTATTACCTGAAAGATTGGGGGCGCCGCAGGCACGGGCTGTTCCACGACTCTACCCCGCCGCCGTCGATGTCTCCCCTCGTGGTTGTTCTGACCCTGCGCGCTTGTTCACAAGCTTATGGTTGAGGGCAGCGGTCCTTTTAGATGGCATGGTGAATCGCAAGTGAAGAGTAAAGACTAGGGAAA
Organism: Steromphala cineraria; assembly: GCA_916613615.1. Lineage (NCBI taxonomy): Eukaryota > Metazoa > Mollusca > Gastropoda > Trochida > Trochidae > Steromphala > Steromphala cineraria. The sequence continues at coordinate 65,800,341 of OU744722.1, read as the reverse complement.
AGACCTACGACAGATGAAGGAAAAAGAGAGAAAGAGTGCTACGAAAAAAGAGCTGTAAGAAAACACGTGCGGAAAGAGAGGTTGAGAAGAGAGAAGAAGTGACGTCAGGTTGTGAAAGGGAGGCAGGCGGGAAGTTGTGTTGCGGAAAAGCTCTCCATAACCCCTCGCTAAATGTAATTAGCTTTCTCTCGCTGACTTACTTAAGTTTTGGGCTAAGTCTCTTTGTGAATACCGACTTAAGTCTTTGGCTTGGTTAAGTCCAAAAAATTAAACTTTAGTAAAACTTAAGTTTTGACTAAGTTGTTTGATAAATACCGCCCCTGGCCTTTTTTTACTTTTTCCCCCGTAGCCTTCCCCATATGATTAGACATGAAGGTAACAAATTTAAGAATCAATTCTACTTTGCAAAAGATATACTATTTTTTCTACTACCTTAACTTTTTTGTTCTCTACTTCCATTCTTTCATTGTGCATTTTTAAAAAGTCCTCTCTTAACTGTAGATATAAATTGTCACTACTTGACCTTTTTCTCCTATTTGTGGAAGTTGTTGCAGCTTCTATTTGGAGGGGAGTTGTGTCTGTGGTTGGTGCTGTGGCTCTGTTAGGACTTGCAGTGGTTGTGGTTGCGACAGATGCTGTTGCAGGTGTCCTGTCACTTATAGTGTTAGTGGCAGTAGCAGTAGCACATGCGGTAGAAGTATGGACTGGGGTTGCTGTTAATGATGAAGTTGCACTTGTGGCAGGTATTAGACTTCCAACAGCTGCCACCTGCTGGACAGCCGGGTCCCCCTCAAATGTTTTTCCATAAGGTCAAAATACCTCAAAGTTTTACCGTTTTCTTTTTCTCATCTTTGAGTGTTCTATGCCTGGTAACACAATTAACACGTTTTATTAATTAAACAAAAAGCCATCTATGTAGGATATCTGACAAGAAATAAAGATCTGCCTCTAAAGCTCATCAGGCTTCCTCATTGATTATACAACTGGTCGGAGGGTCAAAATATGGGAAGTCACAGGATAGTAAGCAATGGAAAATTTACACAAGACATCAGCTCTCTAGAACTAGATTAAGGGATTGGGCAGTTCCCAGTTAATTTTGACCCCAGCATTCTCCAAGGGGTCATAACTCTGCCAACATGATTTCCCAAATATATCAACCATTATTCAATTGCTCTGGCACAATACAAGGAAAAGCGTATATGATTAATCATCATCTTAACTAATTTATATCATTAGTTAAATAAAATCGAAAATTTAATCCAAGTAAATGGTTCCTTTTTGATAAAAGTTTATTTTGTGTTTTAATTGTTAATATCTCCACTAAACAAAATTAATACTGTTCGTGAATAGCGGTTAAATTACATCTTTTTTAAACATACTAAAAATCAAATATAATATTATTATATAGAAAGGTATGAAACACAAACAATAAGAGGTTACAAATAACAGTTCATTGTTTTTATATATCAGTTTTGTAGTTATGACTAACAACTTTATTTAAGCTTTTACGTTTACCACCAGAAGAGTAAATACTTTTTGCTTTATGGTGAGTTTGAGGTCATAGTGATATTAGTTGATTTATTATTAAAATGTCACCTCATTTTCAAGTTCCGGAACTTCCGATTGCAGTCAATGGCTGTAAAATTGTGGCCCTTCTTGCACATCTCCTCCGCCATTTTCTTCCAGGCTTGCTTGGATGAGAGGACACTACTTTCAAATAAATGACTTTCTCCTTTAAAGATATCCACCACTTTGACCAGTTTTGAAAATGTTGTTAGCGCGATATCTAATGAACTGCTCAACCTAGAATCCTCAAACTTGGTACCAGTCTTCATCTGAGGAATACGCAGACTTGAAAAGTTTTTGGTGACCTTGACATCATTTTCAAGGTCACAGCGAGACTTTGACCAGTTTTGAAAATGTTGTTAGGGCCATATCTCATGAACCTTGAGTCTTCACGGGGGACATAGTATTCATCTCTGTACGTCCGTCCGTCCGTCCCGCTTCTTGTTGTTAACATCAATTTGCGGCGGGGGATCTTGTCACCTTTGTGACAAATACTTGTACTATAATGAACCTTGCTTGAAAAATTTACAATTATCTTTCAAAGGTTTACATCTTACGATCATGTGGAACCGGTGGGATATGTCATCTTCTGATGACTCTTGTTTGACATCAGTTTGAATATCGTTTATTAGCCGTTGATAATCTAAGAAGGTTCTCTTAAATTTGTTTCTCTTTATGAAATTTAAAAAACTTAGAAAGCCATTTTCGTCTAATATATCCATACTACTTTGGATTTCCTGATTAAGTTTTTAATGATCAAACCAAAGCGGTTGAGGAAGGATTTGGTCCATATCAGTTTCATTAAAGGTACTTTTTGTGGAACAAAATGCTCCATGCAGATAAAACATCTTTCCAAAAAGAATTGTCTTGTTCAGATAAAGAATCAACCGCATTACAACCTAGTTTGAAGAGATATTTCAAAGGAAGAATGTTTGAAGATTGTGATTTCCTAAAATTGCTTTTCAATGAAGATAACTTCAGTCCATGAATGAATTGTTGAACCTCAATTCGCAATTCTTCAGTTTGATTAGGTTAAGTATTGAAAATGTGAACTACTTTTCTAGGGCCATTGTTATTAAGGTTATTTTCTCGATCAATGTCAAATTCCTTCCAAAGGTCTTTTCCTTGTATTGATTACCAATAAGTCATTCAAATCTGGTGTAAATCTAATGCCAAAAACTTCAAATTTCTTTTATTGCGATTCTATACGCAAGTCTTGACAGAGTATATATCTGCAACCAGCTTATGAACCAATCCAGATTGCCTTAGTTTGATCTATGTTTACCCCTGACATATCATAAAAGTCTTCAACGTGTCAATACCAGCATACACAATTTCTTTTGTGCAATCTAAAAATAGGTCAGTGTCATCAGCACCATATCTTACTTTTAATAAATGGAGACTTACATGGACCATCTTAGTTTAAACTAAGTTTGGACTAAAATTAATGCTTACTCAACAACTACTTTAACATTTTAACAAAATGAAATGTCAGGTGAAAACCTTGAAAATATAAGACAAAGACACTAGAATAACAAAATATAGATACATTTGACAGGTTGACATATGAAAACAGCTGCAACAAAAATAAATAAATACATAGAGGATACTAAACGACCTTCCGTTTAATACTATTTTTATTAAACGAGTTAATGATTTTGTATAAAACGAGCGAAAGCGAGTTTGATACCAAATCATTGACGAGTTTAATAAAAATAGTATTAAATGGAAGGAAGTTTAGTATTCTGTTTATTACTTGCCCTAAAAATCACGCAAACTTGCCGAAAATGTGCTGAAACCAACAGTTCCGCGACTCGGCACCCATTGTGACGAAGCGCTTACATTGTGACGTCACGACAGCTCACTTCTGTGACGTCATACTTGCATTGTGATATTACACTAGTTTAATATTGCCGTATAAATATTACACTGTGGTATCTTACACGGGCGTGTAATAATATCATATTCCTACTGATCAGCCCGAAAATATTATGCCTTGTGACCTGAAACTAAACATTCTAGATCTGTCTAATGATAAAATAACCACACTACACTGATACATGTACATTTTTTAATTTATGTTATGATACTGATAACAAATGTCTCCGATACAAATGTCTCCAGATTGTCTGATTTGGAATCATCAAATCTAGAGGGCGAAATAACATATGAAGAATGTTTACATGTACTGAAAAAAATGAAAAAAAAACCCCACCAGGACCTGATGGATTTACAACCGAATTTTTTATACAAAATTGGTGTGATTTAAATAAATTCTTGATTAATTCTTTAAACTATGCTTATGAACGTGGTTCCCTATCTGTAACCCAGAAACAAGGATTAATGACATGCTTGCCACAACAATATAAACCTAAATAATATCTTAAATCATGGCGCCCTATAAGTTGCTAAATACTTCATACAAAATTGCATCTGTTGTGATAGCAGATAGGATTAAACCCATATTACCCTCTATTATTAATCAAGATCAAAAGGGCTTCGTACCAGGTAGATATATAGGTGAAGTAACTAGACTGATTTATTATGATATTATGGATTATACTGAGACATTCCAAACACCAGGATTATCATTATTAATTGATTTTGAGAAGGCTTTTGATTTTATGGATAGAAACTTACTCATTTTCTTGAATTTTGGACCAAGTCTATGTGAATGGATATCTGTTCTTTTATATGACATTGAATCATGTGTTCTTATAAATGGATTTGGAAGTTCTTTTTCAAAATAACAAGAGGTTGTAGACAAGGAGATCCGGTCTCACCATTTTATGTTTAGAAATCCTGGCACTTATAATATGAAAAGACAAGAAGATATGAGATATTAAAATTGGTAACATTGAAAGTATTTTGGCACGGTTTGCAGATGATACCTCTTTAACGGTAGATGGTACAGAAAATTGCCTTTATGCAGTACTTCATGTGTTAATATTTTTGCAAGATTTTCAGGACTTTAAGTAAATACTGTAAAAACAAGATTGATATGGATAGGATCAAAGATGAGATCCAAACACAAGATGTTCAAGGATTTAAATCTAGTTTGGACACAGTCACAATTTAATTTGTTAGGTATCAAATTTGATGTAGATCTAGAATTAATGGTTGATGTTAATTATTCAGACAAGCTGTAAAAAAACGAGAGAGAGATGAAAAGCTGGGAACTAAGATCACTGACATCCATGGGCAGAAATGTTGTATTAAAATCACTATTTCTTGCAAAATTAAATCATCTCTTTTCATCATTACCAAGCCCACCAGCTGATGGAACTCAATCTTTTCAGAAAAGATGTTTTGAGTTTGTATTGAAGGGTAAAACAGATAAGATTAAAAGGAGTGCTATTACATCTATTGCCAAAAATGTAGGAATCAATGTTCCAATAATAGAAAATATAATAAAATCACAGAAAATAGTATGGATCAAAAGACTGCTTTATAACAATTCTATATGGAGTAAAAATACTTCAGTATATATTAAAAATAGCCAGAGATTATGGTTTGATGATGGTAATTATATAAGCAACTGTATAATTTTGGCAGGATGCATGGGCTGACTACTTACTGGTATGTTACCAAGGGGATGGAGACTGCCCTCTTGTTTTACAGTCTCAGTCAGTCTCTTTGGCACAACAGTAATATACTAATTGGTGGAAAAACAATCTTTAATAAAAATACGGAAAAAGAGAGTATAACATATTTAATAAATATTATGAATGAAACTGGTAATGTTTATCCTTTGAAGAATTAGGTAACAGATATGATGTTTCTGTTGATTTTCTTACACACCAGGTGATAAGGAGAGCCGTACTCCAATACTTGAAAAACAGAAATTTCAATTTCAGTCAAAAGATAAATATACAATACTATCCAATTCTTCCATTTAATATTTAAAAACTTGCCAATAGTAAACATTTATATCAAAAATTGTGTCAATTTAGTTTTAATAAACCTACTGGCCAGCTGAAATGGGAAGAACTATTTGTAAAGATTTTTCAACAGAATGAATGGGAAAACATATCATCCCTCATCGGTGCACAGAAAGTGGTAACTTGAAATGGTTTCAATATAGGATAACTCAAAATATTTTGACAACAAACAGTTTATTGTATAAGATTGGATACATTGATTCACCGTTTTGCTTCTTATGTAAACAGATGCCTGAAAGCATTGTTCACTTATTATGTGACTGTAATCATGTTAAAAAAGTGTGGAAAGAATTGACAAAATGGCTAGATGACTTGGCTGAAGTTTGTATTGAATTAACACCAGAAAATATTATAACAACCCGTTAAATGCCATTTGTTTGTTGGTAAAACACAATATTTACAGTTCTAGCAGAACAGGAAAGAACTAAACTTTGGCTTCATCCAAAAATAATAATAAAGATACTATGAGGCATGTAAATATATTGCTTTTACAAATAACAATAAGCCGGAATTTTATTCATTTTGGTGCTCTTTTCACAATTTATTCCAGCACATCGATATCAAGACTGATGGTACTTAATCTTTATGAAGATGATGTTAATTCTTGCTTAAAATAGAAAATCATGTAAATCTTAAAAGGAAACACTGTTGAACTGCAATATCTATTAGTGATGGAACTGAATCTTTATGATCTTTAAAGGGGCAGTAGCACGTTTTTTGAGGTTTTGAAGTTTTTACTGATAATTGTATCCTAATGCTAAATGTATTAGTTTGACAATGTCAAAAATCTCATTGCACAAGCCAATCATCCATAGTCAGAGGACAAAGTTTGAAGATTCACATAAAATCCATTGGCGGCCATTTTTTTGTGAACACCTTTTATTCATTTTCGAAAGAAAAGGGAATCGCACGGCTAAACTTTACATTATATGTTTGAATTATTACTTCTCCATTTAGTTTAAATACATTGTTTCTCAATTGGAACCATTTATTTTCATTTCCCTGACATCACCTTATATTCCCACTAAAAACGTGCTACTGCCCCTTTAAGATCTCTATGATCCTAAGAATTGAAGATGATGTAATCTTTGTAGTAAATACTGAATATTACCTGCAATATCTAGTAGTGAAATGTGAATATTAATTTTCTTTTGTTTTGTATACAAATACATAATATCAATTGTCATTGTCAATAAGCAATGAACAAATGTAAAATGTAAACATCTGATGGGAAATAATAATATAAAAAAATGATACTGATACCAGCTGACCATAACATTTTATCCTTTGACAATGTTGAAAAGTGCAAATGAAAATGAGCATTTGGGCAATAGATACAGAAGTATTATAGGCAAGCATTTCCTTCTATACACATAAATTGGCATTGTTAAAAAGATACATTGTTTCATTGAAAAAAAAGGTACTTTGCAAAAGAAGCTGTCAAATTAAGTAATAAAGGAATAAATTTGATTTAAGGGAAGATATCATTTCACAGTTTATCCAATAAACTTAAATGCTTAACACAGAACTTTTAAGAATTTAATTTAAATTTTGGTTAAAGAATTAAATAATTGGATAAATCTTTGCCTAGAGCTGAACTTATTCAATTTGTCATTACACATGTATACCTGCTTGATTTTAATTTAATTTGATTTAAAGGAGTGACAGTCATGGCCCGTTACTGTTATGGTCGTTACTGATAAAAATATGACATTATTGCATATCAACACATAACGGTACTTATTTATATAACTATACTGTAGGCTAATGAAATATTGCACAATGCATTCATTGTTGGGGGGGGGGGGGAGTCTGAGTAACTAGACTTTCGATGGGGCTAATAGGCCTAGATAACGAAGATTATGATGAACTCCCATGTTAGTACGACCGAATTTTCCCAAATGAGTATATCTTAACGGTCTGTAGTATTGTATGGACAGCTTCTGGTAGCATGACTTTATATTTGACGCTAGAATGCATATCTTCCATGAGAACCTCCGTCATTTTCGGCACAGAGGCCGCTATCTTTGTTTGCTATGACATGCGCCTCGAGGTTGCTCGCCTTGCTACGAAGCGCTCATTGAGCAATCGCGTTCAGGACACGAAATCTGTTACAAGTCCCGTCCGGCTCACAACTTCTACACTAATCATCACATATTGATCAAATTTGATATGGAGATACGTAATCACTTGAAGGTGTGTCATGAAGAACAGTTTTGAAAATATTTTTTATTACATTTTGGCATTTTTGGCAAAAAATGAGGACTCTGTTGGAAACCTGTTACAAGTCCTGTCCGGCTCAAAACTTCTGAACTAATGATCACATATTCTATCATATATGATATGAAGATACATAATCATCTTCGAAGGTGTGTCATGAAGAACAATTTTGAAAGTATTTTTATAAAATTTTGTCTTTTTTGGCAAAAAATGAGGACTCTGTTTAAAACTGTTACAAGTCCCTTCCGGGTCACAACTTCTACACTAATCATCACATATTGATCAAATTTGATATGGAGATACATAATCACTTGAAGGTGTGTCATGAAGAACAGTTTTGAAAATATTTTTTATAACATTTTGGCATTTTTGGCAAAATATGAGGACTCTGTTGGAAACCTGTTACAAGTCCTGTCCGGCTCAAAACTTCTGAACTAATGATCACATATTCTATCATATATGATATGAAGATACATAATCATCTTCGAAGGTGTGTCATGAAGAACAATTTTGAAAGTATGTTTGTTTGCATACGATCAAATTGATCTTTCAGATCCACATACATAAATTTATTTGTTTGATTTTAATTTTGTCAGTTAACATGGCAAAGAATGGCAATGAAATAGTGTGTTGTTATTCGACACTGTGATCTCTTGACCGAAACCACAGCAGGGCCAATTGAATATGAATATTGATGAGCTACAGAGCAAGCGGCTTATTTTAATTTTGTATTTCGAGATAAACTCTCAGGAAAAGCTTTAACCAAGGCACAATGACTTCGTAGAAAGTGCATGAAAAATAGCAATGTGATATCACGGTAATTAAGATCTGAAGATACATTAAACATGAGCAAGTGTTCGTAACTATCCTTTGAACGTCAAATCATTTTATCATTGAACATTTTTAAGTCAAACTGTGTCATAAAAACATTGATTCCATTAAGAGATGTCGAAGTTCAAAATTGCTTGAAATCTAAATTTGAATCCTGTCAATCGCCCTCTGATCTTTCTCTTTTGATGATGTTTTACGTTTCTAAAATCAGTGTAATATAGATAGCGAAATAGCTTCGTTTTGGTAAATGTTTACACATTCTTTCTTTTTGCCAATACTGAAGACAATTGTTCTTGTCATTTAAACTGAAAACATTTCGCCTTTTACAAAAAGCCAATTGAAATGCATGTTATTTTGAAAACATGAGCATACTTTTATAGTCCGATTTGCATTCAATGACTGCATTATTTATAAAACGAATAAATGATTTGAAACAAATACACTGAAAGGCATATGCCAAAAGTATTATTTCATTTGCAAGATAAACGTCTATTTGCCTTTTCTAGAGTAAGTACCCAAGCTAGGATTTGCCCTTTCCATACTTTCAGAAATCAAAATGCTTTTATCCCTATATTTAGAATATGTCCATCAAAACATTTAGATGATTTCCAATCGAACGCGGGAATCAATTTCTATGTATCGTGACGGGCTCCAATGCACTGACTGTATGTCCTGACATGTTTCACTCAGCCAATCACAAGGCCTCCGGCAATTGTGTAAGGTTTTCGAGGTCAGGGGCAAGTGATTCTTTGGCTAAATTTCAAATAACCTTTATCTGGGTATTGTGGTTGGATTTCCTAATTGGTACTTTTGTATCATAAAGTTTGAAAAAACTTTCGCCTCCTTTTGCTTCTTTTTTTTTCTGTGATAGATCCCCAAGCTTGAAATTGTTTATGTAATCATGCCTTTATAGTTTCTGTATTTCTGTCATATGACCTTTGTTTCAGTTGTTTCTCTTTCCCTGGGGAGTATTTTAGGAACAGTTTGATGAAATGAGTCGTCACATTCAAAAGACAACGTCGTATCATTTATCTCAATCTCTACACACAGCGGCAGATCAATTCATGTTGATTTAGCCTCTGTTCTATTACGCCGAAATCCGTGGGTTCCGACAGTTTCCCCTGGCGGAAAACACTTTCATCACAATACTTTTGAATTTCTTTATCAAATGACAAGGCTTCTGGTGGTTCATATCACAATGCCTTTGCCTTGTTTCAGTAGCCAAAATGATGAACTACAAACAGCGTCGCTGATTGCACAACTAATTTTGATTGCCTCCAATCAAGCATCTCCCATTCTATCCCACAAAGTCGGCGTAATATAACATAGGCTAAATCATCATGACTTGATCTGCCTCTGTGGGGAGAGAGTGCATTTATCTTTATGGTTTAACAATTTCATGGTCACAATGCATTTTAAGCTGTGTATGTTACGAACCATCTGGGGAATATCATAATCTGTGCGGTGTTGTTCAAACAATCTGCAGATTGTGAGGCCGACACAATCTTGGAACGATCACAATGTAGGAATGTTTTGTGTCCAACTAACTGAGTAGCGTGGTTCATTCTCAGATTGTGAAAGTAATCTATTTAATGTTATAGCGTATAGAGATCCTAGATTGCGAGGTGCTTTTAGCTGGTCTTGGTGTTCAACTAACGTGGTAGTTTTGTCTATTCCCTGATTGTGATGAACCATTAGCGATTATCTATCTGCAATCTATGGATTACAGGGGTCGATTCCTAGGTTGTGAGGAGCTATAAGATCGTTATAATAAAAAACTTACAGTGACTAGGGATGGCAGATTGTGATCATTCCTAGATTGCATGGTACATATAAAGTTGTTCTCAGAACTTAAGATATAACACTAATCTTAAGTTTCCAACCACACATTTCCTCCTAATGATAAAAGCGTAATTTATCATGACATAAAATCCTCCACATAAGAAAGCAGCTCTTATAACATTATCCATCTAATGTCAGATAAGTAATAATATTTACATCAAAACTATATTTTATCAAAGCAGTAAACTTTTGTAATATGGTGATCTTGTCCTTTAAAAATGTAATATGACACATTATGTTAGATGGGAATATACGATAAGATTGTGTTTTTAAAATCCTGTCTTTTAAAATTTAATGTGCCACATTCTTTTGAAGGGAATATAAGATAAGATATGAAATATGACTCAAATAAGCTAGAAATTCAAGGTATCAATTTTCAGATTAAATATCAAGTGTCGTTCAAATAACCTTTTAGATTTATCAAAAAATGAATCTGAAGTTTCAAAACTTTTTAACAAATGCTTTTTTAATTTATCATCCTTTCAAACAGTTGAAGGCAGACATGGTAACACTTTCAAAGTAATGATGGTCAGCCTTTACGGCACAACAACAAGCAAAAAGCTCAGGTACATACGTCAAAGACCATTCTCTTCCCACAGAGGCAGATCAAGTCATGACATGCTGATGTACAGCCTGTGTTATATTACGCCGACTTTGTGGGATAGAATGATGCCTGATTGGAGGCAATCAAAATTATATGTGCAATCAGTGACGATGTTCTAAAAACAACATTTTGGCTACTAAATCAAAAGCATTGTGATATGAACCACCCCTTCCATGTGACAAATGTTGTCATTTGATAAAGAAAGTGAAATGGATTGTGGTGGAACCCACGGCGATTTCGGCGTAATAGAACAGAGGCTGTATTAAAATTTCATGACTTGATCTGCCTCTTCTGGGAGAGAATGATAACTAGGGGATTCGTTAAAACAGTCCACTGTTCATAAAAAACTATTGATGGGATCAACATGGATTAATACTTATAGCACACAGTGGATTATTGCATAGCGACTAAAAGAGTTTTTCAAAAAGATATGTATGATGAAATTCTATGTTCAATATCTTTTGTGAAAGTAATTTATCAATGCAACTGACAGCTGGCCTGCTCTTAGTCCTTTTCTCACCGAATTCATTGAGCCCTATGAGACTAACGTATTAATGTTTGTGAAGTCCGTCGAAATGAATGCTAATCCTTGATGAAATACATGATGAAGTTACTAAAAGACAGGAGTGTTATAGCACTGCAAGACATAACAGGGTTTTCGAACTACAATACGTTAGACATTAACGAGTCGAATTGTTGATTGGTCAATGTCTTTTAATAATTAATATGTATGAACATTTATAAAGTTTGTGATACATACGATGCTAAGAAATACTTTTGTTTATTATGCATGTAAAAACCACAGAAAATCTTCGTCTTTGATGTCACCGCACAAAAGCAGCTCCTGGAAATATAAACCTGTCAGTGTATTGATGTTGATTTGACACATCTAAAACCGGAAATGTTTTTTGAGACCATGCAAACTGATTTCATCATCTCGTTGGCTAATGTTATTTGAAACAAATAAACAGCTAAAATTTTAAGCTTATATACGAAAATTGTGATATAATACAAATCATGTATGATTTAATTCAATTTATTGTGCTTCTAACCAGTTTATAAGGTAAGAGTGTGTTAAAACATCTAGTGATAACGGGCGTCAATTATAGAAAGGCTTTCATTGTTTGTTTCCATCTTTAGTCAAATTCGATAAACCATGAAATTCTCGATATAATACTGTTGATATTTTCAAACGGAAGCCGCGCCAATCGCATGTGTTGTATCCAAATCAAATGACCAATTAACAAGAGCTGTAGCAACAACAAAAATGCATTAAGTCACCATGTGGGTAATACAAAATATTTGGCACATTAAACTTTGGAATATGATTTCGTTTTAAATGTCATATTAAAAGAGTAATAATATTTGCTATTCAAGAGGCTGATAAATGTCAACAGACTCAATTAAAAACTTCTTCATATGAAAAGAGTTTGCATTTGTTCGCGATAAGAGCATTATTTCGCATTCAATAATCGCAGAATCTACTTTTTAATAACCCACGCGATTTAGTTTCACTTTGGGTTCGTCTGGCGAGTTAGATGTAATGTTTCTGTAAGTGGTGACATCGAAACAAGACTAATGTTTATTAATAGGTAGAGCATTTACGACTACTTTACAAGTCATACTTAACGATGTCACTAATTGTTTACGTTAAAAACATGTTCTTTTAATCAGAGCTACTGAAATTGACTAGATAAAATATGATATATATCGTTGGTTCCATACATTTCCTAAGGCCGGCTGAGCTCAGCAGAAAACGGACCCGGGTTCAAATCCCGTCAGATAATCGTAAAGTATTTTTTTTATTTTTTATCTGTAATACTTCTGTTAATCATTAACCATCATGATTTGTGCGTTATCAAGCGATAGCGCCTAGGAGATATCGTTTTGGCAGTACATTTTGCACAATATCCTGTCATTGTCAACGCTACATATCAACACGGTGCTTTTACGTCATCAAGTAACTACATCACAATACCATAACATCATAAACATAGTGACATCACTATGCAATGACATCACTGTCTTGAAAATCTAGTATTGTGTTCAGAGATGTAATTTTTTCCCCCCGAGATGTCAAAAAGAGTGAATTTGGATGATAAATAGATTCTCACCCTCGTATCTTGTGATATGAAATATACAAACAATCGTTGATAAATGTAAATATATTCATTACTTTCATTAACTCGTGTTGATAGAAATTAATTTTGTGAAATTAAATTTGATTGATTGATTAATACTCGTGCTAATATTAGTGCTGTTGTCCAGTGTTGTATATTTCACTAATGACACAAATTTGTCGACTAATCACCATCCCCTTCATCTGCCTATGTGGCACCAAGCATGCCTTTATAAACGCTTTTTGTTGTTTCAACATGACGACGCCAGACCGCACAGTGCCCCATCGTTCAAAACTTCCTAACGGGCATGTTCCCCAGACGTTGAACAAAAGGTTTTCTGACCAAACCTCAATTTGCCACTCTGAGGATATGATTAGACGTTGTATGACACTCATTTCCTGTGGTAATATTGTAGACATATTGATCTATTCTAGAATAGTTCATAACGGATATGATATATAACATGTAGCAATTTTAGCAGTACAAATATTCCATGAAAGAAGAATATTATAAAAAGCAACCATTTGGTTATCAAAATTATATTTTCTTTACGTTAAGCATACACACACTAGATTTTGCTTAAAGTAACAGCAGAAGACCTTGTTCAGATTTTAATTGTCGACATAACACAATTACAATTTCTCACATATATACCTACTACGAAGCCATTATGACCAGAGTCTTTCTTGATTGAACCTTTGCCATGAAGCATATAGAAATAAGTCTTTTGAACATTGATAGACATCACAGCTTATACTATGAAATGAATTTTGTTGGTATGATTTTTAAAAAATGTATTCTTGACTTACTGCAATATTAATAGAACTGTTGTTTGAAATGTTCTAGTCATCTACACTTTAACTAAATAAGCCTACATGTGCTAATATAAGGAAGTTATATTGTAAATTGTCACCCTGAAACAAGTGTATGAAGAATGACACGTTGTGGAATTGCATAAATGGCTTAGATTTTGCAGCAAAGTTATTTAAAAATGAGGACATTTTTTGTCAGCTTCGGGGTGTTTGGAACACAATCTAGGATGGAAAATCAAGATAAATTCAGGTGGTAGCCCACTAGGATTTTTTAAATGAAGAGCAAATTGACACTTGATGAACATTTGCCTCAAGGTGTACATCAGTTAATGCACAAAATGTGATTGTTAACGATTCTAATACCTAACGGTCACTTTATAGATGTTACAACTAATTGATAATAATATGATGATACAAGATGTAAGAAAGTTGAAATCCGGAGAGCATGTGTCCACTCAATCGCTTCATGAATATGAAAAGCCATAGTTTATGGTGGTGTTTGAAAAACATGTTTTCAGTTCCGATTTAAGGTGCTTCCTGGAGTCTTTTTACTTTTTCGTAGCTCGTTGCTTAGATGAGCAGCTCTTTACGAATGTGAGCTTTGTCCCAGAAACACAACAGACATCTTGCATTGAGATCTCAATGAGCTTCATGGCACATATGGTTTGAGGAGATCAATGGAATACATGGCGAAATTGGATGAAAGCACTGGTATACGAGCACGAGCACATTAAACTCATCCTGGCCTTTACTAGGAGCCAGTGCAGCTGAATCGGTGTTAACGGTGTTGATATTGTTAAATCTTTTGTATCAAGTCTTGCCCAGTGATTTTGTATTGGCGATTTTGCAGGGATTCATTTGCAATGTTGGAGTATTTGCATAGTCCAATCTCAAACTGAATGAAGAATGCAGAGAGCCTGACACTGAACCTTTAAATCCTTTCTGACCCATTAACATAACTCTGAAACCATCCCTGATAGATATCCTGATCATGTGTACTGTTAACATTCCGCTTGTGATTAATCTGTTTTGTTCAGCAACTCAAAATCACCAAGTTATACACACAGTTACATTTGGTATCTCAAGATTTTTTCGCTTATGTACTGATGAAATATGATCATCGGTGCAAAACATAAATTAAGAAAGTTCTTGATTGTCAATAGGTTAAACTTGCTTGCAGAATAATTACATTGCATAGAAGCAAAGTTATTGAGGAGATATCAGTTTATCTAAAAACAAGAAGATGTTGAAATCTACGATACATAGTACAATTGATGACCATGTACATAGTACAATTGATGACCATGTGATGAGATGTTCTATCAGATAAGACTCGCCCTCTGTTTTACTTTAAGGTGATAGAACGTGTGTTCAAATCCTTCAAAGACCAAATAAATGTTTTTAATTTGAAAATCATTGTATTTTTATAGTATTTTGAAATGTTAATTGACTAAATAACTTGTCACAGCCACTACATCGTTCATTTGCATATATCAATGCGCGCACCTTTTAAAACAATGTCAACTATCAAAATGGTATTATCAAGCAATTTTAGAATAAAATTTAAAATGACATTGTATGATAAAGAAGTTATCATGCTCTGGCTATCATGAAAACCTCTATGTATACACAGATCTACTGTAACATATTCACAAGTCTAGCGCTCAAGAAGTATTCTAAGAACCTAGTTACATTTAAATGTGCTACAGTTCTATTAACCTTCCTGAAAGATTGAATGAACAGCCTAAAAAGGACTTTGTGCTTCTATAAATTAACGATGATTACAAGAACAGAACCAGGAAGTCCTGACATCAACAACATGTTTGTTTCAACTATTGCTGTGTCGTTGCATCCTTGTCATCATTAATGGATTACTTTGCTGTGTATATAGACACATCTTACATAACTACAACCTTCTTTACGGCAGATTTAGAATGTTATTAGAGAGAACTCAGATGTTATAGTCAAGTAAGTCTCAGTCAAGATTAACTATCAAGAAAAACTCAGACTGGCTTTGGTCAAATATGACTTCAAGAGGAAGTACCTTATTATAGATTTGAAATACATCTGCGACAGATAACGAGTTGTTCAAACTAGTTTAAGGGAATATAAGGTAAGGTTGGTAAGCTATAAAAACGTGTTGTTATTTGGAATTTCGTTTACCAAGTTTCCTTTCTGTTAAGGTTACATAATTTCATCCCCCATTGTACTTACATTGTTGCACTCCAGTAAAATGTAGTTCATTCCAAATGTTTGTATCTTTTAGCAAAAGTATAATGCAACACTAAATATTTTGCTACCATATGAATTGAAATAAAATCAAAATGTCAAATAAGTTACTCGCAGACGTATATATACACAATGTACATGTAAATAGTAAATCTTTGTTCTATAAACCTAGGTTTTGTAGGGACTAATATAAACAGTATAATCGTAAATATGTAAATGATCGAAAATCATGTTTCCATGACGAATCACCCTAATCACAAGATAACTCGATAAAGTTGCATCTGGGATGTAGACTATTAGATTATTGGCATAAGGTTATTTGCATAATCAGATTGACAATATGTGTGCAATCTTTGATCTGATGCCTACATGTATATCATACCAACAATATAGAGAAAACTAAACGACGTTCAGTTTAATAACATATTTATGAAACGAGTGGATGGTATTCGTATTTAACGAGCGAAAGCGAGTTAAATACCAATACTATCCACGAGTTTCATAAATATGTTATTAAACTGAACGGAGTTTAGTATTTTATTTATTACACTCTTTAAATTAATGATATAAAATGAAAATTATGTTTTCTCTCAAATCTCGTATTGCGTAGGAATACAATTCTTACAATGGACGCACAACGTCATTAGACTGCAATTGAGAAATAGGTCAAGAGTAAGTCCGTTTAGAACAGCTTTAATTTTGAACAATACAAATGAAAGGCACTCATTCTTGTTTTGGTCACTACGAACACAAATCGACGAGTTAACACAACATAATATCAGTCACTGAATTACTTGAATGAACATTACTGGATTGTGTCAATTCATGTCATGTGGTCGTGACGTCATTTGAATGTGAGTTTTGGAGCGCGATTAATTTAGTTTGAGTGTCAGTGGGAGGAACACCGTCCTTGTTGTCGCCGATGAAGTTAACATTGATGACACAGTTGTTAACGGAACCACCGAAGATTGAGTTGATTGATCGAAATTCGGAAGCACTGACGGTGACATTTCTAGAATCGACCGACATCGGCAGTGATGACCTTGCCCGAGCTACTGACGAAAGCCCACTTGACCCAGATTCGGAGGTCATGTTTACATTTGAAGAAGATGGACGTTGATTAATAATTGTGCTGATATCTCTGTGCTGTTTCTCGGACAACTGGGAGTAATTATTTATGCTTTGCATATTTGTGTGACCACTAATTTGCATGATTTGATTGGGAGGAATGTTCCTCTCTGACAAAGTTTGGACCAAATACTTTCGGGCTGAGTGGTTTGTGAGACGCTTACAATCAAGCTTGCAGTTCTGTGCCGATTTTGTTGATACCCAAAGGCTGGCGCTTACACCAAGGATGTGGGATTGCTGGTGCAGTTTTCGAATTGGTGGCCAGATAAAAAGGACAATCGGCAGCGGAATAATCTGATGGTCTCAATTCAGCATACCGTTTGTAGGCTGCAACTGGACATCGGTCAGTGCTAGTGGACCATGCTTTTGGGACAACGGTACGAACGTCTCGAGTATTCACTCCCGTGCGTGTTTTTGTCTGTCTCTCATTGTAGGCGAGATACTCAACACCGTTTGTGTCAGTGTGAAGTGTCACATCACCCCACTTCATTTGCTTATGTGGAGTAACAGTCCGAAGACCAAAATGAATGGTATTGTGCCACCATAATGTATTGATGAGCGACTCAGGATTATGCAACCCTAATTCCCCGGATTGCCACAAAGTATTAATGTCATCTTCACTCAAAGACTCAGCTCTGTGTGGTAAGTTTCCCTTTCCACTTTGTTTTAGGATTTTTTGCTTTGTTTTGAGGACTTCCCGAACGCTAGTGGTTCCACATCCATCATAATCGACTTGCCATATCCCCTTTGTTTTGAGGACTTCCCGAACGCTAGTGGCTCCACATCCATCATAATCGACTTGCCATATCCCCTTTGTTTTAACAAGCGATCAACACTGCTTATGATACCTCTCCAAGTAGAAGGTTCATATTCGGAACCGTCAATTTCTTTTTGCATTGATGATGAAGTTACAAAGAATTTTGCAAAGTTCCTCTGCTGGAATAGAAGGAATCTCTCGTTTATCGTTCTCCAACGCCATGAATTTTGTCAAAATTCTCACATCATAGTTCGTTTTCCGAGCTGTGTTGACATTTTGATTTGTTTGTATATATTGTGTGATGTCTTCATCAGTACAGTATGTAGGTGCTTGTTTTTGGTCATTTTTATCTTCAATTTCATTGCTAGAGTCATAGGTCTTCAAGTTCTGCCTGTGTAGGAATTTGAATGCATACATCTTCATTCAAAATTTCGTCAAAATCGACCCCTGCTTAATAAGTAAGCATCAAACATGTCATCGTCACTCACATTCATAGTCTATGTTGTTGACACAGTTTCGGGCATACGTTGTAGTCGATATCTTGCAACTTGCATTGTTGACCCATTTTCCAATTTTACGTTGAACATATGGTATGTCCCAATTGGTTTAACAATTGACGAGACACGTCCTCTCAATCTGCCATCAACCTTCACACAATCGTTTACTTTTATGATATCCATTTCTATTTGCCAAGACACAATAGGAAAGATCGTCTGCTATAAATTAACGAGTATTTTCTAGCTAAATAAAATACAAAAAAAGATGAAACCTGATGTTTTTATTTGATCAAATTTATTCATAAACAGCTAAACATGTTTTTTAGAAGAATTGTACTTTTATCTCGTATTTTATCGAAGTTTAGAGAACAATATTTTTCACAGTCGCCATTTTGATTTAAATTGTCACGTGACTACAGGAAAATAGTTCCGGGTGCGATCGCGTTTACGTGCAATGTTTCACAACAGTGTTGAATAACATGTCATTGTATCACAACTGCAGTATCTTCAACGAGAGTGTAATAAATGAAGTTAAGGGACACAGCATCGAGAATAAAAATGGGACCCATTGTTATCGAACCTGGCATAAAGCAGTCGGTAGAGAGAACGGCGTTTAGATGAAGCGCTGTGAGGAGCTTTCAACTTGGCGGTCATAAGAGGATTCGTCACCAAAATTCGTCCCTAACATAAATTCGCCACAAAAATGAACTAGAAAATTTTGAAATAATGTGATAATTATTTTATTAAATAAATATTTTTTGTTTAACTTGCTTGTCTGAAGAATGATAGATATTCCGCGGCAGTTCCATTTAAAAAACATCTTTCTGGTATACGATAATGTATATGATTACATATATCATTTTAGTGTTTTGTGAACGTTAGCTCTCACAAGGTTCATTTCTTGCAGCAGTAAGTTTAAGTTGAAAATTCTATACCGCATAAACTCTTAATCTAAACAAATAGTAATCAAAATGTTCTTCGTAACTGCTTGTAAGATATAGACAGTTTAAGAAAATCTCATCAAAATAGGTCACTCAGTGATTTCTTATCTACAAGCAAGTGGGTACGAGTTCGTTTCTACTGCATTCTAAATGCGCATTGTAACTGATCGATGTACATATCTTCACAAGCAGGTGTTTAAAGCGTATTGTACTTCGATGAACTTCATTCCAACTTTTCATTTTAACAACTGATAACGCCTGTCAGTTAAGTTTTGATCAGGATTTTCTACATCAGACTGAATTCAAAAGTAACTATTCATTATTGTTGCTATTTTAATATCTAAATTATTATACATGCACTTTGAACCACGGTCCGTAGATGTGCCCTTTTTAGGGTAAGGTCATTACGAAACTTTGACATTTTCCCCTTGTCAGCGGGATATCTCAAGAACCATTCCCTGGATTCTCTTCATAACTTACAGAGTGTATCTTATTGGGAAGGCGCCGGCCCCAGTCGATTTTCGTGACCTTCACATTATTTCAAGGTCACAGCAAGGCTTTGAAAATTCACTAGATTCTCTTCATAATTTACACATAGGATCTTATTGGAAAGGCGCTGGGCCCAGTCGATTTTGATGAACTTCACAGTAATTTCAAGGTCACAGCAAGGCTTTGACAACTTTAACATTGAAATCTGCATTTAAGGCTTGTCAGTAGGATATCTCTAGAACCGTTCACTAGATTCTCTTCATGAGTTAAGCAAAGCATCTTATAGGGAAGACACAGGACAAAGTCAATTTTGATGGACTTCACATTGTTTTCACAGCAGAACTTTTGATTTATCATCAATTTACCTGCATGTTAAGCTTGTTAATGTGATATCTCAAGAGTTATTCACTGAATTCTTTTTATAAATCTATTTAAGGAAGAAACTTTGCCAATTTGGTTTTGGTGACTTTCACATTATTTTCAAGTCACAGTGAAGCCAACATGCATTTATAAGGCTGATTTGTTAAGAACTGTACTCTAGATTCTCTTCTTGTTTTGCACAAGGCTTCTTATTTGGAAGACCCAGGGACCAGTCGATTTGTTATGGTCTAAATGACAAGTGTAAACAAGTGTTTCTTAGTTTTGTTTACATTATGCTTTTTAGCTCATCTGGCCTGTAAGGCCCGATGGGCTTATGGCATGGCATGTTGTCCGTCCGTCCGTCCGTAAACTTTGTGGAATTTCGACTTCTTCTCCGGAACCATAAGACCTGGAAAGCTGAAACTTAGTGACTCCTTGACTAGTGAGGATTATAAATTGTAGCTATGGTGGCCCTGTGACCCCTTATAAGGGCCACAGGGGGCACGCCCTAAAAACCTATTTTCATCTTCTTCTCCAGAAGCATAAGGCCTAGAAAGCTGAAACTTTGTGTACAGACTCCTTGACAAGTGAGGATTATAAATTGTAACTTTGGTGGCCCTGTGACCCCTGATAAGGGCCACACCCTAAAAACCTATTTTCATCTTCCTCTCAAGAACCATAAGGCCTAGAAAGCTGAAACTTTGTGTACAGACTCCTTGGCTAGTGAAGATTATAAATTGTAGCTTTGGTGGCCCTGTGACCCCTGATAAGGACCACATGGACCAAGCCCTAAAAACCTTGTTACATCTTCTTCTACAGAAGCATAAGGCCTAGAAAGCTGAAATTTTGTGAACAGACTCCTTTACAAGTGAGGAATTTGAATTGTAGATTTGGTGACCCTGTTGCCCCTAATAAAGGCAACAGGAACATCTTTAAAATCTATTTTCATCTTCTCCTCCTGAAGTATAAGGCCTAGAAAACTGAAACTTGTCGCCTATATACTTAACTTTATGATTGGTGACCCTGTGGCCTCTACAATGACGGAATCACATTGGCCACACTCTACAGCATAATTGACAATGAAGCCTGATGAGCTACAGAGCCAGTGGATCTATTTTTATTAACATCAATATGCGGCGGGGGATCTTGTCACCTTTGTGACGTACTTGTTTGTCTCTGTTCCAATGGAAACATGACTAAAACAGCTACTCTATGACCAAGTCCTTTGTCTAGAGCATATCTCCCAAACTATACATGCTAGCTTCACCAAAGTTCATACCACGATTCCCAGATGCGTCTTTTGATGATATTTTAATTTTTTGTGGTTTCCAAAGTCCTTTGTCTAGAGCATATCTCTTGTGCGATACATGCTAAATTCACCAAACTTCATGCACCAATCAACAATGATCTCCAGATGTGCCTTTTGGCGATTAGACCAACAAATGAATATTATCTTTTGCGGTTTTCATAGAATATGAACAAAAAATGATTCTATGTTGAAATACTTTGTCCGGAACATATACCCTGAAGTATACATATCAGTTTAACCAAATCTTCTACACGTGTGAATCATGATCCCTAGATGCCTTTTGTGGGTAAAATCTACATTAATGTTGTGTCCGAGGGAAACATGACTTACAAAGTGACTCAACTGTATTGATTTTGTCCTCAGCAAATCTCATACATGTAGAATATAGATAATAACTTCGAAATTTGAAACAAAGATCAACCATTATCCCTAGATGTACCCTTTTAATGTTAAGATATATTAATGAATTTTTTTGTTTTAAGTGGAAACATGACTTACACAATGTACAAAACTATAAACTTAACTATCATACATGTTCATCAATGTTACTATTTGAAATGGTTTTAACAAAGTCGAAAGTGGGGGTATGTAAGCTCTGCTCGTTTTTTCATTTGTTTTAACGACTAATTATACCCCCGCCTTACAGCGTAAGCGGGGGTATATAGCGTTCATTCTTTCCGTCCGTCCGTCCCAAAACTTTGTGCGGAGCATATCACCAAAACTATGCATGCTAGCCTCATCAAACTTCATACACATGTCAACCATTATCCCTAGTTGTGCCTTTTGAGGGTTAGAACTATTTCTGAATTTTCATTTTTGCGGTTTCCATGGAAACGTGACTAAAAAGTGACTCTTTGAGGAAGTCGTTTTGTGCGGAGCATATCTCCAAAACTATGCATGCTAGCCTCATCAAGCTTCATACAGATGTCAACCATGATCCCTAGTTGTGCCTTTTGAGGGTTAGAACTATTTCTGAATTTTCATTTTTGCGGTTTCCATGGAACGTGACTAAAAAGTGACTCTTTGAGGAAGTCGTTTTGTGCGGAGCATATTTCCAAAACTATGCATGCTAGTTTCATCAAGCTTCATACAGATGTCAACCATGATCCCTAGTTGTGCCTTTTGAGGGTTAGAACTATTTCTGAATTTTCATTTTTGCGGTTATCATGGAAACGTGACTAAAAAGTGACTCTTTGAGGAAGTCGTTTTGTGCGGAGCATATCTCCAAAACTATTCATGCTAGCTTCATCAAACTTCATACAGATGTCAATCATGATCCCTAGTTGTGCCTTTTGAGGCTTAGAACTATTTCTGAATTTTCATTGTTGCGGTTTCCATGGAAACGTGACTAAAAAGTGACTCTTTGAGGAAGTTGTTTTGTGCGGAGCAGATCTCCAAAACTATGCATGCTAGCTTCATCAAACTTCATACACATGTCAACCATGATCCCTAGTTGTGCCTTTTGAGGGTTAGACCATCACATTCTTTTAATTTTTGGCGGTTTTCATGGAGACATGACTAAAACAGTGACTCTGTGACCAAGTTCTTTGTGCTGAGCATATCTCCCAAACTATTCATGCTAGCTTCACCAAACTTCATACACTTATCAATCATGATCCCTAGTTGTGCCTTTTAAGGGTAAGAGCAACAAAATATTTTTATTTTTTTGCGGTTTCCATGGAAACATGACTAAAACAGTGACTCTTCGACCAAGTCTTTTGTCCGGAGCATATCTCCCAAACTATTCATGCTAGCTTCACCAAACTTCATACACTTATCAACCATGATCCCTAGATGTGCCATTTGAGGATTAGACCATCACATTTTTTTAAGTTTTGGAAACATGACTAAAACAGTGATTCTATGATAAATTACTTTGTCCTGAACATATTTCATGAAATATACATCTCAGCTTCACCAAATTTGCTACATATATCAATCGTGACTGCTGGATATGCCTTGTGAGAGTTAAACAATATATATATGGATTTTCTTCTCTGTGGTTTCTTTGGAAAACATAACTTACACAGTGACTCAACAAAAAAAATGTTGTCCTCAGTGCATCTCGTAGAATATTCATGATAACTACCTCAAATTTGAAACAAAGATCAACCATTATCTCTAGATGTACCCTTTTAATTGTAAAACCTATTAATGAATTCGGTATTTGGGTTTCAGTTGAAAGAAGACTTACACAATGACTTACTGTATACTCATCTATCATACTTTAACCAATATTAATCAGTTTTACTATTTGAAATTCTTTGAACAAATTTGGGAGCGGGGTTATGTGAGCTTTGCTCGCTTCTTCACTTGTTCTTGATGTTTGATAGGTGGGAATAACATGTTCTGGCTGGTACATCAACACAAAGAGTCTTAATGATATGTATTACGTCTATATAAAAAAGTACGAAACAATGAATCGTCGGACTAATCTCCTTTACCACTTCAATATAAACATTTCATAAGAGGCTTTGTTGGAAAGTTATGCCGAATTAAGAGTTTTACATAGTTACAATACTTTATACTGCTTTGGTACCCTTGAATTACATGTATTGCTGACTTAAAAGAATAGTACTCAATTATTCAAGTTAATCCGTTGTAATCGCCTTTTCAGTTTTTTATACTCAAGGGGATACTTAAATAAGTATCTGTCTTAAAACTACCTTAATGAAACGTTTGCTGGACATTCAAGACAAGAGTTTTCCCGTGTTCTGTTACCGCCATAGAATTTGATATATTGGAAAAGATAACAATTGTGCAAGTTACATGTTCTAATGCAAGTTCCAGTATACGTGCTTCTATTTTTAGGAAAATCAAATAATTTAATATAAAATGGATCTAGGTTTCCCTTCTTTTCCCTTCACTATTTCTTCTTCTTGACACATATATATTCTTAGTAAAGCAGTTCTACTTTGTAATTCTAAGTAATATGAGGTCATAATTATATCATTATATTTTAGTTTTTGTAAAACGTCAAAGATTGTTGCAAATTACGTTTTTCATGCTGATTAACTGATGGAAGTTGATGTTCAACAAGAACAATGAATCTAGTGTTTAATTGAAAGGGGGAAATGAACTATTTATTCAAGTTATAGTTGCATTAAAGGGACAGTAGCACGTTTTTAGGGGGAATATAGGGTGATGTCAGGAAAATGAAAATTAATGATTTCAATTGAAAGACAATGTATTTAAACTAAATGGAGCAGTAATAATTCCAATATATAACGTTAAATTTAGCCATACGATTCCTTTTCTTAAAAAAAATGAATTAAAGGTGTTCACAAAAAAATGGCAGCCAATGGATTTTATGTGAATCTTAATTCTTTGTCCTCTGACAATGGATGATTGGCTTGTGTAATGAGATTTTTGACACTGTCAAAATAATACATTTAGCATTCACTTACAAGTATCAGTGAGAAATTCAAATCATTAAATTATCAAAAAACGTGCTACTGCCCCTTTTAATGGTTTATGCTAAATTGTCCATTTGGCAAATAGGATTTGAATACGTAGTTATATTGACCCTACTATTTTGCTAGTTTGATAAATTACTTATCTCAAAGGACTATTGCCAGGGACGCTGTCTTCGCCGTTACAGGTGTTTAAATGGTAAAATAATATCTATTGCATTGAGAGAACGTAATACATACATCTTCCAAAATATCTAACGGTGATGGTCAGTTAACATACATCTTCCAAAATATCTAACGGTGATGGTCAGTTAGACCAATGTGTGTATTTTGTTTGTTCAAGCTCGTTAACTGCAGTCATTGAACTAGATCGAGATTACAGTGTTCCTTTATAACAGACTTAACACATGCTGGGCAACTTCCCTTTGAGGTGTATTTAACCATGTATGTCATTTGTGTCTTATGTAAGATCTTCAGTATCAGTTCCTTTTTCTGAGGACAGCTGCGCTTCACTGCAATGGGTGTTTGATTAACAACATAACACGATAACACGATTGTTGAACTGATGTGTCATTCATGAAAAGTTAATTAAAACTGATAAAAAAAGTTCGATATCTGTGAGTGAAATATGATGTAAATTTGTTTTGTAGTAGTAATAATCTGTATCAATAAAATTTACGATTTCTTAAAATCTAACTTATGAAAGGGTGTTTTGTTACCACCGACCTTCTTAAAAGAATGACTTTTTCGAACCATGAATGACAATGTATAGTATTAAATAAGTTAAGTAAATTTTACAAAATGATAATGCACATTTCAGACACTTGTGATCTATCAACTCAAATAATGTATTATATGATCATTGTTTACCTCTTACCTTGGTGGGAATGTATTAATCTTCTCTTCTGTTTATTTGTCAATCCACTTACATGTAAGTGAAGCTAGTGTTTATCTGAAATTGTTGCCATTCCAAAATATTACTCCCCAGACTGACGGACTCAAAGAGATAGGTAAATGCTTCGCATATATAGAGAAATTATGAACCACTTAGAGCGCCCGAATCCGATGAGCGACCTAAAATCAGGTCAAGGTCGTACCTGTCAAAACGCACTGAGTTCGCTCGTGAGAAAAAACATTGATTTATGAAAATTTGAAAAGAATCGAGTCGTATTGAAGTAACCAGCGTCTTTATAAGGTGTTGAGGGTCATATTCGTGTGAAATTTTGCAGTCCAGAGAGAGCTACTGACTGTATATTTGAACTTTTAAATTGGACATGCCGAGTAGCCAGGAGTACATCGACTCAGTAATGGCGGCCCCGACAGTATTGATGGAAATAGGTGTTGAAAAAACAGTCAACCGGGACCCATCCATCAACAATCGATCATCGGAAGCAAGGAAGAGATGTTTAGAAGAAGGTGACGAAGAAAACGATGGAAATTCAAAGAAACAAAAGGCTATATCTGAAGGTATGAACTCAAATGATTGTGATAAACCCGTCTCACACCCGAAAACAATTGATGATGTGTTACTAGCTATTAAGGCTCAGACTGACTATATTGATAAACGATTCGACTCAATGGAAAATAAACTTCTAGATAAAGTCAGGAAAATGGTCGATAAAGAAATAAAGACAGTGAGGGATGAATTTGGCGAACGATTAACAGATGTAAACAAAGCAGTGACCCAATTACGAAATGAACAGGAAAACATTCGCCGCGATGTTGACAGCCAGCAGCAGCAAGCTCGATCGTTCGCCGAGGTGGCCAGTAGTAAGCAGATTCACTTGAATATTGTGTTGCGGAACGTGATGGAATCGGCACATGAGAACATTATAAATAAAGTAAATGGTGTGATAAAAGACGGTTTGAAACTGGGTGACATCCAAGTCAAATCTGCTGAAAGGAAGGAATCTCATGACGGTAGATACCCTGGTGTTATTATTGCTACTTGTAGATCACATGAAGACAAGAAGACCATTTTGTCAAATAAGAAGAGATTGAGGGACAGTATGAACTACCGTAACGTGTTTATCAACAGTGACAAGCCTTTACAACAACGCATATTTGAGGCCAACATGCGACTTCTGTCAACTACTGTGGGGGGCGGCGGCGATCTCAGGGTGACAGGAAGCAGACTACATCGTGTACAGAGACACGATAATGACAACAACAGACGTGGAGGATACGACGAGGCTGACAGGGAACACAAACAAGATGCAGGCCCACGACGCAGTGAAGACAGTGGAGACAGGCGAGTGTACTACGACCACGCACGTGGTGCATCTAATTTTAGCTCGCATCAACCGCGTCACGCAGACCGAACCAATCGACGTTCTTCAAACCGGAGTCCCGCAGGGCGACAGACCAATCAACGTGAAGAGAACAATCAATATAGGTCACGACCATATTAGGTAAAATGCGGGTCCTGGAATGTAAAGGGATGGTCATGTGACATTAACTCTCAAAACGCCTTGTTGAGACAGATGTGTGTCGGGTATGCAGATTGTGATATCATAGGTGTTGTGGAGACTCATTTACGAAAATCAGAATCAATTAAAATACAAGGTTATACTTGGTTCGGACACAACCGTGATATGCTGCACGTACGAACCCCGAGAGGTTCGGGAGGTGTTGGATTTCTAATAAAAGATGAACTGCTTAAGGATTATGAAATAAAAATTAAAGATATTACATACGAGGGCATATTATGGCTGTCATTGTGTGACAGGTCAGACCATTCTGTCAGTTATATATGTGTATGCTATTTACCCCCTGATAATTCAACCCGGGGAATATGTGCCGAAACATTTTATGACAATTTAATTTCGCAGGTGTATGAATATGTAAACGTATCCTTTATCTGTGGCGACTTCAATAGCAGATGCGGTGAGGAAATGGACTTTATTGAGGGAGTGGACACTATACCTCATAGGTGTGTGAAAGACTTCACGCTGAATAACAATGGTAAACTCTGCCTTGATTTTTTAGTTAGATCTAATATGTGTATGCTTAATGGCCGTGGTGACGGAGATGATGATTTTACATATGTTTCTGGAAATGGAACGTCTGTTGTAGATTATTGTTTTGTGACGTATGAAAGTATGAATGAATGTAGCAATTTCGAAGTGACACGCCCATCGGATTTAGTCAGCAGGGCAGGCTGTGTTGGTATTGTTGAGGGTGACGCCCTACTGAAGGTCGACCATTCTATGCTTTCTTGGAATATGAACCTTAGTAATCGTGTATGTGAGAATGTGACAAATGATGCAGATTTTATCGACTATTTTAACACTAAAACAGTTTCTACGACCTTCCTACAACAGGATCATGTCAGCGCTCAACTATCGAATATTATTGATAAACTTGAATCATCTGATAAGCAACAGTCTGATATTGATGCCAGTTATGATGAGTTTGTGAAGGTTGTTCATCTGGAAATGAATTCTCGGTTACCAAAGAAACGCATTATGTTGAATGACAGTGGTAATGGCAATAAGAAAAGACGAAGTAAGCAACAATGGTGGACTGATGAACTTTCTTTGAAGTGGAATGCTATGTGTCAAGCGGAGAGGAGGTGGTGTAAAGCAAGTGGTAATAATAAACGAACCCTAAAGAACCAGTATATACAACTTAGAAAAGATTTCGACAGGTGTGTGCAAAACGCTAAAAGACAGCATAAAAGGAAGTTACATGTTGAACTTGAAACTATATGTGATGATAATCAACAGCAGTTTTGGAAACAGATTGGTAAGATAGGTGTTGGATATGAGAGACAGAAACGGATACCATGGGAGATAGTTGGAGATAACGGCGAGGTGCATAGAGATAAGAAGACAGTGTTAGAAAGATGGAAATCTGACTACCAGAGACTACTTAACGGGGAGGACAACTCTGCAGGCAACTGTGACGACCCTGTGCGTGATACAGAGACTGACTCGTCCGGCCTCAGTGACGATATAACATTGGAGGAGGTGCATCGTGCTTTACATAAAGCCAAGTCGGGTAAAGCTCCTGGTCTAGATGAGATACCTGTACATATCCTGAAGTGTAACAATATAGCAGTGATTTTACATAGGCTATTCCATATCTGTTTTAGCTCGTCACTCACTCCACGGATGTGGGCTAGAGGTATTATATGTCCAATACCAAAGTCATCATCAGCAGACCCTAGGGATCCTCTAGCATATCGGGGACTTACACTGGCACCTGCTGTATACAAGATATACTGCAGTATACTAAATGAGAGACTATATTCATGGACAGAACGAAATGGAATGATCAGTGATCAACAGAATGGATTCCGACGAGGTCGTTCGACAACAGATCATATCAGCACACTTACCTCAATCATAGAGACACGAAAACTTTCGAGAAAACCTACATACACAGCATTTATCGATTTCCAGAAGGCCTATGACGGAATTGACAGAAGAAACCTATGGGACAGATTACGCCAATGTGGTATACATGGCAGAATGTTCAAAGCCATTAATGCTATCTACAGTGATGTCCAGTGTACTGTACGAGTTAACCATCAATATACTCCATGGTTTAACGTCACAAGGGGACTGAAGCAGGGATGTATCCTGTCACCTCTACTGTTTAACCTATACATAGACGATCTTATAAGAACGGTGAATGAAACTGGCATAGGTGTCAAATGTGGAGACGAATATATCAATATTATAGCATATGCAGATGACATAGTCCTTATTGCAGAAAACGAAGCAGATCTTAACTTCCTATTGAGCAAACTAAATGACTGGTGTTTTACATATAAAATGAGAGTAAATCAGGATAAGTCCAAGGTGGTGCACTTTAGAGGCCAGAATGTCCCCAGGACGGTATTTCCATTCACGTGTGGGGTCAAGTTATTAGAGACTGTGGACAGCTATCAATATCTAGGTGTATATCTAACGGAACATCTCAGCTTCAAAGATATGGCACAAGCAGCATCAAAGTCAGCCAGCCGCGCACTAGGACTGCTGATAGCCCGGTCAAAGAGTTTCGGTGGACTACCCTTTAAAGTTTTTACGAAACTTTATGATACCATGGTTTGGCCGGTGATTGAGTATGGAGCTGCAATATGGGGAACCACAGACTTTTCATGTGTTAACGCCGTTCACCACCGTGCAATAAGATATTTTATTGGAGTCGGCAAATATACACCGAATCTAGCTATAAATGGAGATTCCGGCTGGATACCACCCTTGGCCCGCCAGTGGTCGAGAGTTATGAGACACTGGGCACGACTCAAGAATATGCACTGTAATAGAATTAACAGACGTATTTTCATATGGACTCATACGACACGTAAACGCAACTGGACCAACAGGATTGCAGATTTTATGAATAAGAAAAATCTATCCCATATTTATGATTTGGATAATAATATTGAGCCAAGCCTACTCTCTAGGACTGTTCAGAAAGCTGTTTTTGATGAATGTGTGATATCCTTGGAAAATCATGTGCAGTCTGAAAACACACGAAATGGAAGGAACAAGTTACGTCAATATAGACATTTTAAAACGCAATACCATACAGAAGAATATCTCAAATGCCCTATGCCCCGTGCCCACAGGAGTGCTCTTGCTAAATTTCGTTTCGGAGTTGCCCCACTGAAGATAGAAACCGGACGCTATGAAAACCTGCCACTCATGGATAGAAAATGTTTTAACTGTACCAATGAAATCGAGGACGAGCTCCACACACTGTTGAAATGCCCGTTGTATGAAAGTGAGAGAGAGAGATTATTAAATGTATGCATGACGGTCTATCCCAATTTTGATAGTGTAACAGATTATATGAAATTTTACTATGTTTTATCCAATCCTATTTTAATGTTTGATACAGCCAGAACCTGCAATGATATTTTATATAAAAGAAGAGATATTTTATACTCTTGATGTACATAAGCTGTATATATTCTTTTAATATATTCGTAAACATTTTATTGTCTCTCGTAAATCGCTGGGCGATTGGTTGTGTACTCTTATCTTTATCATTCCCCTTTATGAATGTACTTTTAATATATATGTACACAAGTGAGACGTAAATAAACCATTCTTCTTCTTCTTCTTCAGCTGTTGCCTATTCGTTAGAACAGGCTAATTAGCGCGGTTCAATAATGAAGAGTCTCATGTTTATCCTCGACGCTATGTCTCAAGAAAATGGAATCGACTGGTTGGTTCAATTTCTTTCTATTTCCATGATCATCCAGAGAATGGATGCAACTGATCTAACTGGTCATAAAACTGTGACTTTCACACTCATGAAATATTAAGAACGCAACTGAGAAGAAGTTACATGTATGCACGTTTCTCTCAGTACATTAACGTATCTGCATAAGCAGTGAAATGGAGGTGGAGTGAACTCATTTTCCCCGTTATGGATAAGTTAAAAATAAATGCTGATATCGTTGACTTATTTAACTTAGAGGATGAATAAAACACTTTGATAATGATAATAGTCAAAATGTTTAGTTAATTGCATGTGTGGAACAAGTGTATGTAGTTGTAAATTGTATTTTGATGGGCAAATTGTATTTTGAAGCTTTACAATTATCGAAGTTTATAGCGGAGCCTAGTTAAGTTTTTGGAAGGTTATAAATATCAGTGAAATACATCTATGTTATCATTAAGACATTCAACCTAAAACAAACATGTTGAAAACTCTATTTTTATGTTTTCAGTATTCACATTGAAATCGCGATTGTATGT
The DNA here is from genome assembly GCA_916613615.1 of Steromphala cineraria. Taxonomy (NCBI): domain Eukaryota; kingdom Metazoa; phylum Mollusca; class Gastropoda; order Trochida; family Trochidae; genus Steromphala; species Steromphala cineraria. The sequence continues at coordinate 65,768,563 of OU744722.1, read as the reverse complement.
TTTTTGAAAGTCACTTGTTTGCAAATAAGAAAAATAATATATTAGTCACTGAAAAGGGAAACAAATATCCTACACAGGAAATGAGATAAAAGAGCTTGTAAACCATCGTATTGTCCATTCTTTAACGAAATTACTTTTTGAGACTGTAACGTTACACCCTTTCTATTAAGAAGCCATTAAGACACTTGGAGTCAGAATCTAACTAACACAGGAAGTCCAAAAAAGAATAAATGAGTATCTTTCAGGTTCAGATGGAACATATCCTGTGAATGAACATATAATTTGTAAAGGATTTGTGTTATCTTTGAATATTACATGAATCATTTTAATCATCTTCAAACATCATAATAAATAGACCTCATAACAACATTTAATAAAATAAATATGTTAAGTGGTCCTCTATATTCTCGTGCATTCATGTTGGAGTGAATACCCCCTAGTGTGCATTAATTCTTGTGTGTACGTGTAGATCTTTATATCATGTCCGATCTAAAGTAACCAGGAATAAATGTGTGTTTTTGTGTGTGGTGCAAAGCAACATCCATTCGGGAAAAATTACCCTCTGAAACTTACCCTCTGGTTACATTGGCAGCTCGGGGGATAAAACAACGTGACGTGCAGCTACTCATCAGGATAAACTATCTGTTTTTTACAGGTAACTACGGAAGGAATCATTTGTGGAATAACCCTTAAGTATTTCAGAATAATAGTTCATTTCCTCTGATGAGGCAATAACTGGCATGCAGCATGTGGGGTTTCAAAGTGAAGACTATTAACAAGACCATTCATAGCTGAAGGCATTGATCTTTACCTTGTTTGATAAAAACCAAAACATATTTAATAAAACAACAACATATTTTCTTATAATTCTTTATCTTATATTCTAATGTAGAACAACTTAGCAATTAAAATCGTTATCACCAAAAGATGATTTCCTAATACCATGGATCCATTCTAAATGTACTCAACAATAACAAAAAGCCGACCTTCATAATTCATTGAACTCGATTGATCATTATATCATGAAATCTGATCGATTCGAAATTCCATAAGCACATTCATTTCATTATGACTGCCAAATAAACAAAATGGTAAACATGCACTATCACTGTATATTTCTTCGAAATAGAAAAACGATTTGTCATACGTCACTCACTTGAATTTGTCTGTATATATTTAAACATGTAATCATATTGAAACGGCCTAAAAACTCTTTTGAGCTTGTTGGGCAACCCCTTCATGTACCTTTTCATGAATGATAACGTTTAAAGCACAAATGTACTCAACGTACTCCTCTAACAACGATAAACAATGACCAGTTACATTTGTATTCAGAATCACTGACTTAATCCTTCATCTACATTTATAAAGGGACCATTGTCTCCATAAGCGAGAAATAAACAGTTTTGAGCGTGCTGATGCGAACAAGATAACTCATTAAGTCTAGACACAACGATAACACTCGTTTCAGTTTATCCTCATAACAATGGTATAATGCCACCCAAATTGATCCTGAACAATTCATCAATTGCTTTTTCTTATCATCAAATGCTTTCCAGGCATTACCATGATTCGCTGCATTGTTCGCTGCAATTGGAGGAAGAGAGCTTTATTCAATACTATGACATTTATTTTATTTGAGTAGATTTTAAAATACTGTTCAAACAATAACTTTACAAATGAATTACAAAGCTTAATCTTCTTTGATACTGCTATTTGCATTACAAGTTTGAATTGTTACTACACTTTACTCTCAAATACATAGTAACTCTAATCCTTAGGATTGATATTCAGTGAAATAACGTTTTGGCAAATAATAACCAGACGATAAAACTGTATGTTAAAAAGAGTATATCAATAGTATACATCTTATCTCTTGTTCCTGGTCTTGCAGTGACTAATTCTGAATATTTCCTTTCGATAATACAAATGATTGCTTCAGGTAATATGCATGTTTCAAATCCATTTGATTAAAAATTATTTTAAATTTTTTCCGCAAAGTGCTGATTTTGTATAATAAGATGATATTGAAGTGACCATTTATTGTGTTCTGTTGTATACATGTTTCGTATTGATAGTACTCTATCTAGGTATCTCATATCTGATAAAATACGAACAATAATTGATAATATAAAATAGAACTGTTAATTAAAGATTAAATTTCACATAGAACATTGTGTACCATTTCTAGACCATTCAGCAAATCTTATGTGCAACAACTGATGTTTATCGTCAATTAAGAAAGAGGTATCAAGTACCACCATTGTGATTATTTCAATAACACATTCAATAATATAATATTTTACGTACGAACTACAGTTGCGTACCTTAAGTCTGTCCAACTACTTGTGTATCTTAGTGCAAATATCATGTTATTTAGGTTTCGTTTTGACGTCCATAAAATAACTCCAAGAGCAATTGTCCATGAGTAGATTAACCATTCGCAAATGATATTTCGGGATCATCGTGTCACTGATGCTGAATTGCGATATTTGGCATTGTTAAATAGACAGATGGCGTCATATTTGTGAAATTCAGGTTTCCTTAAATTTCGATTGAAACAATCCCTATAAACATTGTAAGAAAAAATACAGCATAGTTACATTGCGTTAGTGCAATGGAACAAATATGGCTTACATCAAAAGCTGTTGATCACTTATCAAGTATTTTGTAGAGAAAAATAAAAACTACGTGTTTCCGAAAATTTGATCCCTAGTCATCTCAATGTCCTGCCGAACTTGTTACGGTTATCTGTTATGTATGACATACAGACATATTAACGCAAAGTGAATTATAACTTATGTAGTAAAATTTCAACATTGTCCGTTTCGTTTTCGCTAGGATGCCTCAAAGATATTCCAAATTACATGATATTTGCACTAGAATATGCAGGTTCGGAAACAAACTTAAGGCACGCAGCTGTATGTTAACTTTGGTGACGGTTGTGGTCATGCATTGAAACGAATTATGGCAATATATTAACAATTAAAACCCAAACACTCGTAATTTCCTACCTTTGGGTTATTTTTTGAAAGCGAACGGTAATTATGTTAAGGTACACCCTTAATTCCTTGTGTATTGGTAGTATTTAGGTTCAACCAGTAGAACGTACTTCTGAAAATACATCCTGTATGTTACCAACCTTCAGAAAAGTTTGCCGTGAACCAATAATCACATTATAGAAGCATATAAAACTGAAAGTCTAGACATGTAATCATCCGGACTCTGTGCATTGTCACACTGAAAATATTCTTAACTGTGGCAGAGTTTATGTAACAGATGTCATATAAACTATAAACCAAGATATTTTTGAACGCATCTTATATCTTCCTATATGTATTTTATTAAAAGAGCCTTGGGTAAATTATCTTTGGCGCATAAGTTAAAAAATACATTCATTTTATTTTCAAATCTTTTTAAAAAAAGAACTTATGAAACTGACCCCACTTAGAAAGTCGATACAATCATAAACATGTTTATGAGTTCCTTTGTTGAACGTCCTTGAAACTTATATTTACTATGAATGATTTAGACTGACGTTTAAAAATAAATTCGTTCTTATTGGATAAATATAGCATCATAATACTTGAACTGTGTCTGATAAACAAGTAAGATTGAATAGGAGTAAGATACACCTAGTCCGAAGAAAGAAATTGATAAATGGAATACATGGAAGGCCGTTTAGGTTGACGATGAAGTCATGTCTACTTTATACTCGACTAATTGCGTGTACATTGCATGTACCCCGCCTCTGAATGGTATAACGAATTTAGCTTACCGCATGTTTAAACAAAACGCATACGATATGAAGATAAAGAGTAAGAAGTGCGTAAGTCATTTTACTTTAGTTTGTTCAAAGCTCCATATCGGTTGATCAAAAGTAACCAGCTTGATCATGTGTTCAAGGAAACATACATTGTACATTTCAAGACGCTCAATCTGCACGCTTTTTTCATGCTTTTTATGTGCCGGGGTATAAATGATTTATTACCCCGCTCAAGAGGGTGATATCAGTTTTTATTCAGGGTCACGTGGACCAATCAGAGATCGAGATTCTTACATGAGGTAGGATAATTAGTATTGTCTTCTGTGTTTTTTACGATGTGTATCTTATTAATTAGTTTTGTTAAGTTTTCTAGCCGCGTTTGCTTTCAAGTATATAAATATATTATTAAAGATGAGATCACTTATTTTCATGATAAAATATCAGCATTATGTTGTAACATAAAGTGTAGAAATAAAATTTTATGTTTAACAAATGGATATTATGTCTTTCAAAGCAAATGAAAAACATTGAAAAATAATTCTGAATTTGAATTCTAGAAACAAATTCATGTTGTGCATTCTTGACAGTTCGTTGAAATCATATTGATGATGTGACATTGTTTGGATCACACTATTTTCAATGGTATACATTCTTATACTTTTACGGGCCGAGTCCAATCGGGAAAGTCGCTCGTTTCGCCATCTATATATCGAATATTGATACAAAATGATCTAAATTTTCATTTTAATGAACAAATGGAACTATCCTTTAGAAGTTGTGATTTCTTCGATATTGTTTCAATGAGCCAATCCAAACGTTTTAAGTTGAAAAAGATTAATGTATGCTTTACCTTTCAGTTGAGAAAGGTATAATAATGGCGATGCAAATTATTGAGTTTTGTATGATCTTAAAATCGTTTTCAAATAGACGTCCTCAAAAACAAATATGTAATTCTACTGCAAAACAACAGCGGGAAAACTACCTTCTGTTGTACATGACAACTCAAGAACTCAGTAGAAAGATGGTTGTGTTTTTTCCAAAAATCATATTATGTGTAGAGCCCGTTGTATATATATATTAAATAATGTAGCACAAGTGCATGGAGGGTAGCGCATTATAAGAACCTTAGATTAGATTATTAGATTATTATCATATCGTAAAGTGTTGAGAGACCTCCCGCAGCTGCCATAAACGACACACTAGTCACGATAGCTATATTCCGACAGACACTAACGAAGGAATCGTCATTTGTAGAATACCCTCCAGGTTTAGGATAGTAGTTCAAGTCTTTTCACAAGCATGACAACTGGCAGTCAGCTTGAGTAATTCAATATAAAAACGCATAACCGGACGATTGATTGCTAAAGGCGTTGTACTTTTACCTGCCCGATGAAAATCTTATTTTCCTGGATAACACTTCATTTAAAGTAAAATGTATCTTGTTACCATGTTTGTTTCTCACACTTCAGGTGGAAAATGTGTGTATTGATCCTAAAGCACATCGGCATCTGGTAAATCATATTACAAGCCTTTTTTTAAACTATTAAGCAGTTTAAATTGTAATTGTAAAAAAGGTTTGCAAAATAAAACAGATCCTTTCGAACTGTAAGTGCATGTAATGGTAGTTACTATTTGCTTCTTTGGGAGCTTCTTAACGATTGACAACATAGATCAGAAACAGATTTATCTGCTACACTGAGTAAACCCTTGATCTGCATTCACAAAGAGTCCTTGCCTTCATAAGAGAGAAAGAAACAAAACTACGCCAAACATCGCAAATCCATTGGAACTGTACTTTATATTTTCTGCTAAAATTGTTCCATGTACAACTGTAAACGGAGATAAGTTATAATTTATACAGCAATCTCGTTTAGTCCTTGATCTACATTCAAAAAGGGCCATCGTCTCCATTAGACAGAAAGAAAACATTCTCAGATTGTTGATGTGCATTCTCTCCCCGATGAGGCAGATGAAGTCATAAAATGTTATAGCCTCAGTTTGTGGGTTCCGGCAGTTTCCCCTGGCGGAAAAAAATTGCACCACAATCCATTTGAATTTCTTTAGCAAATGACAACGCTTCTCGCATGGAAAGGGTGGTTCATTTCACAATGCTTGTACCATGATTCAGTAGTAGAACAGTGTCGCTGATTGCACAACTAACTTGATTGCCTCAAATCAGGCATTTCCCATTCCATCCCACAAAGTCGGCGTAAAAGAACAGAGGATGTATCAGCATTTCATGATTTGACCTGCCTCTGTGGAGAGAGAATGGCTGATGTGAACCAATTATGTCGAGACACAATGATAACATGCTTAATTTCACTTTATTTTCAAAGCACCGATGAGACTGTGAGTGATTTGAAGAAATATTGATAAATGTTTTACCTACTCTGTTTGTGCAAATTTCATGCACATTTAGATGATGTATGGCTTTTTTTTTACGACAGTTTCCTCTTATATGCATAGCAACTTTATTCCCAACATTTTCTTTGATGATTGCCAGATTATCATTTTATTTAGAGCAATTTGTTTACACAATGACAAAGCAATGTAACTATTGATCGCTATGCAAATATTATTTCCGTTGTCCTTTTAAATTTTTCACTCACTACATGAAGTTTTGTATATTGGTAATAGTTTCCTAACATCTTAATGAAATCAGAGACGTAATCTATCCAAATAGTTTCGAAAGCCATATTTTAAACTGTTGGTTTTGTTAATTTAGAACTTTTAAAAAGTGCATCAAAATGATATCTGCTATTATGAATAAAATAGATAAAAGATTTTTTTGCAAAAATTGCATGTTGAATGTGTTGTATTTCATTGCACTTACTAAACATGTTTATTTTGTATTTATCTTATGTACAAGTGTACATGTCAAGTACATCCAGATGAAATCTTTAAATGATCTTGCTAAAAAGTTATTTCAGTATAATTGAAATTTATAAGGAAAATACTGTGTATAATTTGATAAGGATGTATGATGAAATTTATCAGCATTGGAGTGCCTTTCATTTTGAGTGAAAACATATCTTCTATTGTCCACTAGTTAACTTTTGTTGCGGTTATGACGATCATTCATAAGCATGATTTGTGGCTATATATTTGCAAACTAAAACACGCATACGTTTTGTTGTTCTTTGAAATGAGATTGTTATTTAATAGGTACTTCTTGTGTATTGGACAGGTTATCGTTTTGTCAGAAGAATGATTTGTGTGTTAGCACCATTCAGCTTTTCCAAGAACCAATTAATTAGATTGACGATGTTAGCATGTATTTAACTAAAGTCTAGACTGGTAATCATACTGACTGTGTAATGATTCTTTGTAACACTGCAACACATTTCTAACTGTGTCACGTTTCTGTAGTTGATTTGTCATCACAGAGGCAGATCAAGTCATGAAATGTTGATACAGCCTGTTCTATAACACCGACTTTGTGGGCTAGAATGGGAGATGCCTGATTGGAGGCAATCAACGGTAGTCTTGCAATCAGCGACGCTGTTTTTAATCATCATTTTATCAACTTAATCATGTCAATATTAGAACAGACGTAGTATCAACATTTTATGACTTTATCTACCTCTGTTAGGAGAGAATGACAAAGCACAGGTATCTTGATTTTTAAAAGAACCCCATTATTCCACAAACAAGTTTTGAAACGACACTTTGGATTTAGGTGTTACATTTTGGCAAACATAGTTTGAATTCACATCGAATTGGGAATCAAATAAGCACGAACCGTGAGAAACTTGCTTAGGTGAGACAACACACTATCAATGTGTCTCATCATTTGTAATTTTAATAAGTGGACGATTCATAAATACATGCAGTTCATTTTCATTTATTTTCGGTGAAATTCATTAAGTAACAATCATTTAAAAAAAATCCAAACCAAAATGGCCAACCAGAAGATAATAATACCTGTTTTAATTATCAGTTTATGCCACTTGGTAATACTTCTCAACTTTAAAGAAAAGGTAACGAAGATCAGTGATGAAGATTTATCATTATGTTAATATCAACATATATCATAGAGTGAACCAACCCTTTAGTTGTTCTGTGCCATATTTAAATTTCTTTGTTACCGCACATCAAGTTCAATGACTCAATCAAAACTCTTAAGAATCATTCTCAACTTCGTAATTAATGAAATTAGATTTAAAAAACAATAATTGTGAAAAAGCATTGACTTGATATAACGATTTTCTTCCATTGATCCAAATGGGGTTATCCATGGCGTATTATTGAGGATGATGATTATGTTGAGGAGAGAATATATGCAGCTGTAAGTCGAGATTGATTTTCCACTGGTATTACTTATATTCAATTTTAGAACAGGGGCTCATTTAAATCAGATTTTTAAGACGTAAGTGATTGTGAGATCAAGATTAAAGTAGATTTGTTCACAATTTAAATTTGTACATCAATCATTCTTCTGACGTTTGCAAACAATTTTAGAGTTTTGCAGGTCCTGAGGCCCGACCAGTACATGTGACCATGTCACTTTGTAGAATACTCGACGGAGAACATATGCAACTTTGCAAATGCAATGGAATAGAACAAGCCCGTTCTGAAGTTTGTTGGTAACAGAAAACATTTAAAGGTGGAAGTCTCAATACGAAATGGATATTAACTAGTACAGGAGGTGCAGTTATTAGATTTGCAATGCGTTTTAATCTCAGTGTAACTCAAACAGAGTGCTCTCAATTTACTGTAAGGTCAAACTGTCTGTAGATGCATTAACAAAAATCGCATCAACGTTGTCATTTTTAATAAAAATTATTAGTGTATCCGTTTTTACTTTAATATATACATGTATTCGTCGTCAACATTGAGCGTTGAAGGTCTCAAAACGTGACTGATGATGTCAAAAAATCGTTAGGGTGCGTTCAGGAACATAGATGATGACAGTTAAGGAAGATTTGGTTGGAGGGAAACGCAGTGGTACATGCGTTCGGCTTCGGATCAGGAGGTCTGTGAATTGAATCCCATCAGGGGTCCAGCAACTTTGTCTGCAGTAGAGAGGTATTATACACGCAATACGGTAACGATGCAATGCTACACTGAATTTCAACGCAGTACAACCAATTGTTCGGTAGCTCTAGCAGGTGCTTGCAGGTTTCACAGCAATGCATAACAATAGTGTTGCGGGCTTCCTCCCTTCTATAATACTAGCAACCGTGATATAAGTGAAATATTCTTGAAAACAGTGTTTGAAATAAGCATCCACCTGCAGATATGAAAAACTGTGGGCCCAACTCCTAAACTGTCGGCATTCATTTTGGTACTGAATCTGATTTGACTTATTCTAAGATTATAATATTCTTGGTTTCAGTATGTTATGAATACACATTGTTATCAGTTTAGAGTGATAATTATGAGGGTTTGGCAGGGAAATATGTCTTACCGCAAGACAGTATTGTTAGAAAGGAACAGTATCATATAAATAAAGCTGTGAACCTGTAAGGACCTGCAGATATTGAAAAGTGTGGGCCCTTTGTAAATAAATGTCGGTGTCGGGCCTACGGGCCTGCGCTTATTTCAAACGCTGTTTGAAACCCTTAATTACCACACCTCGCCTTTTCTTTCAAAGAGCCATTTAGATCCCTGGAGTCTTGAAATCGGATTTCTAATGAATCACAGGAAGTCATTAGATGGAAAGCCTTGTATATGATGCACTATTTATAATATATCTACACTGACTTCCAAAAGAAACTTTGCACCATTTTGTAATGATTCTGATTGAAGAATGAAAAACGATAGAAATTTAAAACAAAGTACCTCTTATTAATCAATCATTTGTTTAAACAACCAGCGAATCCTAATTAAAGGTGGGAAACACAGTTTTGCACTTGCAAATATATTTGATCTGAAGTGGGCAGGGGTCAAAATTTTGATTGTTCAGACGTTCGTTGAAATGATGTTTTCGCAATAATTTCGTTAAAGTAATAAAATGTGCTACTTTAGTACCATGGTTAAGCAGGCCGAGTGTTATAACTTTCAAATCTGCCATGAGTAATAAAAAAAGGTCAAACGTTAAATTACGTCTTCTGTCAGCAGGTTGAACGTCACATTTCGTATGCATCGAAGCATTTCCATTAATGGGAATGTGTGGACACAAGTCTTACTTGTCATATTGACATATCTTTGAGTCTGACGTCTTCGAATGAAATTGTAATGTTTAGTGACCAATAGCTATCAACTTAGCAGTCGATGAGCTCTGATAAGATCTGTCCAAGTTCATAAAGTGCACCAGAACATAACAACATGCTGACCTTTGATGTTTGATATCTCTGGCATCACTAAGAGACAACGTTGGCGGTGGTCTAAAGTCACAGATATCGCAGTGAAATTTTTTTTTTGTGTGTTTCAGGGTTGTCAGAAATTCTCAAAACCTCTCTGTTTAGCCGGATCAAGTTACCATTGGAAATGAAGGAACACTACTGATTCTTGTAATTTTTTTAACCGTTTAATGGTTTTAAGGCGTTTTTTCACATTTGGAGTGACAAACATTCATTATGGACAGTTATTAAACTTTGTCGTCACGTGACTAAGTTCCAGCGGAAACGTCACGTGATTATGACATTATTGCCATATCTGCAAAAATGCATGAATATTGCTCAATTAAAAGTTTTAAATTTGAAAGTGTTGATCGTATGAGATCGTGTTCGAAATTTCAGTTTTAAAATTGCAAAGTTTCTTCTGGAATTCAGTGTATTAAGAAGGAACACAGGGTTGAATAAGTACATTCAACAACAAAAAAAGGTTTAAACGAAAAATAATCTGAATGCATGGATGTTAACTTCTGTGTTCATTTATGTACGTTTCGAGCACATATCGTAAATCATATACTGTACTTGGCTTAAGGACTAGTTCAGCAATTTAAAATTGTGATATAATAACAGAAACTTTCTCAATACCACACATCCATGTACTTAATGGTAGTTATCATTTTAAGCTTTGGGTGCTTTTCTAATGACTGTGAATAACCATCAATTCTAGATTTATCATCTGCACCGAGTAGATCCTTGATCTGTATTCATAAAAACGTCCTTGTCAACGTACGAGAGAAATAAACGGTTGGAAGCGTGCTGATGTGAACCATTAATGTCTAGACACAAGTGTAGCATTAATTCAAGTACATCTTCTTAACGATAAAATAATGAAAAATTAATGGATGCTGTACAATATATCAAATCCTTGGTTATCATCGAACAATTGCAGAGGCATCGAAAAGGCTTTAAAGTAATGACTATGTGACTCGCTACCGATAACATAATACTAATAGCAAGAATTTTGCCAACGTTAACATTGCAATACCTTTCGTTAATACATATATCATACATGTATCCACTTTTGTCACAAAAAAATGAATTATGACAACCTCATTGAAATTCTAAACTATACGAATTACTTAAATTAGATTATTGATTCTGTCATAACTAGTTTGATATAACGGTTTAAATAATTTGCTTGTGAAAGTATGCAAGCAACATTCAGGAAAGTGTGCCTTCAACAAATAAACCTGATTAAACAAGCATATTTAACTGCATGTCTAGACATGAAATAATCCTGTAAAACTGTTACTTCTAAGTGTGACAGAGTCACTGTTATGTAGGTGATTACTTGTATAAAAGATTAACCAACATATACATGTATGTGGACAACGTACTGTATAATGCCTGGTATTTGGTTCCTCGAAATTGTATGTTAATAGTGTACTCACGTTTCAGGTTGATAGAAACATACCAAATAAAGAACTTATCCATAAATGAAAAACAAAAAGAAAATAATGTCAAGCAGAAATAGATTCAATCGTTAACATGTTTTCCAGTCACTTATAATTACCATGTCATTGAAAACTTGTCATAACAATGCAAAAATTAATAAGTTATACACATAAATGTGTTGGTTTAAACATATTTTATTCACAAGTAAAGGATTGGAGACAAGTTATCCAACTTAAATGCCCTCTTCTAGTATGTAAAAACTGATTTAAATGAAACATAGTGAACATGGACAGCAGAAAATAAACAAGAGTAGAGTAAGAGTATCAGGATGGAACAAACATTTTTACTAACTATTGCTTTGTTTATATCAAATTTCACTGATATAAGTTTGTACAAATATAAACAAGGTTGATAATGGCATAATTTTAAGATTTGTTGTATTATCAAATCCAGTAATCCGCCGAAATGCGCTCTCTGTTTGCTAGACAATGCACATTGCAACAAATAATGATTTACATCTCTACAAAATAACCACAAGACAGCCACTCGTTGAAATTCCAACTTTGTACTGATCATGATTCAATGAACGCACAGGATATCTTAACCGCGTATTGATGATATTTAATTTCATTTTGTCAAATGATTAGTATTGTGGTGCAAAGGAATGTCCATTCTTGCTTACGGAGAAAATATATTTTGAGAGTTACGTACATTATAATCACATTTAGAGCCGACACTGTGTGGAAGTAGATCCGCAAGGTATTGTGCTGTGAAGCCATTTTGAATCTTATACACCATGTAAACCTTCTTTTCTTTCGACGTTCTTGTAATGGTTCCCAACTAGTTTCAAAGTATAAACCTTGGTAGGCCATTTACTATTCTTGCAGCTTGCAACTCAATCTGTTCTTAACTTGTTTTTTAGTTCTATAGTACACCCTGCACCCGTCCAAAACTTCGCTTGCGTATTCAAGATGCGACCTTATAAACATCGTATAGATTTAATTAAGCGTTTTTTTGCATAGAATATATTTAAAAAGTCGCATTGAGGATACCACTTTTTAAACACATTTCAAAATATCTTCAATATGGTCCGCCCATTTGCCATTTACTCCTAAATTTATATGTGTCTCTACCATTTCTATTTCCACGCCATCAAAATAGAGCTTCGGCTAATTCATACATGTACGAATTTTTGTAGAGAATAAAACAGCCTGTCTTTTCTGGAATGTACCCGATTGGCTATTTTTTATCCAAAATAAATATTCGTTCTGGTAAGAAATAATAAGATTTGTTAAAATTGAAAAGTAACTTTTCGTTCCTTGTGAAGATATTCTAAGGAATTATTAAGACTGCGCTTTCAGTACCGTACCGTTAAACGTAATTATTATGCTGAATGGTGTTGCACGTTTTATGAGGTTAAAAAGTTTGCCATCTTCGGGTAAGTCATGCTAACAATATGTTATTTAGAATGATACAATCATAAACTTATTATTGTATATTTATCAGTCTACAAAAATCCTAATAAATAAACACAAATGAAAAGAAGATCACAACCAGTACGTTTTATATAGGGAACATTTTATATGTGTCAAAATAAAGGGCTTTGATATTGAAAATGTTCAATACATTTCAAATTCAAATTCTTAATAGCATTTCTAACATCTTCGATTAGAGAGAAAGGGAGTCAATACGTTATCGTGGTGTGATGGTTCGGATACGTCAGCGACCGTGAGAGCTATGCTTGCCGGAACTTACACGATCATGGTTAAGGTCACCCTTTCTGGACAGGTCGATGGGTATACAGAGTTTAAGTTGAAGTGGTTCGGAAACCGACTGTCTCTCTCACACTGTTCCCTTGTACTTTTGACCCCTTGCTCCTGGCATGTCATTCTCTCCAACAGAGGAAGATCAAGTCATAAAATGTTGATAACCTCGGTACTAATAATCATGGTTAAGTAGCCAATATAATAAAGAACAGCGTCGCTGATTGCACAACTAACTTTTTTTGTCTCCAATCAGGCATCTCCTATTCTAGCCCACAAATTCGGCGTAATAAAACAGAGGCTGTATGCTTAATTCATAACTTGATCTGCCTCTTTGGGGAAAGAATGCTGATATTAACTGAAATATTCTAAGATTTCCGACTCATATAGTCACTCAGGAAAATCCATTACATTGGAATTGTATAGCTAAGTGCTTTAACATTGATAATTAAAAAAACATCTTCCTGCAGGTGTCGCAGTAACAGTAAAACCATTATATTTTACGATTGTGTATTATCAAAAAAGCACTTAAGTAGAAAAACGGATGTCACATGATTAAAAGTTTGTTGTTATGTTCCAAAGATACACCTTTCTGAATTGCTGCAAATTGATCGAAAAGGTTTTTGTGTACTCTTAGTTTCCAATACGTTGTACGGTGATGTAATTAAGTGTAACACGTTGCATGTTTCATTAACATTTTTGTTTTTGATTTGACCCAAACATACGTCTTCTCAATTACTGCAAATTTATCAAAGAGTTTATTTCTTACTGTACATATTTCTTATATGTTTTGATGTGTTGTTAATAAAACTAACACGTTGCATGTTTCTATGAAATATATCTGAGAAGAACGCTTGGAATATTGTTTTCTTATGAAAGTTATTAGATTGCATTTTAGAATTGATTAAATGAATGTCCCCTAACTGAATTTGTTGTAATACATGTACACGTACGCTAGCATTTCTTTGAGCAAGATACATTAAATCTGTTAACTAGACTGAGTGTTGAACGTAGAGTATAAAATGGAAAATTCAAACTCATGAATTTGACACTTTTTTTGTTCAACAGTGAAATCCTAAAAATTCTCGAATGTCGAGATTGTTAAAAAGATTACCTTAAAGGAAACATGTGATTGACTAAAAGCTCCTTAAGATCGATGTTTTGTAAGATTTGCAATGAGAGGATAACAGAGAGACATAGATCATTTTTAGCTACGAGATGTCCACTTACAAATGACGTTTTGAGTGGATGTAAAGGAGTTTCGAGCATTTTGAATTAGATTTACTAACCAAAGTAGTTCTCAAAAATATTCAAAGAAGACTAGATAAATGTTTGTCGTGAAAACCTTGAAAAAAAATACTTGATTTAATCCCGAATATTTTGAATACTCAAATGCTTGGCTTTTAGTAGGGCTCTTCCTTAGAAACACTAAATGGACGTTTGAAAACAATGAACATATTTTAAATCTGTAGATGTCTTTTAATGCATATGACCTTTTATGTCTTTGTGTATATCATCCTGTATGCATATCTGAAAAAAGGAGGGGGAACTTTATGGAAAGTATGAAATTGTGTTTGTTGACCTTTCTGTGGTTTTGGTGTATTAATTGCTGCATTTGATTAGGAATCTTAACTTTAAGTGATGCTTAAGATGCAACTTGTACTTGCTGTAAATTCATTTATATTTGCATTTGATTCGATATCGTTGCAACAATATTTTAACTAGAGACGCTAATGCTAATTGGTGAGGCCATGAGTAACCATTCTCTCCCCACAGAAGCAGATCAAATCAAGAAATGTTGATACAGCCTCTGTTCTATTACGCAGAGTTTGTGGGACAGAATGGGAGATTCCTTATTGGAGGCAATCAAAGTTAGTTGTGTAATCAGCGACGCTGTTCTTAAATCATAATTTTGGCTACTAAATTATGGCAAAGGCATGGTGATATGAACAAACCTTTCCATGCGAGAAGTGTTGTTATTAGCAGCCCCGTCCTTAGCTGCTATCAGGTTTTGTGCAGTTTCCGCCGCCGCCGTAGCGCACGCCGCGCACATACTAATGGCTATAACTAAAGGTCAAAGGTCAAGGTCACAAGCTATAAAATCACTAAAAAAATCCTTGTAAAAAATTTCTTGTAAACGCGATAACTTGAAAAGTTTTTGAGCTATGAAGCTCTAACTTGGTATGTATCATCCTTGGAAGAGTAAAAAAATTTGAAAAGGTTTTCGCTACAATCTGTTCAAGGTCAAGGTCACAGCAAGGTCACGACTTTAGCATGATTTTGCGAAAATGCTTTATTTTAACTATGAACACTTTTAATCAATAGATGATGGTTATACTCAATGAAAAGTGTTCATAGATTGTGTAACCTTAAAGGTCAAAGGTCAAGGTCATGAGATTTGTGTTATTACAATGTGCAACTAATTTGGATATAACTTTATCCCATTAAGCTTTTCAGAACTCATAAACATGTATAAGTGTTTACACCTCTGGGGACTTAGAATGACATGTTAGTTTAAACATATTTTATTCACATGAAAAGGATTGGGAACAAGTTATCCAACTTAAGATACCCTCTTCTAAGTATGTACAAAATCGATTCACATATATAAACAAACCAAAATGACAGATAGTGAACAAGAGCAAAGTAGGATTTAGTTAAGAGAATTAAATTACATCAATATGCTAATCAAATCGTTTAGTGTCACTGATATAAGTTTGCACTAACATAAATAATCTTCTATTCTGACATAATGATAGGTCTGCACTTCCTTCAAGCAAGAGTTTAAGATCTATTGTGATACATGCAGGCACAGTTATGTGCTGTAACAAAGACATCAACTTTTCTCTTTGATTGTTATACAATGTACATTGAAACATATAATGATAAGCGTTCTCAACATGGTAACCACATGTGCATTCAGGATTTGTTTTTATTCCAACCTTATACAATTAATAAATAAAAGAGCTCACAGTATATCTTAATTTGGTATGGATAATATTTAATTTCCTTTTCCCAAATGAAAAATATAATGGTGCGTACTCGTACTTTTGAGCTATGCATGATTTAAATTTTGAAAGTGTTTTCGCCTGACGGTAATTGGCTGGTAAAACATTCCAAGAACATATCGTTGATGGAAAGAAAGAATCTTGTGAATGTTTTAGTCTTGAGTAAGGAGTGGATATGTTTGAAGAGTTACGTAAATTATAATTAGATTTAGAACCAACATTCTGAGGAAGAAGATCTGAAAGATATTGTGGTGCTAATCCATTTTGAATCTTGTACATCAAATTTAATTTTCTTTTTCTCCGCCTGTCCTGCAATGTTTCCCAGCCAGTTTCAAAATAAAGAAATTTACGAGATGTATACTTAGGTAGACCAGTAACTATTCTTGCTGCTTGCAGTTGAATCTGTTCTAATTTGTTTATTAATTCAAGAGTACTTCCGTCCCGTACTTCGCATGCGTATTCCAGATGTGGCCTAATAAACATGTGATAGATTTTGTTCAAAGTTTCCTTACACAGTATATATTTCAAAAGTCGCATGGAACATACCATCTGTGAAACTTTTCTTATAATATCATCAATATGATCTGCCCATTTTCCATTACTGGATAGCGTTACTCCTAAATGTTTATGTGTCTTAACCATTCGTATCACAACACCATCAAAGTAAAGTTGTGGCTTATTAGTACAATTCTTTATAGTGAACAAAACTGCTTCAGTCTTATCTGGGTTGTACTTAATTAACCACCTTTTCCCCCATAAGTTTAATTTATTTAAATTAGTATTGAGATTTCTTTCTATTAGTCTATTATCTGCAGAGGAATAACCGAGTGAGGAGTCGTCAGCAAAAAGCCGAGTTAATGACATGTTCACTTTCAGGGTCAAAGGTCAAGGTCACAAGCTATAAAATCACTAAAAATTTCTTGTAAACGCGATAACTTGAAAAGTTTTTGTGCTATGAAGCTCTAACTTGTTATATATCATCCTTGGAAGAGTAAACAAATTTGAAAAGGTTTTCGCTACAATCTGTCCAAGGTCAAGGTCACAGCAAGGTCACGACTTTAGCATTGTTTTGCGAAAATGCTTTATTTTAACTATGAACACTTTTAATCAATAGAAGATTGTTATATTCAATAAAGAGTGTTCATTGATTGTGTAACCTTGAAAGGTCAAGGTCATGAGATTTGTGTTATTACAATGTGCAACTAATTTGGATATAACTTAATCCCGTTAAGCTTTTCAGAACTCATAAACATGTACATCCTCGATAATCCAGCGCTTTCGTTCCGATAAATCTACACTACAAGCCCTGGAAAACTTTACGAGGTTTTACCTCAAACCAAAGACCACCCTTTGCATCCAAGTTTATCCAATCAGAAACGAAACGCAGACACTACTTGCGTAAACAACTCGACTAATCATTAAGCGTTTTGCTGAGTCATTGCAAAGGGAGAAAATTTGGTTCGAGGTAAAACCTCATAAAGTTTTCCAGGCTTGTAGTGTAGATTTATCGGAACGAAAGCACTGGATAATCGAGGATGAAACATGTATAATTGTTTACACCTTTTGGGACTTAAAATGACATGTTCACTTTCAAGGTCAAGGTCATGAGCTATAAAATCACAAAAAAATTCCTTGTAAATGCGTTAACTTGAAAAGTTTTTGCGCTATGAAGTTTAAATTTTGTATATATTATCTCTTGAAAAGTACAAAATTTTGGAAAGGTTTTGGGTACGAACTGTCAAAGGTCAAGGTCACAGCAAGGTCAACAAATATTGAGAAAATGGATTATTTTAACTTTAAACACTTTAATTCGATACATTAATGTTATTTTCAATGAAATGTATTCTTTGATTGCGTGACCTTGAGTGTCAAACGTCAAGGTCACAAGAAAATGCCCAATATGCTGAGGCTTGTAGAAGGCGGAACAGGGTAAGGCGAAACCCCAAGTTTCGGGGCTGCTCTGTTTTTGCGGTGTCCCGCAAACACTAATCTAGTTTGATAAAGAAATTCAAATGGGTGGTGCAATTGTTTTCCGCCAGGGGAAACTGCCGGAACCCAGGGATTAAGGGGTTATATAACAGTAGCTGTATCAACTTTCCATGACTTGATCTGCCTCTGTGGGGAGAGAACTGCAAGTTCTGCTGCTGAATAATCTTGTCTTGTATAGTCAATAGAGAATGACATAAACATGTTAAATGTAATGAAGCAATCTAGATCAAATGTTTTGATGGTTTTTATACGACTAATACCAATAATGAGCCCTCCTGAGTTTATTTGCAATAACCGCTAGGCACCATCTTGCTACATCAGCGTAATAATATCTAACCTATTCTCTGATATCAATCAAACCAAAACTGATATAATATTTACTTTACATTTAAATTACCATACAATATGTTTTGATTTAATATAACTGTTTTAGAAAGAGTTATGGTTGAAGTCATGTAAGGTAAGAATAAATATGAACCCTAAGTAGGAAATTGACTGCGAGAATCACAACAAAAATGTAACAGAAAGATAACCAGGAAGTCCTAAGATAATCAATGTGTTTGCTATAGGGCTCACCTTTTCCGTGTCAGTTTTGATGGATTACTTTGTCTGTGATCATTTACACATATAAGATTACTAAAACTTCCTTCATGACAGCTTTGGAATATTACTGGAGGGGGAAGTTATAGACATAGACTGATGAGTCCTAGTTCTGATGTTTTCCTTACTGTGCAACCAAGATAAAATTGATCGGATTTGGTCTTATGTGATGAAATGAATGTAATGGAGATGAACGTGCCTTAAACAAGACTTCAGTCATTCAACCATTGGACGAAGATCATCCAAATGTGGACGGTTAAAATATGGAGTAAAGATATTGAAAGATTGAGAAAAGGGACGGTAGTAAGACACAGAGAGAGGAAGACAGCAGATTTTAGAAGAAATCATTGTTGTATATTCTGATAATACAGATGTCATTTGGGGTTGTTTGCCATAAAGAATTATGGCAAGTGGGTTCATAAATGTTAATGTCTTAGGACTTAACAAAAAAAGCATCCTGACATCTTTTCTGATTGACGCTTACTTAATATTTTATTTGAGAATCGTTGAAATTACAGATACAGTCATATGTAAAGGTTGTTATTCTGTTTCTTCTAGGCAATATACAAATAAAAGTTAAACCAAGGGTCTTGTGTTATGAAATATACCAACAAGCGATGAAGATATTTGCTTGTTTCATATAGTGTTGATATATTTTATATCAGAAGACCAATCAGATGGTTCTGCATATAAACCAAACTCAATTTTAATACGTTTCAATCAAAAAGGTACACCACTAAACACTGCATTGACCTGAAAATCCAAAGGCCTAGGATTTTGACGTCGTCATGTTGAAAGTGCAAATAACCACAAACATATTTCACTATTTTCTTTATTTGGAATATATGAAAGACTGAATACAATATTGAATGGTGCGTCAAAGGTCGCTACTCAAATATGTTTAATTTGGTAATGAAAGCCACTTTTGATGGGCCGCTTAGATCTAACTAGCGACTAACCAGTGAATGCATGACTGGTCACGCTCCCTGTGTGTGACGTCATAAACAGAATCAGCCTCGTTATCTATACATCTATCGTAACGATACCACAGAAAATAACCCAATAATTAACGATTGTCAGAAAATGTTTTTCCACTCATATAAATCATTTGACGATGTAACACTACTAAGCATTTGGTGTAAAAACGATATCAACTTCAATGGTAATTAAACAATTATTTAGGCGGTATTTCAGTTGAAATAATGATGCGTTACTCTGTAAAGTCTGTCTACATTGTGTATTACGTCACACCCGCGCCAAATCCTAATCCAGGTGGGTTTTTCACAGCCGGTAATTACGCTGTCTTAATGAAAGGTTAATTAAAGGTGTTTATTGGACAAATAAACAAAAATCAAGTGCAGTTTTTATCTTGTTGAAAATTCTTTAAATGAAAATCGAGAAGTTATAAAGTCGAGGTTAGTGGATGTTAAAGACTTCATAGTGTTCTTTTCGCTAATCATTGTCGACGATGAGATTTCAAATCGTGTGTGCTGTTTATCTCACATTCTGTGTTCATCTGATGCACTGTGTGATTTCAAATAGTCTATTCTAAAATGAGACATCCCCTCAAGAAATGTATTCCTTTTTTACTAATGAAAGAGGTGGATATTAGCAGCAGATGTCACATGTCTTGGATCGTATCGAACGAAACGTGTCAACCCGAGACTATTTGGAAGTTCTTTCCCCTTTTTCGGATTTAAGAATCGCACGCAGCATCTCATTTCCGTGTTAAATTCGTGTCAAAAACAAACTTGACCTCTGCGAAATTGCCGAAAAAAAATTTGATAGTTAAATATTTGATTTTCAAGTAAGTTGTAAGGTCAATGTCATTTTATGTGTTATTGATTTATTGTTGTTTATTTCTTATAATTTCACGATTTAACTCTCCAGTAAATATAAACTTGTGCACTTAACAAATGTATGGAATATTATCAAAAAACTATTTTATACTTTTACTAAAGAACTGTTGAAGAAAATTTTTGATCTTGTTTGTCCTTTCCTTCGGGAAAGTAGAAGGAAATCGATTTTGTCAGTTTCCTACACAGCAAAGGTTGATCTTTTGTCAAAAATGAAATTTTATTTTAAAGATTTAGCTATTTATTTGAAAAGAAATTTACAAGTATGAAATTAAGCTCACACACCAACATGTACGTGTCTATCAAGATTTGCTTATTGTACACTATATTTGTATTTGTTCTCTGGGCCACGCGGTCTCCAATGCTGAAATGATATCTCTATTTCTCTCTATTAAGGCGTTGGAATTAAAGTGTCGTCTCAAAAACTTCTTTGGCTTCCGATGACCCGGTGACCTGTTTCGGGAACCAGAGTTTTCGTAGACAAAACCTGTTTTAACAGACACGGTAAACAAATAATGCTGATGAACTCAATATGCTTAATTAAGTTCTTTGTTGATATACATGTTGAGAGCCACCTGCATGATATGATTACTATTGACACTACTGAAAAATTCGAAGTAACGAATGAATGATGACAGTCAAAAGCCATGCATAGCTCATCTTATAAGAACTGGTCCTACTACTGAAAAAAACCTGTCTGTCTGTCTGTCTGTCTTATAAGAACTGAATGTCTTCGGCTCTGTCAAATTTATAGAACAAACACGTGCTAGATCTTCCTTGTTGCATACGCATATACATGAACCCTTAATGTGGTTAATGGTTTCTATAAATATCATTCTCACTTAGTGAAGTTGTATAAGAGCAAAATAACCGGAGAAGTAGTAACCTGGCCACCTTATCTAGACTTTTAGCGAAGAGTAAATGGAATGTCAACCACTCTACGGAAGAGGTAGACATCTATTAGCTTTTATTCTGCAAGGCACCAAACCAACACAGTTAGAAATTCAGATGTATGATAACAAACAAATGATGTGTTAAAAGAAATCAATCATCTGGCAGTACACTTAAGTTCATTTAAGGATTGTTTACATGTTTTTAGCCTTTATCGATGTATTACAGCAACAAATTGTATAAAATCGCGAAGCTGTTATACGTCGATAGAGGCACAAAACCAGTAAACAATCCTTAAATGAACATAAGTGTAACTTCAGTGTAATGCCAGACCCTAAATAATTCTCAACAATCCTCATAAATATAAAATCAACATGTTAACAACGTTTTTCTTAATTATGTTAAAAAAATCTAACATCAATGTCGTGAGATTGTGGGTTGTTATACAAAACAATACAAAGTTGAAGCAAAATTGAGAACTCCATGAACTAAAACGGAAGGAGATTTAATTTCGTTTTCGCAACCATTGACATCCATGCAATCACAATGCGTCTTAACCGGAATCCGCATTTCGGAATTACCTTAGCTAGTATATCACACAACGTTCAAAATGTCCGCTGTTTGCGAGAGGCTCGGAGCAAACAAGCTATAGGACTATAGTTATTAAAATGAAGTCCTTCCAATGGTGGTAGGGATTTCGTTAGGGAAAGGAAAGGAAAACTCGCAATTGTCAAATCGGACTATTCCGTCAGTTGATTGTGACGTCACATGGAATGAATGCACGGGGTATGGTTGCACATTTTTCCTGCATTTATCGAGACAT
Source organism: Steromphala cineraria (assembly GCA_916613615.1). Lineage (NCBI taxonomy): Eukaryota > Metazoa > Mollusca > Gastropoda > Trochida > Trochidae > Steromphala > Steromphala cineraria. The sequence goes on along the minus strand of OU744722.1, from coordinate 65,746,134 downwards.
GATTGCATGTTTTTGAGAGCTCTCGACCAATCAGAATCGCCGAAAAAGTGTAACAAAACCATTTTGTAATTATGTGCTGGTACCTATCAACGTAAGTACGGTGTACCTCTAATTAAGATAGTTCAAAGATATGAGTATTCCATACAGATGAGAGTAAAACATTACTTTGATGGCAACATCCACGTTGTGAGTAGATGAAAATACGTAAAACCATTAATGACTCAATAAAATCTGATCACAGCCTATATATGTTGATAACACAGACGCCATTCTATTATGGTTATCTCGCTCTAGGTCATCATGGCTGCATTGCACTTCAAGTTCGTGTTAACATTACATTTTATGAACCGGATTGCAACGGATGTCTTCAAACATGGTAACATACTTATGTGTAGTCATACAGTTTCTGACTCCACTGTAGAAAGGTTTTAATTCCGATACTGGGAAGCCTATATTTGCGTTCTTTCGGGTTTATCAACATACTAATTCAAGGTTCCAATCCCTAAAATCCCGTCTGTTGTCGAGGAATTATCTGTATTCATTAAAAATAACCTTACTAAGTCAATACTGAAAATTATTGTTTCTTTTTTTGTGCAAATTTTAAATGATTAATAAATTGCTGAATACCGCAAATGAAAAGTATGATATTATATAGATAGGAATATACTTTAATAGTTGAAACGTGACACCTTGTCAGAAAAGCTTAAATGAAATTTGTTTTATATCTAGTAGAAAATATTGTTTTGAAACCACTTTAAGCTCAATTACATTGTTTATATCCAAACTAATTTGAACTTGTCGTGGTTGTTGTAAAAAAGTCAATAATAATACATTTTTGAAAAAGATCCAATATTTTTAAGTAGCAATAAGAATTAAATATATAGAATATAAATAAATATACTCATTTACGGTGAAAATGTTCAGGTGCCATGTTCTTCTGTCATTGATAGAGTACATGTAAGTGGTAAGTTTTGATAATACTGTAAATATAACGATAAATGGATGTTTGTGGAATGTGATTTTTTAATTCCAACAAAACGGAAAGTATTTTATTTTCGCGCTGACAACAACCATCTAAACTTCTTGATCTTCATATGAATAATTTTACCTTGAATGAAGTGTCTCATCATAAACATCTTGGCTTGACACTTCAAAGTAACTGTAACTGGCATGAACATATGTGTGACTAAGTTAAGAAAGTATCGCCTATGATAAACTGCTTTAGGTCACTCAAATATAAAATTGTAAACAATGTTACACCAGCGTAAACTTGCAGGAACTGATCCTCCAAAATGCACGTAATGATAATTGTACTTTATGAAATTCGGCACAAATTCGTAATATTTTCTGCGGATCGACACTAGATGCTAGATCATTTGTTCTTGATGCAATTAGGCAATGTAATGCTTTGCCACAATCCGTAAACTATGTCACAAATCAAAATGAATTTAAAAGAGTATTAACCCGCAAGGGAGCATAATGTTTCTTTGATATCAATTTTGGTGATAAAAAATGTCAAATAGCACATGCGCCTTAGACTCGGATGTAGCGACCTGAATTACCACAAATGCGATAGATACATCTCTTTGACCAGTGCCTGCTTTTGTGGCCATCCTACACAAGACAATTTTCATTTCGTTTTTTAAATGTCCGCTGTATGACGAATTACGTTATTCACTGTTCTTTTATCAAAATGGCTTTTATATACATTCAATATTATATGGTAACCGAAATGTTGACACCGAAACCAAACAAAGTTTAATAGACTCTGTTCATTATTTCATTAAATTTTCAAAGCGATTTGATAAAACTTAAAGTTCAACACTCGTATACCATGTACTATTTAATAAGCAAACGTGTAACAATACTAAGTTATTTATTCATTTGTAATTGACTTCTTGCATATGTTTATAAACTATGTTTATGTTCGGGAGAGGCATTTATATAAGCCTGTGCTTATTTGCCCTTTTCCTCGTGTTCATGAAATATAATATGTTTAAATTAAATGATAACAAATTGCATCTCATCATATTTGAAATAAAAATTTGCTTTGTCATCACGCAAGAAACAACTTACGTTACCTTGACCCAATGACATTTACCTGTTGCAAGTTTTGATATTACTGTAGATATAATGATAAGAAATTGTAAATCATCATATTTGAAATATAATTTGGCTTTGTCATCACGTAAGGCACAGCTTACGTTACCTTGGCCCGATGATAATTGCATAATATCTTATTTCAATATTCTTGATTTACAACGTATCTTATGAATATTAAATATGCTTTTACTTTTCATTTCTCTTAAACGGAATTCGTATTCTATGCAAAGGAATTTTTCATAAGATTGTTTGTAATGTGCATGTGAATGTTTGACATTTACTTAAATTATAAGTCTCACTTCCTTAATTAAAATGTTATATGATTCCTTGTTTTTTGTTGTTGATGGAAGTAGCTCGATGCAAACATATCGAGAACTAATGACTTCTCTCAAGGCAACTGCGTTAAACTTGTAATAATTCCACTCATTAATGTAAGTGCAATTAAACAGTAAGAATTACACTATGAACTCTTACATAAAGACTGTAATTAATACATATCCTCTGTTTATATACAATCTTCTTTTTCAAAGTTTTAGCAAATTTATAATTTATTATAACATCCAACCGCATGGGCGTTTCATTGTGTAAAGTTCAAAATAGCAAGAGATAAACATATACAATGTATCCATATGACTAAGAGAAGAAAAAGTTTATACCAAGGCCTAATAGGAACTGAAATAAAGATTGATTTATAGAATCTGATATGATCGCATACGATATCATAATTATTATCGACAAAACATAAATAATTACTATATTGATCACATTTAATTAAATTGATTTTCATTATATTGTGGGGATGATTTTCACGCTTCCGTTTTTTCGTTGTATTATGTTAAAGATATATAACGTGATATGTTGATGCTATTATTGTAGGGTAATCAGTCACCAGATGACGTAAACTGTTTGTGAGTGTATGAAAGTTTTCTATTAATCTTTTTTTTCTTCTAGTTTTCTCTTTATTTCATTTAAAGTAGCTAAATGTATTTCGTTCCTCATTTTGTACATTTAAGTATCAAGGTAGAATCACTGCTTTTCTGACAACATATTTCTGTTCGTGGACACTAATGAATTTATAATTGCAATGAATAAGACTCTCAAAATTTGGTAAACACTCGGTCCGCGTTGGCGTGCCTATTTGTTTCCAGAGCATAACTCTGAAAAAAACAAACTTATTCATCAATCGTCACCAAATTTGGTAAATACCCTTCATATCATGTAGATGTGTCTTTCGGGGTTTCAACTTCTTTCAAATATTGTATTTTCTTGTTTCCATGGTAGCATTTTTGACTCTATTATTTTGAATGGTAGGGTTAGTGTCCGGAGCATAGCTCTGAAACTACTTGACCAATCTTCATCAAATTTGCTATGCATCCTCTTCATATCATGTAGATGTGCCCTTTGAGGTTTCAACTTCTTTTCAGTTACATATCTTAGAGTTTCCACTGCAACAGTTTGGACTTTGTCATTTTGAAGGGAAACGTTAGTTTCATAAATAGAACCCAAACTTACACTTGCTGTTTTATAGAAGGAATATGGTTTATATTTGAGTTAAAAAAATATAAGGAATTTTCAAAAGCAAAATTCAGCTGAAATGGTGTATGGGGGAAGACATCTATTCTAACGAATAAAAATACTTTCTAGTTCACTTTGACATTAGGCGTTTATTACAGGGCAAAAATAATCCTAAGGTTATCTTATTATAGAAATAGAGTAACGCCACAAAAAAGTACCGGGAATCAGTGGCCCTTTTAGCCTAAAATTGTTACAATAATCGCATTGTGTTCATGATTTTAATACTTGACTTAAACAGGATTTGATTTGTAAAAACAATATCACAGAAAACTTTACTATTCAATCTGAAGCGTTCTGTATCGCGAAAATAAGTTTATGTAACAGGTTATTTGTTGTGCCGAATCATGTGGGCGTGGGTTTCTATGATAAGGAGATATGGCAAGTTTCACAGTTAATTATTTGTAAATCTCGGCGACTCCTGTACTTTCTATATATGCTCTGAAAAAAATTATTTTAAAGGAAAATGTCACGTTGTACATATAACTCTACACGTGACAAATTTCCATCTAGATATATTACCATGAAGAAACAAATATGCTTATACCAGCAGAATATATCCTCTTTATTAAAGATTCACCACTTGAAGTAATACATTATCGTGGTGTGTTGGTTAGAGTACTATACTGGCAAAGAAAGCTGAGCCAACCGGAGTCTACATGTAGGATCACCAAAACTGAACAGGTCGACGGGTAGAACTAAGACCAACTAGATTAGCGTTTGCGGGACACCGCAAAATCAGAGCAGCCCCGAAACTTTGGGTTTCGCCTTACCCTGTTCCGCCTTTTATAGGCCTCACCAAATTGGGCATTTTCTCGTGACCTTGACCCTCAAGGTCACACAATCAATGAACACATTAAATTGAGTATAACATTAATGTAATGAATGAAAGTGTTAAAAGTAAAAATAATCCATTTTCTCAATATATGTTTACCTTGACCTTCGACAGTTCTCAAGATTGATCTTCTCAAGAGATAATATATATAAAATCTAAACTTCATAGCACAAAAACTTTTCAAGTTATCCTGTTAACAAGGAATTTTGTAGTGACCTTCACATTTGACCTTGAAAGTGAACATAATAATTCCCCGCAGGTGTAAACATTTAGACATGTTTATGAGTTCTGAAAAGCTAAATGGAATAAAACTATATCCACATTAGGTGTACATTGCAATAACTCATTTATCTAATGACCTTGACCTTTGACTTTCAAGGTCACACAATTAATGTACACTTTTTAGCTCATATGGCCTGTAAGGCCCGATGGGCTTATGGCATGGCATGGTGTCCGGCGTCCGTCCGTCAACTTTGCGGAATTTTGACTTCTTCTCCAGAACCATAAAGCCTAGAAAGCTGAAACTTTGTGTACAGACTCCTTGGCTAGTGAGGATTATAAATTGTAGCTTTGGTGGCCCTGTGACCCCTAATAAGGGCCACAGGGGCCACGCCCTAAAAACCTATTTTCATCTTCTTCTCCAGAACCATGAGGCCTAGAAAGCTGAAACTTTGTGTACATACTCCTTGACTAGTGAGGATTATAAATTGTAGCTTTGGTGGCCTTGTGCCCCTAATAAGGGCCACAGGGGCCACGCCCTAAAAACCTTTTTTCATCTTCTTCTCCAGAACCTGACGGCCTAGAAAGCTGAAACTTTGTGTACAGACTCCTTGGCTAGTGAGGATTATAAATTGTAGCTTTGGTGGCCCTGTGACCCCTAATAAGGGCCACATATGCCACCCCTAAACACCTATTTTCATCATCTTCTACAGACACTTGAGGCCTAGAAAGATCAAACTTTGTGTACAGACTCCTTCCTTGGCTAGTGAGGATTATAAATTGTAGCTTTGGTGGCCCTGTGACCCCTAATAAGGGCCACAGGGGCCACGCCCTAAAAACCTATTTTCATCTTCTCCAGAAACATATGGCCTAGAAAGCTGAAACTTTGTGTACAGACTCCTTGACTATTGAGGATTATAAATTGTAGCTTTATAATAATAATAAAGGCAACAGGAACGTCCTTCAAATCTATTTTCATCTTCTCCTGAAGTATAAGGCCTAGAAAACTGAAACTGGTCGCCTATATACAGTGTTTAAAATATTGCCCGCCAGGACGGGTAACTTTTCAATTTTTTTCTTAAATTTCCCAAAGGAATTGACCAATTAATTTTCAGGACAGGCTAGGTGACCCTGTGGCCTCTACAAAGGGGGAATCACATTGGCCACACTCTACATCATAGTTGATGATGAAGCCTGATGAGCTACAGAGCCAATGGCTCTATTTTTTACTGTAGTTGAGACAATACACTCCTTTGTAAAGTTAGCCAAATGAATCCACAGAAGAAGTAATCTAGTTTCATAAGCATTCTCATCAACCTTTTCATTTACAAATGATTGAAATACAGGTTTCTCTTTTCTTTTGCAGAACGTACCTGGAGAACGTTTCCGTTGCTACCGTTGTCAAATCACTGCAAAACAGCCGCAACACATTATAGATCACTGCGTTCGTGACCACCCATTACCAACATTGAAATTGGAAATAGAATGTTTAGAGAAACCAAAAGGAACAGAGGATGGACATAAATCACAAAACGACTAAACCAAAGTACCTGATGATACAATGTTTTCAGTAAGTTTTACTATGTATTGTGTCAGAAGGTCATTTTTCAATTTCAGAGTTGCATATGTGAAACCATAAATCGTGTTCCCTTTCACACTAAACACACAAACAAGAACACATATCTGTCAACGACGGAAACCTGTAAGATGCACAGGGCAATGCCTATAGGCTGTCTCATACATACATGTACAAACACACTGGCTTAAGTCAAGAAAAAACTTTAAGGCATGATACCTCCTTATCTGTGTTATTTATGAAATATCTTGCCCATGTTAAAGAATTTTTTAATGTTACTTGCATATAATTGTTTGAAATGAGACTTAATCAACTTTCAATTATTTACGTGCATTTCAGAGATGTAACTTTGTTAGTGCCTTTCTTATGCAACTACGTGTTGAAATATTGTGATTGTTTCATGTCCGTTACATCTCTATTAAAAATATCTTCCTGCTCTTCTCTTAAATAACATACTCACCTACTTTAAGATACACAGCACATGCTTTCATAAACCTTCTTCGAATTCTTATCACGTTTTCGCAATTATTTCGTAGCTGATCAGATAAGTTCACAGAATCAATGGCTATTCAAGTCATTTTTACAAACGATAATGAAAATATATAGTGTTTTGTTTGAAAATCCAGGACAAAAAGTAAACAAACATGTTGTGTTGAGAAATATTTATTTGGAGAATAATACAATGACACGGATAGTGTAATCTCGTTTGATTGTGTTACATATACATGTAGGTTAGAATAAATTCCTATTGATGATAAAAAGTAAACAAACATGTTTGTTGAGAAATGTTTATTTGGAGAATAATACAATGACACAGAAAGTGTAATCTCGTTTGATTGTAATACATGTAGGTTAGAATAAATTCCTATTTGATGTAAAGAAGACAGAACTGAAAAACAGGATAAACAATCCTAGTTCTAGGTTCGGTTCTTCATCTTATTATTGACTTTTAAAGAATTCGCACTTCAGTGTTTAGAGCTATGAAAACAAGCAATACCTTGAGTGGAAATGTTGAAAGGGCGGACTGTTCCGTCAAATATTGCCGAATACGTCGTCAATAGCCTATCCAGCCCATCAGAAGCCGGGGTATATAGCGGTCATCCCGTCCTTCCGTCCGGTCAATTATCTCAAAAACCTTTAGGTCTAGATCAATCAAACATTGCACATATGTTAATCATAACCTTGTCAACAATGCTGACCACTTTTTAATTTTCTGGAATTTGTTTTGGTCGTTTCCATGGAAACGTCACTTTTTGGACTTAGTTATATGGTGTACAATGGGGAGAGAGTTTCTCAGAAACTATAAACACCTAGATAAGCGTAATTTTGGTTATTGGTGCTCCTGATGATACTCTTGGTCGAGTTCGAAAGCCATTTCCGAAATTTTATTTTTGACAGAGTTATGGCCCTTGTTTCTGAAATTGGACTTGAAGCGATTAACAGGTCTGATGCTCCAATGGGGACAGATTTTCTCAGAAACAATAACACCTAGGTAAATGAAATTTTGGTTATGGATACACCTGATGATACTCCTGATCGAGTTCGAAAGCCATTTCTGAAATTTTATTTGTAATAGACATATCGTCCATGATTTGGAGCGACTAACAGATTTTCCACAGAAAGTATTACACCTAGATGAATGAAATTTTGGTTATGGGAAACCTGATGATACTCTTCATCAAGTTTGAAAGCCATTCTCGAAATATTATTTTTCACAGAGTTATGGCCCTAGATTCTGCAATTTGACTGAAAATGGCATCCTCCAAGCAGGCGGTCTGCGCAACTCCGGACTTCCTCCCTTGTACTGCTTACAGACCCCTGCCACTAAATTGCATTCTTGAACTGCTCATTTCGAGCAGTTGGACTTTTAAAAGAGAATATTTTCCGAAATCGACATTTTCAATCTTTTTCCCATATGCAAAAAGGAAATAAATACTGATTTGAGGTAATTGACGATTGTAGTGTGATGTGTTTAAAGGCCCTTTGTCGGATTCTTATTTATGGCGTAAGTTGTTTGTTGTGTTTGTAGTGAATCGGTTTGCTTGTCAACAAATGCGCAAGGGCGTTCCAGTTCCAGAAGCACTTGTAAAATCTCTTTCTGTCTCTGATTAAAACCAAGATGGATCCTAGACTTGCTGAGGCTAGTCAATGTTACAATTCAAATTTAGTGCTAAAACCTAAACAAGTTGAGGCTCTTTTTTAGCATATTCTTTCCTTTTCAAGTCATAGACGTGATCTGATAGTGAATTTACCTGTTGGTTACGGAAAATTCATAATTTTTCATCTTTTACCGGCTTTGTTAGAAGAGTGTTGTCAGTCTCCGATAATACTTGTTGTATCTCCACTCAACGTTATTCAGAAGGTAAAGAAAATACCAACAGTCGATAAATTCATATTTTATATGAAAGAATAAATATTTTATTCAAAGTGTATTTTTAAGGGTAATTTGTATGAATTTACTTCATATTACTTTCATGATTTATTTGTTAAAGTATATTTCAATAATGCAATGCCTAAATAGAAAAAAAATCTTTTAAAAATATTATCTATCTGCAACACTACGCTACGCGTGTACGTAGTGAAGAAATTATGTTATCATTTTAATGAGATCGTAGAAAAAAGATAAAATATAGCCATGGGCTCTGTAGCTCATCAGACTTTTGATGGAAATAGGTTTTTGGGTCTTGACCCCTGTGACCCCATTTGGGGTCATGGGGTAACCAAATCTACAATTTAGAGTCTAAACACAACTTTTCAGCTCTCTCAACCTTTTGGAACTGTAGGAAAAGATAAAAATAGTTTTTTAAAGGTTTTGACCCCTGCGACCCCATTTGGGGTCAAGGGGTCACCAAACCTACAATTAAGAATCCTCATTGGCCAAGGAGTCTACACACAACTATTCAGCTCTCTTGACCTTTTGAAACTGGAGGAGAAGATGAAAATGGGTTTTTAGGCTTTGGACCCCTGCGACCCCATTTGGGGTCATGGGGTCACGAAATCTACAATTTAGAATCCCCATTTTCCAAGGAGTCTGCACATCAAATTGTAGCTCTCTAGAGTCTTTGGTTCTGGAGAAGAAGTCGAAAAAGTTAAAAGTTTACGGATGGACGGACGGAGGGACGCCAAGCCATGCCATGCGCCCATCGGGTCTTTCAGACCTGATGAGCTAAAAATTAATATTAATATTCAAAATTAAACTCTAAATAGTTTATTTTAATGTGTTGTTTTCTTCATCATTAGGTGCCCTAATGGGATGCCACTTCTTGAACTATGATATGAACATGTTTTCAACAAAAAATAAAACCATATTCAGCTATTTCTTAATTGTATATTTTGTAAGAACTGTAACTTGACCATATATATGAACAATGAACATGGAGATAAATTAAATGATACCTAAAAATGATCATATGCAAATTAAACTTTTAAAAATGTTTTGCAAAGAAGATTATATATAATCCATATTTTAATTTTGATTATTGATTAATATAATATATTTGGTTTGTATCATTGATGGATATATATTTTGGTTAAAGGATCAAATTACCACCTTGCACAAGCATGGGATCCAAGCAGGCAGACTTGACATGCAAGGCAACCCAGACGTATTTGAGGAGGAGGAATCGGCATCGTTTTTTAACATGGATAAGAAAGTGACACTACAGGTTTGTATTCATAATTATATAATAAAGTTATTATGAAATGCCCATAAATATCATTATTTACAATAAATTAACAATAAGAATGTAAAGACTGTTTATTGAACTGTTCAATTGAAAATGTTATTTTTCTTTGGTGATTTAGTATTTCTTTTTGTTTTGATTGTTTAGGATGTAAGGACTGGGAAGTACAGTGTTATTCTGTCACATCCAGAAGCTCTTCTAAACTCACAGATGGGCAGAGACCTTTTGAAGGATAAAGATTTTAAAACCAGGGTTGCTGCTGTAGTTATTGATGAGTGTCATGTTGCAAGTGAATGGTATGTTAAAAGGAATAATCATGATTAGAGAGTTGACCATTTGAAATTAAATATTCTTTCATTTTTGGAAGGATTACCATGTCATTTTTGAATAATTTACTTTGCAAGGTATTAAATGACATCTAAGTTACTTAATGGCATGAACATAAACATTTTTAAAATAATATTAATAGTTTATCATTTATATACAATTGTAGATATGAAGATATGTTTATCAATGAAAGTAACAAGTTACATTCAGATCCATCTGCCTACCCTGTAACCCTTTTGTTTATTCCCTTGTTTTATATGAGTAGAGCTTTATCTTATTTGAAGTATTTATTTGGTGTATGTGACATTACCACAAGTGTTTATTCAGCTTTATTTTCTAAGCAAAGCCAAACAGTTTTTGATGTAACAATAGATGAATTAAAAAAAGAAACACCAAGAATTAGATTAATATTATGTACATCAGCCATAGGAATGAGATTTGATCCACCTTCTGTCACTAGAATAATTCATGCGTTGCCACCAAGAAATATATCCATAATCTGCAAGAAACTGGCCGGGGTCAGAAAGCACCTGCATTGTACATTAATAAGTCAGACCTTCGAGCTAATCTACCAGGAATCAAAAAGGATATACTATGTTATTGCACATTCTCCCCCCACAGAGGCCGATCAAATCATGTTGATTTAGCCTCTGTTATATTACGACGAGTTTGTGGGATAGAATGGGAAATGCCTGATTGGAGGCAATCAAAATTAGTTGTGCAATCAGCGACGCTGTTCTTAAATCATCATTTTGGCTACTGAAACAAGGCAAAGGCATTGTGATATGAACCACGCTTTCCATGCGAGAAGCCTTGTCATTTGATAAAGAAATTCATGATTTGGTATGAATCTTTTCATCCATTGAAAGTCTGGAATTTCCTAAAAAATTATTAAGACTAGTATCATGTTTTAGGGTTTTTTAAAATACGAGTACGAGTTTTGTCAGCTTTGATCGATCGGCATCTGAAAGGAACATATCTTCTGTTTTGGGAATGTAACAACTTGCAGTGTTGTCTATATCTGGTCGTGTTGATTTGCAGAAGATGATGTTGCTGGCAAACAGATGGAGATCCCTGTTCTGCTTGTCTGAAGCTTGATGAGCAGCCCGAACAAATACATAAAAGATTATCTCCTGCAACAAATCAGTTCAATAAACTCTATGTTTCAAATATCATGTTTTGGTTGTAATAAACCTAAAATAGGATATGTATGGGATTGTAAGATTTAACATCAATACTTAAACATGAATATGATGATTATGACTGAAATATTACAATTGGTGGTGAAATACTATATTCTATTAAATTAATATTAATATATCATGAAATGGCCCGGTTTTGGTGAAATTACAAGGCTTATAACAAATTTATTTATTGGGCCATAAATTAAAATATAATCTTTAAATCTCACTTGATGAGATGAAATGACAATAGCAAAGGAGAGAAAGACATTCTCTAACAAATATTATGGATAAGAAAAACACCGGTAATCTTTAAAAGAGGATTTTCTTTAAGAATATCAATTATGCTGTCATGACATCTGTGTCCAAAGTCATCCTGCATCTTCAGTTAAGTTGTTGGGCTCATCATGAGACCAAGGCGATTTAGAATTGTAAGAGCCTGAAAAAAGCATACATTTTTTTAGAAGTATTACCATTCTCTCCCCACAGAGGCAGATCAAGTCATGTTGATTTAGCCTCTGTTATATAACGCCGACTTCGTGGGATAGAATGGGAGAAGCCTGATTGGAGGCAATCAAAGTTAGTTGTGCAATCAGCGACGCTGTTCCTAAATCATCGTTTTGGCTACTGAATCATGGCAAAAGCATTGTGATAGGAACCATCCTTTCCATGCGAGAAGCGTTGTCATTTGATAAAGAAATTCAAATGGATTGTGATGCGTTTTTTTTTACGCCAGGGGAAACTGGGTTCCGGCGTAATAGAACAGAGGCTAAATCAACATGACTTGATCTGCCTCTGTGGGAAGAGAATGAAGTATTACTTAATTCTCAAAAAAGCATATCTTTCTTAAAATCAAACATTTTTATCATTTATTAATACAAAATTTAAGTAAAAAATAAATTATAAATAAATATATATATAGAAAACATTTACAACAAATTACTGAAAACAGAAAATGAAAGATGAAAAAAATAAATAATTAGTTAATAGAGATGATGTGATTACTGCCTCTGGTTGGAATTGACTACCATTCAAAGACTTCTTTCACATCCAGGAAAGGAAATGAAGCTTTGGTTAAATTTAGCGATAGGTCATTGCCAGACTCCACCATGACATGAGTTAAACAAGATGTGTTTGTGAAACACGAATGCCCCCGGATGCATATGTCAAGTATCAAAGACCTAGCTCTGACCAATCAAAAGTTATGACCAAGGTTAAAGTTTTTGTGGACAAACGGACAGACAGACGGACAGACAGACAGACAGACGGACAGGTGAAAAACAATATACCCCCGGAATCTCCGATTCGGGGGCATAAAAATCAAGAGATTGTCAATCATTGAAATGAGCAATGTACAAGAAAATTCATCATTTTACTGAAATACACCAAGTTTAGGTGTTTTCATAAATTAATTCAAACAAATGTGTCATGGTACAGTAAAAGGGTATGTACTGTGTAAATTTTTAAATAAATCATTTGTAGGAAAAAGTAAGTCAAAATAATTATATTACTCATATTGAGATCTTGAAATTTGTAGAACAAATCAAAACTTAACACAGTTCATTTATCAGGGAGAAGCAGCGATAGTACAGAAGGATGAAGACATAAGAAAGCTGACAGGTACAAACACTCTTTGAAAAAAAACATTCAATTTACACACACATTACAGGCAAGTTACAAGCAAATTCATGCAGCTTTAAAAGGGGGATTATAGGGTGATGTCAGGAAAATGAAAATTAATGGTTCCAATTGAAAGACAATGTATTTAAACTAAATGGAGCAGTAATAATTCAAATATATAACGTAAAGTTTAGCCATGTGATTGTTTTTTCTTACACAAAATTAATTAAACGTGTTCACACAAAATGGCCGCCAATGGATTTTATGTGAATCTTCATACTTTGTCCTCTGACTGTGGATGATTGGTTTGTGTAATGAGATTTTTAACACTGTCTAAATAATACATTTAGTATAAACTAACAATTTTCAGTGAAAAATTTAAAATATAAAACTATCAAAAAACGTGCTACTGCCCCTTTAAGGATAAAGTGTATCTCAATAGCAATAGCTATAGCTACCGGTATCTTTGAAACTAGATTGAAAACTCTCATCTTGCGGATGGATTATTGCTTGCGTATTTCAATAATAAATGTCATTATCATATTGAATATTAATTTATGAATTCACTATCAAGTGTTTTATCTAAAATACATATCATCATCATCACCATCTCACTTCTATTGGGAATCAACCTGAAATCAATGATTAAGAATAAACATTTGTCACATACTTCCCAATATTTCCCTCCAAAGCAATACATGTGGTCATTTTGTGCCATGCAGACAGTGTTGGATTTCGGCTTTTCATCAGCATGGAGTAAGCTGATGCCATCACTGCTATATGGTTCTTGTCAATAGTCAATCTTGGACTCACAGCAATGGTACGAACTATTTTTACCAGAAATGGAACTCTGTAACATGCAACAGAACATTTCCTTATAAACATTTCATTTTGCTTACTATAAAAATACCCACATACAATCTCCAAGAACCCTCTATGACAATAACTACACATATTTGATATGTATTTAATTGAAATCTTACATATTTTTTAAATGAAATTTACTATAGTAGGACAAGTATGGATATTTATTATTTTATGTTGCTTATGTATGAATATTTCAAATTTCTAAGCAATTATTACATTTTTGCTTGTAAACCCTCAGACAAACCAATTGTACTTTTCTTTAATTTCTTTGTAAATATCTTTGATGATATCACCACATTCAATTAGACTATGTAATTGACTGTATTTCCAAAGAACGGATGAAAAAGGCATTGTTTTGAAGCCCAAAGAACTACATTCCTCTTCAAGTGCAAATGAAATTCTACACTGGATCTCCTGCCATAACTGGCTGTGTTGTTGAAGGAGCACAGAAGCTGCTTCATAATCTCCCCTAGTTATGCAGGAGACAATATTTGAATTGATTCCAGCAGGGTTTTCAGATTTTTGTTGCTGTCTTGCATGGGGTTTAGACACATTTTCACAGTCATTTTTAGAATCTTTGCATATTTCTCTCTTTAAATCATAATCATGATCACCCAAGTCCTTGAAATCTGAATCAAGTCTGACCTTTTTACATGGAAAATTATCATCTTCCAAATCAATATCCGAATCGAGGTCTTCAATACTTGTAGGCAAAACTGCTTCTCTCTTACAAAAAACTTGAACCTATATCTCTACTTCAACATTTTCAGAATTACTAGCATTGATCATTTGACATCTTAATTTCCAAGCTTTTTCCAATTTCACGTAACTACTCCGACAGAGTCTCCCTTTCTCGCAATTATTTTGTGGGATGCTACCACCGAAAACCCAGCAAAGTTTCTGTTTCAAATCATCGTTAGATGCCTTCTTCCCGTCAACTAAAAAATATGTTCCTGTTTTAGACGAACTAAGACATGAAAAACAAAATATAGGGAAAAAAACACTCGGCGTTAGAGTTTTGACATCTCGCAGTCTCCATGTTGTTTACCTCTGGGGTGAAGGTCGTGAGTCAAAGGTGAACGTCAGAGCTTCCTGGCAGGGATGTGTAAGCCTGGCTTGTCATGCGCACAGCCCTTTTTGGAGGATGTGAACATAGATCCACCTGATGATACTTTTCATTGAGTTTGAAAGCTGCTACCAAATTCGCAGTAATGGCCCTTCGGGTTGGATTTGAACTTGGTGCAAATGACTAGTCTGATGCTCCAATTTGGACACGTTTTATCTGAACTTTTACAGTTAGGTAAGTGAAATTGTGGTTTTGTTTCACCTGATGATACTCTTGACACTTGTAAAGGACCACAGATATGCCCAAATGGGTTTGGAAAGAAGGAGAAGAAATCAGACGGGATGCGGGGGTATGTGAGCCATGCTCACTGTTTTCTTGTTATATATTTGCACTAGTAGTTCAAAAACTGCCTCTGCCAAACAGAAGCCAATTTGGTAATAATTTCATCCATGTGCATATAAAACCACCCAGTTGACTTTGAAAAGGGGACTTTGAATGTGCACCAATATGTGTTTATAAATGTTTTTATTGCAGGGCGTGTGTAACTTTATAGAGTTCAGTTAATGACTTACGAGGACCGTTTAGAAGAATTCAACTGAGCTTGATTCAAGGGGGAACTTGATGGATATACAAGTTGATGAAAAACTGAGAAGTTGTTAACGGTGAATCTATACAAATACGTCATACTCATGCACCAAAGGAGATTTAAATACATGGAGCATGAGAAAATACATATGTTCACACAAACGGAGTTTCAACATCATTCTCTTTTATGTCAAATCTTTAACACTTTTACAAAGATTGTAAGTCCTTTATGCTTCGATGTTTAGAAGTAACCTGGTGCGAGCATTGGCCGAAGTCGCATACTTCGTATGTTGTGGAATCCATTGTTCAATCAACTACATAGTACACCAGTCGGGAGTCGCCTGCTGCCAAATGATTGGAAATCAAAGACGTTAATCAATCAAGGATTTCGTTAATATGGTTACGACTTTAAGAGAATATTTAAGTGCATACAGTAATGCTCTTTTTATTCACTGGTAGTGTTTAATGCTTCAGATTCATTAAAACACTGCCTAATCGAGGTCTTTGATAACACCATTATTTCCAAAATTAAAAACTTAAATGAAGTTGTAGATACATGTACTTTTGTATTCTTTAAAAGACTTATGTTTATCCCCCAACATTTGCTACAAATCTGTTGATATTTGTCATGAATTATTTTTTAAATGAATTAATGAAGACTTGTTTACGATATTTTATTTGACTGACTTTTCTTTCAATATTACATCCGCTTGAAATCAAACTTGGAGACCAATTTTGACAAGGACAAAGTGTAATTTCCTTTTCAGATCCAAATAATTATTTAAAGCATGGATAAAAATGTAAATTAAAGAAGATGTATGCTAATATCCAAAAGTTAGCACATAATCAACAACCCTATTCCCATGGTTTACCATGACATTTGTTCAGATAGTGAATACATAGCAATGTCAACATTATTACCTTGATAACATATTGACTTGGTAATGGGATTTAGTGTAAATAGCGTTTTAAATTTGATTTAGTTAATGCTCACTGCTGATTCCATATATCTTTATTGTCTTCAATGATCATTTTTCATAGAACGACTTTTTTTTCAGTATGAGCGTTGTTTGAGAAAAGTTTATTATTCTATGTCTTAAGTTGTAAGTGTAGAAGGAGTGTAAGAGCAGGATTTCACTCTTTAAGGTTTCGGTTCTATATTCCCTTATATACATACTGACAATAGTTCAGAAATAAGCAATATTCAAAACTAAGTTATGGTTATGTTGATTTAATGGCTTAATGACACTGAATAAATCATTGTCAACACTGTTGTTGTTTTATCGAAAGGCTTGTAATGTTATAATACACATACAGCAATCTTTCTTTGAATGGCCCTTTCAAATAAACAAATGTAACCTGTCGATATGGATCTTTTTTCCAGATTTTCGTTCTTCCAGATGAGCAATAATAAAAGCATTGGCTAAAGTTTTCCAGGGCTTGTAGTGTAGATTTATCGAAAAGAGAGCGCTGGATAATCGAGGATGAAGTGAATCATGATGTGAACAGAGTTTGGACCAAGAACCTACTAAAGATTATATTTTTTCGACAACATTGGATTGCTGTAAATAAATTTAAAAAACACTCATTACATTTACTGAATATAAGGAACTTCAAAACACCTGCACATTACAACATTTTAAAGGTCATTTTACGACATGTCATATGGCGACATTGACCGTGACCTTTGTTATTTTTTATTTACATTGATACCTATTAAATCATTGTAGTAAATTGAAATTGCCTTGTAAAAGCGACTTGTAGTTGCTATGTCATTCTGCCTTCTGACTTTCTAGTGGTTGTGTAAAAATTACACAGTAGGCCATTAAAGGGATTTAAACTGCCGTGCGGTTAAAAGGTTACGTTCAATGGGTATTAAGAACGTCTTCATAGTGACGAAAACATTCAATGGCCCCCTACATCAGTTTTGAATTCGATGTTATATTCGACTGAGCACAACATATTTATTGGTTCATAAGTAATTCACATAGTCAAACAAGAATGTATTACTGTCTGATATTGATTTTAATGTCTTTAAAATGTTTACCTTTTACTTTGATCCATATTCTATTTAATCTAATTTCATCATTTCTATTAAAGGATAGTTTTGTGAGTAATAAATATTTGTTTGATAAGAAGTTCAGAAGAACCAAACCTACGTTTTTTTAATGGAGATCACGTTAACCAATAACAGTGCAAAGGGTTTTATATCACGAGTGAAATAATTATCTGTTTAATAGGGACTTGATCGATCCTAAATAGATTTTAGCGTCCGGAATGTTTCATTGATTTTCCGCAAATTTTATAACAGAAATCCTAACAAAAAAGATTACGTCAATTTAATTCACATGACCTTCGTCATGGAATCCACTTCAGGATTTGTAAAAGCTTAAACTGTTCTCCCGTCTTTATATAATTTAATACGATATTGATCTTTTGTAACGATTCCTTAGGGAATTTATCAGAAAATGGCTCGTTTAGCTTTTCTCAAATATATTTCCCTTTCGTAGCAAACAGATCGCAATTCTTGCTACTGTCTCAATGGTGTTAAATGGAGATTGTAATGTTTTAATAATTGCAATTTGTCAACATTTTGGTTCATTTTCATTGCCTAGACTTAAACACAATACTGAATATTTGATATCTGAATATAAAAAAGTGATTTTCTTTTCGACAATGCAGATGGAACTATATCGGCCAGTGCTTTTTTATTACAAGATTAATATTTTGTTATTATCGCTTTTGAGCAAACTTGTAACAATAAGCAATGTTAAATCAGTTTTAGGAATATTTAACATTCCTATGAATTATGAACCTATTCACATATTTAGTACTAATAAATATACTAAAAAAGAAAATCTTATGCCATAGACAACCTACATGTACATTCTTATTCAAAAATTCATCCAAAATTTTTAAAATTTTTGCTGCGTACCTTCAGTTTGTTCACAGGGTCTACCTGTCTCACCTAATGTCAATATCATGTAATTTGTGATGTCTTTGAGACGTGGTGGTATCGTAAAAACAAAACGGTTCATGTTGAAGTTTCACCACAGAAGTTTAGATTAATGTGCCGTAACATAATTGTATATCATGCTTCACAGTCAACCCTAACATTTTTGGCAGGTTATTGAAGTGGCCTGTGGTCGAAGTTTTCAAAATTGTTTCCCCCATTTTCTCCATTAAATCCGTCATAAGTGATAAACAGCTTTGTGCATAAGTCATATGTTCCATATGTTCCATATTGCCATTACGTCACTGTTACAGTGCGGAGGTAGATATGGGATACTTTTTAAGGAATTTTAAAAGTTAACCCCTACCGTCTATGGCATCGTGCCAAAATTAAAACTTCTACAATCCCACAAATGGATTAAAAGATTGTCAAAAACATAACATTAGGGGAGCCATTGTCAGTAATGTTGGAGGTATTCATTGACGTCTAAAGCAAACCAAGTATATTGTGAAATGGATTAATCATTCCATGTAGTAAATACATGTATGACTGACATCTATAACTTCATGGTGTTTTGAAAAACATGCCCAAAGGCGATGATAATGACATATTCAGACAACATGTATCGGTAATAAAGTGTTTTCAATTTCATTATCAATTTTAGGTAAAATGGAATATCACGAAAAACTTGCATGCATTTTTGCAAGGGAAACATAGAGTTAAATTTGGAAATTCTGAATTTCTTCTATCAATGATATCTGTTTCAATTAAACACATGTCAGAATAAATTATCATAGGTCAACATTATGATATCAATAATGTTTTAACGAGATTGTTTCGAAATGATCATTTATAAGATGATATAGAAATTGAGTTTTTGCGTTTTGGATCCTTCATTTGTGCATAAATCCTCAAGTATTATAAGTATCCTCAGTAGTCAGTATGTGATGGGAATTTTTTTCAATCTACCCAAAACATTATAAGTCTTGGTACACAACTGATCAAATGAGTCGAATGTAATCGGACAACACATATAACACGATATTTGCAGAGTTAAAAGGTAATTAAAGAAACTTTTTGTTAAGCAGTTGTGTCATACACGAATTGCGTTTGTCAATTAAGCTAACGATGTGCACGTGTCATGAATATATGCTCTTTATGTCAACGTCAATATTTCATAGTTAAAGTTTGCCACTTAAATATCAATTCAAAGTTTTTCCTATTATTTGTAACAGAATTCTCATAAAAAATAAACTTTCTAATATTTGGCACTAATTTACCAACTGCAAAACAGTTTTATGCAACATTAAATCCATTGACATCGCATTGATTCCATTTACAACTGTATTTTCGTCTTATCCATAGAATTACTCTTGTCTTCCTGTATCTACACAGTGAAGATTGAATATACATGTAGCTAGTACATTTACAATCTACGCGCATTTGTAGATTATTAATGCACAGAAATCTAAATAATTTTAAGCGTTAATAGGTGAAAAGAATAATAATTTAAAAAACCTTTAAGGAAGAATACCACCGTCATCAATGTATCCATATGTAAATACTAATAGTGAGACCTTATCGTATACTATTGTCAACATGAAGTAAATCATTCATTTCAATTTTCCAAAATATGCAGGAAATGTACATTGTGGCAAAACCGATATCCTATATTAGTTTAAGTTTATGTAAACCACATACACAATACAGTTTCATCATCGTTTAAGATGTCGGTATTGATATCTGATTTGTTAAAATGAATTAGAAGGTGAGTTCGTGATGAAATTGCTGGATTGATTCTTCATATAATCTTATTAACATGCCCAAAGGCATCAACCTTATATTACTGTTGATATTTTCAAAGGGAAGCCGCGCCAATCACATGTGCTGTATCCAAATCAAATGACCAATGAACAGAGTTGTAGCAAAAAATGCATTACGTCACCATGTGGGTAATACAAAATATTTGGCATATTAAACTGTGGAATATGATTTCACTTTAAATGTTATATTAAAAGAGTAATAAAATTTCATATTCAAGACGCTGATAAATGTTAACAGAGTCAAACAAAAACAACTTCATATGAAGAAGAGTCTACATTTGTTCTAGATAAGAGCATTATTTTGCATTCAATAATCGCAAAATCGACGCGATTTAATTTCGCTAATTTGGCTCGCCTTGCCAATTAAAAGGACTGTTTGTGTAAGTACGCTGGTGACATTGAAATAAGACTAGTGTTTACTAATAATCAATCAATCTTTATTCACTCAAAGGGACCGCCAACGGCAGTACGTGAGTTACATGAAACAAACATATAAATTACAACAAGATGGCAAAAATGTTTTTGTTTTGACTAAACGTGACAGATTCTTAATTACTTTGATATTTCTATTGCACATTAGTTTCTCTGTTTAATAAAGATGGAAACAGCATGAAGCGTTCATTTATCAGATTACAACGTAGGTTTACTAAAGCATTACATTTAAATAGATATTAATGATATTCATCTCCGACTTCGCCGGAGTTACATTGTGTACATAATCTTTTATGACGCGGGATATTAAGAAAACGACCTTTTTTCAATCGGTAAGTGGTGGTTACATGTTCTAAAATATAATAATGGTTTGTACACATTTTCATTCAATAACAAGTATGCTCAAAACATGGAGAGTCTTTAATGATGGCATAATAGAATCCTTTAGACGAATTTGAAACGTCGCTACGCCATGACTGCAAAAACTGATCCTTTAAAATGTTATGTATTGTTGACACTATCCAATTTTTACAGTAATTTTGAGGATTATTGAAAACACATTGCTGTCCACATGTTGAAAATATAGTTTTAACAAAGTTCAACCAGAAATACGATTGACCAAGAAAACTCTTATGATACATATAACTAAGCATAAAGGCTGCAATTTTATTATCTGGTTGTGGACATGTTAATTTCGACCAATATGAGATAATACGTTTGGCTATTTGCAACCGCAGTGGCTCTCTACCGAATTCTCCATAAACCATGAAGTTTGGCGTTGACATCTTTAAACCTGCTGCCATCTTTAAGAACTTCAAATGAACGCGCTCAATGATATTGATGTTTTCAATCCCCCAAATTTCACAACCATAAAGTAGAATTGGGAGAACAAGCCTTAGGGTATCGAAAGCGGAAATAAGGCAATCCAAAGGTAAATTTAAATTTCTCGCACGTTTGAGTAAAGACATTGAAGCTTTGTTACCCATGTCGGCAGCATGTTTAATAGCTGTTATCATTCTACCATTTCTATGAAATGTAATTCAAAGGCACTTAAAAGTATCTATAATATCTAAAGGTTGATCTTTATAATAAAATTGGTTTTTACTTTTGCAAGCTGGCCCAGATCCAAAAAATATTATTTTAGTTTTATCTGAATTTACTTCCAGTTTCCATAAATCACAGTAACTTGAAAACCAATTTAGGTTTTTTTTTAAGTTCATGACTATTTTCAGCTAATAGCACCGTATCATCGGCATACAATAAAACTAATAACTTTATATACATATGTACAGCATCATTATCAAGCTCGAGGCTCAATCCCTCACATTGTTTAGAGCTAAGATAATTTTCAAGATCATTCAAGTAAAATGAAAATAATAAAGGGGAGAGGTTTTCGCCTTGACGTACTCCTGAGAGGCATGGGAAAAAACTTGATTGCATACGGTTGACAGCTACACATGATTTAATGTCACTGTACATGTTTTGGATAAGTTTGAATAATTTCCCGTTGACCCCCATGACGAAGTAACTTTATCCAAAGTCCTGTCCGCCACACTTTATCAAAGGCTTTAGAGAAATCAATAAAGGCACAAAATAGTTTCTTATGTCTATTTTTAAATGAGTTTATAAGGTTGTGTATAATAAAAACATTATCAGTGGTTGAAAATCCTTTAAGGAAGCCTGACTGTGTATGCGATATGATATCAAACGATTCACAAAATTTAGTAAGGCCTTCATTAATAATTGAGGTAAACAATTTACCAAAACAGCTGAGGATAGATATAGGTCGGTACGAGTTTGGATCTGATAGGTTTCCTTTCTTCTTATAAATTGGTTTAATCACACCTGTGAACCAAGCATCGGGTAGGATTCCCGAATTAAATATAAGATTGAAGAAGTCAGTGTATACTGTGAGTAACCGCGGTGAGGATGCATTGAGATATTCATTTCTTATAAGGTCTAGCCCGGGGGCCTTATGGTTTTTTAATCTATTCAATGCAGAGAACACTTCGTGTTCTGATATCTCGTCATTTAGGACTGAATCATCTAGGTTAGGGAGATCGTCAAGCACAAAGTCATCTTCGTTTCCGATAACTTCAGTTTCATTAATCTGTTTAAAATGTTCATATAAAACCTCAAGTGAAATGGCTTCAGAGTTATTTTGATGTTTTGGGTTAAGTAACTTCCAATATTGTTTCGGCGATGATCGCTTACTGTCTCGGAAACACTTGCGAATATAAGAAATATTCTTTTTCTTGTATTTATTCATAATTTTTTTATACTGTCTACTCGTCGATCGTAAAAGCTCAAGGTGTTATTACGCGCGAAAGTATTCTTAGCTTGAACTGGCGACGCATTTGTTTACAATCTTTACCGAACCACGACTTACTTGTTCGCACGGGTTTACGCGCTGTAGAAGCATTTGCCTTATTTGGAGCTACACCGAAAGTATCACGTGCTGCATGAAGAAGCACGTGCGTGATCTGTTGAGCTATCGAGTTTATGACCCCAGCTTGGTCACCTTGACATGCCTCAGCTGACCTTATCAGGTCAATCAGGTTGTTTACATTATGTTCCTGAATATTTATATCAAATAATGGACCTTTGCTATGATCAAATTTCCCTGGTTCATCAGCTGCAGGTTCGTTACAATTATTTGAACAATATGCTTCATCATCTGGGGGACTTACACTATCTTGAGCATAGTTAGAGTTATTTATGCTAAAACTGATAGGACAGTGGACATCAGAAAGGAGTGGACAAAAGTCATCAACACTGAAGTGGCTTATCAAAGGCAATGAACTTGCAGATGACAACACATAATCTACAACACTTGCTCCTTTGCATGTTGCTTTCCCTTTAGCTTTATCACATCCAACTCTTCCATTGCATATGAACATATTGTGGCTTTTACATAAGTCAATAAGTTTATTGCCTAGGTTATTTGGGTTACCACTATCCTCTGAGATTCTTTGTCTGGGCAGATCAAGGTCAGACAGTACAGATTCAGGATCTATTTCCTGTCTCATACCATCTATGTCTATTTCTAATTCATCTGTGATATGTTTGCTAAAAGAACAATAGTCTATCAATTGTTTAGTCCGGGCATTAAAATCTCCAGTAAGTATGACATAGTCAGACAATGATTCAAAAAGACATAAACTTGACTCAATACCTTCAATCATGTCATCTCTGTGAAATCTTGAATTTTCAGGGGGTACATATACAATTCCCATGTAGAGATCTAGGTTAAATAATTTTCCACTAAACTTCAACCATAACGCAGTGTCAATTATATCATGATCATCAATAGTTACATAATCAGTAAGACATTCTTTTACAGCAACACCTATTCCACCAGACTTTCTAGTGAATGATTTCCTATTCCTGAGAAAGACTTTATAACCTGTGATTTCAATATCATCCAATACATCTGTTTTAGTTTCTTGCAGACCAATTAAATCGAACTTGTTTATAAAATCAGTAAACTCAGGATAATCAAGTCTGTGTCTTAAACCACACACATTTAGTG
The DNA here is from genome assembly GCA_916613615.1 of Steromphala cineraria. NCBI lineage: Eukaryota > Metazoa > Mollusca > Gastropoda > Trochida > Trochidae > Steromphala > Steromphala cineraria. The sequence continues at coordinate 65,721,760 of OU744722.1, read as the reverse complement.
TCACACACCTGAGGTCACATGCCTTGATCCCAGGTCCAGTTCCAGTTCCAGATCTATTCAGAGATTCAGTTCTAGAGGGGTGATCTGTTGTGTGAGTAGCACCACACTCAGTACCACCGTCGTCTCCCTAGGTCCTCCTGGGTCCAGATGTTGGTCTTGCACTGTATGGCTGGGGTTGAGTAGATCTGTATGGTGGAGGGGTTGGCACAGGGTATAGAGCATTGTCAACATAGAGCCTCTCCACAACAACATTAGCCCTCTTGTTGTTTCGTCTGGCTTCTCTCATGAGAGGAAAGAGGACATCTCTCCTGTATTCACTCACTTCATCTGGGAACTGTTCCATCATTCTGAATGGCTTACCCTGCAGCTCCTTGCCTGCCCTCTTCACCCTATCCCTCTCTGCAGTGATGTTGAACTTGGCTATAATTGATCTGGGTTTGTCACCAGGCCTCCTCCTAGGTCCGATTCTATGCACTCTCTTGAAGTTGATCTCATCACCATCAAGCTTCAATTCCTCCCTGATGAAACTCCTCAATAGCTGCTCTGTGTTCTCTGGGGCTTGTGGGGTATCTGTTTCTGGTAAACCTGTGAATAAAAGGTTATCTCTCATTGATCTACAACGTAGATCGATCATGTATTCCTTGGTTTGGATACACTGAGTCTTGAGATCTTCGAGTTGTGGCTGATCATTTACCTGTTTCTGAAGCGCCTGTAAATCCTTCTCAAGTTTTTGCTTGTCAACAAACCAGTCATCAAATTTAGAGCTGACGAATGACACACTCATCTCAACAGTATCAACTATTGTTTTCACTTCATCAAGCTCAGCAACTTTAATTTCTAGTCGAGAAACTTTACTCTGCACATCGGAGATAGCATTCTCAATACTGTTCAATTTTGTAAGTGAGCGCTCGATATTGCTAAGTTTTGATAAAACTTCTGACAAGTCTTTTGATTGAGGACTTACAGCTTGTTGTTGGGTGTGAGGCTGTTCCATGGTGGGTAGCTGTGGAGGTGGAGATGAGTAGAAGAACGCGTACGGAGACTGCGGCGTCATATACAGAGACAGCATGGCTTCCCTCACTGCAGCCCCGATGTTTGTGTGTGGCGTGTCACCACCCGACACAGCACAATCAGCGTTATCATCACTTTCTGGGGTATTAGCAGGCCTTTTCTTCTTGGATTTCGGCTCCTGTGTTGGGGTTTTCTTATTGGAACTCATTTCGTCTTGTTTTGGTAGGGAAATATGTTAAATAAGGAGAAATTGCAAATTTTCTTGAGAGACTGGTTAGACACACAACCTACCCGGCCATCTTGCTGACGTCATATAGGTAATAGGTCATAATAGGTGGAGCATTTATTACTATATATGTTACAAGTTATAGTTAACGATGTCACTAAATGGTTACGTCGAAACATGTATTTATCACCAGAGCTACTGAAAATTACGCTTGCTATATTTAGAATATGACATATATCGTTGGTTCCAAACTTTAGCTATCAGGCCTGCTTACTAAGTGGATAACGCTTTCGACTTCGGATCATAAGGATCCGGGATCGAATCTCGTCAGATAATCGGAGAGTATTTTGTTTTTTAGTATCTGTAATACTCCTGTTAATAATTAACCATCATGGCTTCTGAGAGATCAAGCGATGGCGCCTAGGAGATATCGTTTTGGCAGTACATGTTGCACAATATCCTGTCGTTGTCAACGCTGTCCCACTGTCTTGAAAATCTAGCATAGTTGTGTTCAGAGATGTAATTTTTTTCTCTGAGATGTGAAAAAGAGTGACTTTGGATGATAAATAGAATATCACCCTCGTGTCTTTTGATATAAAATAAACCAACACTCGTTGGTTAAAGTAAAAAAAAAACTTGCATAAACTCATGTTGATAAAAATTAATTTTGTGAAATTAACTTTGATTGATCAATACTCGTGCTAATATTAGTGCTGGTACCCAGTGTTGTTACTGTTCACTTATCACCCAAATTGGTCGACTAATCACAACCTTTATCTGTGGCATCAACCATGCCAAAGGCTTTTCTTGTTTCTCTAGAAAACGATTTTTTACTGTTACAATTTAGTAGACAGCAGTGATAAATACGCAACAAAACAATTAAATATGCAGATTAGACTAAATCTATCAACGTAATGAATTCATATTGGTGAATACTCAGTCTAAGTAAACTAGCCTCAATATTATCCGTTTCACTTAGAAAGAAAGGCCCAGTAGATGGTCGCGTCAGCCAACGTATGGAATTGACCAATCAGAACTCATCTTACCAAGCCACAATAGTCTGCCTTCGCACGTATAACGTTGGAGGGTCTTAGGTCGCAGAAAGGTCGTCTGACGCGACCCTCTGCTAGGCCTTTCTAGGCTCAGTATAGGAGTGAAACGGATAATATTGAGCCAAGGTTTAATAATAGTAGTGAATACTATGTGTATAGTTACTATACATGTGGAAATAAATTAGCACCCCACGATTTTTCAGCTTCAAATGTTGCCCGATAAGAAGGCGTTGTCGTTGTTGAACTAATCGTTTGGTATAATAGAACCATAATTTAGCAGTGAAGGGAATAACGTTTAATCCTGATAACGTTTCGCATCTTTTGGATATCTGCATTCATATTGTAGTCATTGTTGTAGCTTTATGTCAAAAACAAGTTACATTATTCTGAGAAAAGAAAGTTGTTATTGGTAGTTGTGATTTGGGTAATTTAATTCTTTCGAGCCCTCCAGTCAAACTCCAGTATCAAATGTTTAGTCAAGAGTCACTCTTTAGACCTCTAATAATCTTCAAGAGAGGAAATTCTCCAAAACCCCAAATTCAAGGAAAATGGTTTAATCACAAAAGATGATCAGTGTCAACTGTAATGACCCATAGAAGTCAATGTGAAGAGTTTGACTAACAGATTGAACTCCAAAGATTATTCCAAAATCGTATGAGTCCAGCCACTTCGTCAATATTTGACAATGACAGTTGAAAAAGTGGATGCCATTTCAACAACCAGTTACTTCCTTATTAAAAGATAAGAGATGATTTGATGTGTGGAAGTCAAGTTGGTAACACATATTTTATTTTTGATGTCTGAAACCCATTGTCTTTTGCCTAGTTTTGGCACTACAGCCATACTTATTTTGGGTGATTTTTCAGTATCATTACACATTTAATCGTAATTTCATCAAATGTCTACATGGACGATCTTTCTTTGAAAAAATATTAACCAAATCAATATGTTTATTCATGGTATTGTAACTTTGTCATAGCATCATTTTTTAGTTTTCGAATTTAGGGGGTGCTTAACTTTTTTTCGTATGGATATTTGTATTAATGAAAATGAATGAAAAAATATCTCGTTTGATATCTGCACTGAATTGCTCAACATACCGCAAGAACACACACCCTTCAAGGAGTAAAATAGACAGGATATGAGGTTACTTGCTTCACTTCAGTGAGGTTATCAAAGTTTAAACAAGTGGGCTTGATGACAAGTTTAAGGAAATTAAGTGACAACCCGGAATAATAGTTTTACCTAGAAGGTGAAGAAACAAACACGTTTCATTTAAACTTTCCACAATGCCCCTTCAAATTTTGACTGAAACGCTTATGATGGCGGTTTGTTTGAAATACTTGAAAATGTAAGGATGCATGTTAAGTTAATCAGGACCGTAATGATACAGTTATCATATAACAACGTTGTATTTAACTGAGATCACAGTCGCATGATCTTTCCTAGGTTAATCTGATCACTATATTACCCAAAGCCCATATCTTAATATGCCCTTTAGTAGTTATTAGACGATCTCATCATAAGATCTATATAACATAAATGATAATTGATTTTCAGTTAAAGATTTATTGATGAAAGACACAGATAAATCCGTTACTTTAAGTTATATTTTTCTTAATCGGATTTTGGTATTAAAAACAATTCCGTAATTAAGAATAAACTGTTGCAATCAACCTAAAAATTTAAACATTTTAATAAATTTGTTAATCAGTTTAATCATTTCAACAGATAATAACGAAGTCTATATGGACAACTTTGAATACATATCTTGCTGATGATGATGTAAGTTTAATAAGGTTTTTTTCTTATCAAAGACGAATAAAAGAATGCTTGAAATTGAGGTCGTGGGGAAAAGTCCATACACAAACATCTTGATTGTTACTTCATGGAAATCCTCTTGAAGGAAGTGTGACATTTGAATTTAATCGATAAATTTTTCAAGATCATTGAAAACTAGGTTAAGAAGGAAAAACTATAGAAAACACTTTCTATTTGCAAAAATGCCTTCAGGGAAAAGTTTGTTGAAATATTTGCTGAAGTTTGAACTAATCTTATCTTGGGGAAGATGTTTGTAGAAATAGCTGCTGAAGTGCGAACTAATCTTATTTGCCGCTGCATACTAGCAAGCTGAACAAACTGCACACAGAAATAACAATATATGAACAATTGAACAATGATCGCTGTTTTTATCGCTGTTATCTATTAGAGCATGCAAAGCCGTTAATGTGAAGATAACCTTTATCTTTCAGTACTTAAAAGGGCAGTAGCACGTTTTTAGGGGGAACATAAAGTGATGTCAGGAAAATGAAAATAAATGGTTCCGATTAAAAGCAATGTACAGGTATTTTAACTAAATGAATCAGTAATAAATCAAATATATAATGTAAAGTTCAGCCATGTGATTCCCTTTTCTTAAACAAAATGAATAAGGGTGTTCACATAAAAATGGCAGCCAATGGATTTAATGGGAATCGTTATATTTTGTTCTCTGACTATGGATGATTGGTTGGCGTTATGAGATTTTTGACACTGTCAAAATAATACATTTAGCATTTACATACAATTACCAGTGAAAAAAAATAATAATTTGTTTCCAAAAAAGTGCTACTGCCCCTTTAAACTCGCAATATGCTCTTCTGTACCGCAATACATGTATATTGCTATACAGAAATGATGCATGATACCCTTCTCACGACTGCCCATCACATGAATATTACATAATCCTTACATTATATAATAATCATCCTCTCTAAACAAAGGTAGATAAAGTCATAAAATGTTGATCGATTTTCTAATTAGACCAAATCATAATCCATTCAACTTGTAGTAAAAGTACGTTCATGAAATTAATGGACACATATCACGTGTGTCATCCATAAAATGTTCATATGGTTAATATTATTGGCAAAAATAGTTTTCTTAATATCTTATGTAGAATTTCTTTTTATTCACAACAACCTGCTTCCATCACTTTAAGATCGTTGATTGACAACATGGTTTGAAAGTTGATAAAGCGCAGAATCATCGAAAGTTGTATATCGATCACAATATCTTATATTTATAAGCTTCTCCAAAGTTGTAGTCTTAACATTCGAACATATATCGTTCTTATACTGTTTTCACAGTAGCTTGTTAAAAGAATAGATATAGATTTCTGTCTCATACGTTTATTCAAAATTGGACATAGTACATTCCTTTTTCATTTTATAAAAGTGCATTAGAACTCACTTTTTTCTACGAGATGTTTCAGTTAATATCTAACAAATTAAGTTAATTCCTTTCATGCAGATAAAAGATGTTCGATTTAGTATTGCTTAAATATTCTGTGTTTGACTTGGGCTATGTACATTTTACAACTGAATACTATAAGGGTGTACATATAAACCTTTGACAAATAATTTTCATAATGAAAAATATTATGAAGCCTTTTCAGAAAAACCCATCCCTACTTGACAGAAAGTTGTTTTTCAATTGATCTTGCAAGTGCTGGTTGCTGTAATATCACATTGCGAGCAAGTACGTGAATAAATGTAACTTACAAAAGCGATAAGGTCACGGTAGAAGGCATCATGTGTAGATAACATTTCTTTCCCAGGACATTGTCTTTTACATTTTAATAAATATAATGTCATTGCTTCTCAGTTTATAAAGTCTCCAATTGAGAACCGTTTGAATAGCAATGTTAGTAAATAAGCAAAACTCGATGAGTTATCTTTACTTTGTAAATAAGGGCAATTATTACTGTTTTTCAGTAACTGACTTGGAAGATATGTGTATACTTATAATTTAAAAAAAGTTCCACTAACCAGCTCATTAGTTTAATATCCCAAACATACACTCTTACCTCATTATATGATTTAAAAAGTTCAAGTGCATTTATGATTTCAGTCATACGTAAAACGTCCTGTTCAATTTCAGAAATACTTATTTATAACATAGTGACAGAAAATATCTTTGTGCAATGCCATATTACGTCAAGAGGGGAAACTCATGTTAAGTAGATATCTAATCATTAAACCAAAAATATGTACACGACAATGAATGTATTTCAATAACATGATCAAATATGATAATATTCTTGATATCGTGTAAATATAGTTTATTTTTTAATTCAATAGATTGATTTCTTAAGTTGTTTTCTTAATGCACAGAATAACTTTTCTAGTTTGTTTCGCTCCAGCTGCATTATATAAAGAGTATCGAATATAATGGTATAATTAATGTAGTTGATGTTAAAATTGATGTTTCACAACTGGCGTAGCCATGAGTGATATAATTTTATACCCATATCAGGAGCTGAAATTAACCTGGTATTTTGAAAACTGCAAAAATTATTCTATTCATTATAGAGTTTTTTTTGTAAATAAGATAACTTTAAATTAACTATCCAATACACATTGATTTACGTAGGTAAATAGTTTGTTCTGGCATCTGAAATGTGACGATTGATTGTATCGTAGATCGTCACAGTGAAAATATAAGAAATTCTCAAAGTAATTCATGAATAAACAGTAAGTATAAAAAGCACTTCGTTTTTATAAAAGTTTTGTTGTTGTTGTTGTAATGAATAAATATGGTCCAACATGCATCTCATCCATAAATGTTTAACTTGTTTACGACGTATCAAGGTCTTTGTGTTTTTACATAAAAGTGCAGATGAAACTGTGAAATGGAAACTGTGCTCCTTTTGTACTTACACTTTAGAGCATATAACAAGTATGCAGAAACTTGGCAACTGTTTCCATTTGTATAACAGATATTCTATTTATTGCCTACCTTTTGCATGTAAAGACCGTTATCGGCAGCGGCGATATCTCTAAACGACAGAAAACTGTGTAATATACGAAAAAGGCTTCTCCTTATGTAAGAATGTTATGAAATTAATCGTCTTGACAATGTTTCTTTAAGAGAACCCCGTGTTGTGTTGCACGAAGAACAAGCAAACATCTTGCGTTTAAAAAAGAAAACCTATTTCGCGTATTCATCCTGTTTAGTGATAAGTATGTTGTTGGTTAATCACGGTGCCTTTTTATATCGTAGTCGGTAATTGTATATATCCTACCTCATGTAACTTTTTTGTAAGAATCTCTATCTCTGATTGGTCCTCGTGACCCTGGATAATACCATACACCACGTGGTTATCAATGGTGGTATCTAGGTAATTTTCCTGGATAACCAACCCATGGTTTGGTTATCAGATAATCACCATGGGTTGATTATCAGAGAGCAAATATGGACGACAATACGTGAACAGTTTCCTCAGCCCAATACGACAGGTCTTTGCAATATCGGAAAAATATTCTCCTTGACGTGATTTCTAAAAATAATGTTGTTTTATTCTTGTCAATTGTTACCCAGAAAATCATTAATTGCACAGTCCAATTCACAAAATTGCAAGGACCACAATTGAAAGAGCTTATCACCCGATACTTTACCCACCTGAAATTCGTCCTGAGAATACCTTAAACACACTGTCAGATATAATTTTGTTTTAAGCAGGACAAAGCTCCAATTTCCAAAACCTCTTTGAACACCATGTGCTTTCGATGATTAGCTGCATCGATGGTTTGCACGTGAAATTCATGAGGTCCGTACAACTCAAGGTGAAATGAACAACATCCACGCAGCCTCACGTAAATTTGTTTGTCACAGACGGATACATTTGATAGACTGAATGTCGGCTTAATTTAGGAATATCCTGAGACATTAAACAGATTTTCTGTGACATTTTGACAAATTATTTTTTGACATATTTCCTTTTAATTCAAGATTGAGAATGTTAGTTTTTTAGGAAGTCCCTCAACACAGTTAGTTAGTATAAGTTACTGATTAAGAATTGTTTGACAACCAAGTAAGGCCATTGTCAACTTGCACGTGAAATACGTGTTTTATGAGTATGCAAACGATAAAGTAATGTTAAGGAGCGGAGTTCACTCAGCTATTACACAGTTACACCAACTTTGTAAACCTTGTTATTTGATTAACACTATAAGTTACCATGTGTCGTTCTCGTTTGATATTTAACTCGGACACATGATAAATCTCCATATCAAACTCGCGGACACATGGTAACGAATTTATCTCGACGAGCACCTTTTCTAAATGCTATAAATGTAGCTTGAAAGATGAGACTGGCCAAAATGGCATCTCATGAAATCAGTGTTACTCTTTTGTTTGGGTATTTACAAATATAATTTTTAAACCATCGTGTTAATGACCAAAAGTATGGTCTAGTACCGGAGCGAAGCGCACGGTACTAGACGGAAATTTAGGATTAAATAATAAAAATCAAAATACCGAGCAATGCGGGCATTCCTAAATTTTGATTGTTTGGTCACGTGACCTCGTGCATTCGCACTACATCCGATTTGAAGCGGCCGTAGAAGTCCCGTTACTATCATGGCGGACTGTCGAGTGGGGGCGAGCGAGTTTGATAGTGTCGGAGTTATAGATAAGACAGGCATCATAGCAGAATGTACAGGCTGGTTTGAGAGTTCAATAAACAACTAGCGTTGACTTTTATAGATCGGCTTCTGTTTGTATAATTTAAATCTTGAGCTCGCTGATAGACACCCTCGCTGCGCGTGAGCGGGTCAACATGTCGTTGAGATGCGGTATGACTTGCTAATGTATTTTAGCAGTACCAATCTTTTACCAGAAGAACATTTTACTTTTACCAGAAGTTATTACATAAAGCTGACTTTAGCATGTACAGGGCAATTCACCAAGCATACATGACGTTACAGCAATCGAGCGTAGCGTAGCCTTGTTTACCGAACAAAGGGCAAGGGAGATAACTCTTGACACGCCGATGTTGCTTGTTACTGGGGGAGCGCGTGGCCCAGTTAAACAAAGCTAAATATACCTACGGCACGTGACCAATGGTAAACAGACAGTGCTGTGCAAGTCGAGATTTTAAAACTTATTATGAAGGAAATATCTAACGACCATTGTCATGTGGTGTATATGATATTATGACCTTGACTTCGTGAATATCTGTAATAACCATCCCGCTGATAGCTCGATGGTTTTCACAGATATTGACTCAGTCAGAGGTCATTTTTCAACCATATCCACCGCCTCTGAAAATTATAACTTATAATATACTTAACTGATACTCGAAAATGAACTGATATAAGAAAACAGCCTGTTTTGCATTAACCGAATCAACAACCTCAGTGTTCTCCTACACGTATACCCCTCTTCCGGTCTCGTTGCTATGGCTTCCTTTTTTATAAGTATAGGTGTATTGACCGACCGATAACCTATGGACGTCTTTCAGGCAGACATTGAATATTAGCATTGAATTGTTTTGATAAAAGTCAAATTCTAACTGAAACCTCATCAAACAAAGCAGGGCCTGTTAGGCCCGAGACGCACTTTGCAGTTAGATAAACCCCAAATAACATCATGTATAGTCTTCATGTTTCAGGTAATCTTCAGGTTAGTTTAGATTCACGTGTCATTATTCTTTTTACAAATATTTGAAAGTATTGAATTAAAGGAGAAATTCTTAGCATTGATTATGAACATAATGTCCAGCTCACCATAGATACTAAAAATGAATGGTAAATAAGAAAAATATCAAATGTTTTCAATTCATATTATTGTAAGCAGGTTAAATACAAAGCTGATTTCACAAAATATCACATTTAATCAGAACCTCTGATGGTTACCTGACAGTACCAAGAGTAAAAAATCACAAATGTCACAAATGTAAGTCTCCCCTCGAATTTCTACAACACAAATACAAAAACAAATACGTATTTGAAAAAAAAGCATACAGCGAACCACCAAAAGTAGGTTAAATTATAATGAATACATATATACATACAAATACCATAAATATGTAAATCGGCACCAATAAAAGAAGTGAAATGTATAAATTAGTCAAATTACCAGTGTTGTTTTAGAAATATGTGCATACAATGAATATGAAATAGAATGATAAAACTTTTACAAGTTTAAATATGTAAAATAAGTAATATAACATTCACTTATGGTATAAAAAGTCCTTACGGATAGTCCTTATAAATATAAAGGCCTTGGAATTGATAAAAGACACTTCAGGTGAGGAGAGAATAAAACTTACTTTCTTTCAATCCTAAATCAGAAATCTAGGGCATTTTAAATTACATTTGGAATAAAGATCATGTCTAACTTCTTCGTACAGTGGACAGTGTAACAGGACATGCATCTTATCTTCTATGGTGTTAGTGCATACAGGGCAAGTTCTTTTACCTGAGTAATAGTGTAACGTCCCTTCTCCTAAATAACCCCGATCCACTCAAAAAACAACAGAACACACATTGAGCTATATACGGCCGCTTGTATTCAGACGGAAATCATCACATCACATTTCACAATAAAGAACATCAAGACACATCAATTGATATATGTATAGATATACACTCACATGTGCTGAAGCCCGACACGTACAACCAGAGATAAACTTATTTTAAGAAACTCTGGAACCGTGTTCCCTCAACGAATGCATCAGCAACATAAACTGGAGGGTTTCCAGTCAAAGACACACAACAGTGTCATTCAACATGCATGAGAAGTACATGGCATTTAAAACAATTTACGATTTACGTACATGTAGTATTATAACGGCTCTTCAGCTCTGAAGATTAGATTGACATGATAATAAATGTTTAAAGCAAATGAAAGTTTCAGTACATTCTACAGACCAGTATTTTAAAGGCTCTTCGGCTCAAGTCACAGAAAAGAACATTCTTTTGAAATGACTTATTGGTGGTGTTGTTCACATAATCTCACCCTGAAGCTCGGTGCTACCTAAGCTTACAGTGAACAACAACTTCCTTGCTAAGTAAGATCTTCATTAGTGGAGGAAATGAAATGTAACACTATACAAATTAAGAACACGACAAATACTCACCTCACGCGAATTGTAATTTATCATGTCATAAAGAACATTAGCTACAAAGTGGATAGACATTCAAATATCAGCCTATTACAATATTACAGGCCCATGCATGTTTAATTTAATATAAACAAATATTTAAATCCCCGAAACATACAGAATGCATATGCATCTATTGCTGTAATGTGAAATATAAAAATGCTGTAATGTGAAATATAAAGTCTCGAAACATTATTGATATATAGGCCAGTTTCAACTATGAATGACAACGAGAGCACAGTTAAACATGAGATTTGTGGTAGACATCAATTTATCATCCAAAACTTATTGCTTGTGTTAGTTTCAATGGCTTTTATCCGCGAAATTGACTTTAGGTTTAGATCATTAGCACATTTTTTTCAGATTTTCCTTTAGTTTTAATTACAAATTCCATCCAATACAATTCATATTTTTTAAATATTTAAGCAATTGTTTCAAATCTGAACAATTAGAATTATGACTTCCTTTCTATCTTAATAACATATCAAAGTTTCAGTAAGAGTCAATGGCATAGATCTTTCGTCCTCGGTTACCGTTCAGTATTTGAAATAAAGAGGTCATGTCATGTAGTAGGCTGTTTATATTTACAGAAAAGGGAACTTCTAAAATTTGGAATCATAAAACAAAAGTATTGGTTCATTTAAATATTGTTAAAAATCAATCATATTACACATGATACAATATTCCTAACTAAGATTGTGTATATATAACTTAGGTGCATTTATTATGTGAAGAAGTGCTTTTTGCGCTTATAAAACGTTTTCTACCTTATTTTGTTTCCATTGAAACGCAAGCTTGGTTTATGTTTCCGGAGAAAAACATAAAAACTATAAGGCCTCGTTGAAAATATCTTGTACATGATATTATCATCATCTTGTGTGGATAAATTCATTACCAATAAACTATTTAGTAATTTTTGTTTAGGGATGATTCAATACAGTTACATGTATTCTTCTTTACTCTTTCTGTCCTACTTGTGTTTGGATATGGTACATGCTTTGTTGTCGTCGTCAGGATATAGTGAAACTCATTTTTCTTATATATAGTAGAGAATTGAATTTATTTCTACTCCTTGTCCCGCAACGTTGCACTGAAAGTGTACTAAATTTGTCTTTATTAATGCATCGGGTTTGTTACCTCTCAATCATTTGATATTAATATAAAAGTAAATTTGACAGCATTGTTAGACATATGTCTCCACTATTTTGCATTTATATCCGTACTCATTGATTTTTATGCAGACACACGTTTTCAGCAGACACAATTCTTTGTTGTTTGTTCATGATCGATGTACATTTTCAGGGTTATCCATTATCCAAATATGTATTTGAGTATATTCAATATGGTAATCGCCTTGTCGTTTCTTAAAATCACTTTAACACTTTACTTTGCATTGTGAACCCACTCAAGTGTTGCTTTTTGATAGTTTCAGCTTTCTTAAAATTAATTAGTTTTTGGTTGTTATAATGTCTATTTTGATTTGAAAGTCTTGCAGGGATAGATTATGTCTGAAACTACAATTGTATTCATTGTGCCTTATATCATTCCGATTAAGATGAAATGTTCATAAAAATATAATTTATAAATATAGTCGCAAAGCGACGATTACAGGATTCAGCAAAATATATGAGTGCTTGAGGCCATTTGTAGCAACTTTGGCATGATTTATTTTTTAAGGGGGGGATTTATTTTTTAAGGGGGGGAAAAGCTGTTTTGAGGTCATTTCTTCCATACCTACCATTTCAAGTGCACATAACTCGAAAACTTGAATTGATATCTGCCTGAAATTCTCAGAGCTGACAGACAAGAAGTCAGACTGCAGGGATAAAGGGAGAGAAGAGGACAGAGGGCAGAGGACGAAGAAATATACTTGAAAATCCATTTTTTTTAAAATTTTTTTTATAAGTCCAGACTTCATTGGCGATTTGCGGTGTTGCCCTGCCCTTGGGAAGGATTTTTATCAAATAAAATCGAAAAAAGTGCTTTTTTTTCCAAGCCATTTTTTTCGAGAAAAAAAATTAGCGATTTTATTCTTTTATCTTAAAGACCTTGCCAATGTATAACTCTCATGCAAAAATTATCAAATTCCCTGGCTAGGTTTTTGAGTTATCTGCCCTCGAAATTTACGATTTCTAGAAGTTGCTCAACTTTGAATGGTCACAGCAGAAAAAGTACTAACGTTAGGACTTTCTAGAAGTCACATTAAGAACTACAATGCGTCAGCTACATTGAGTCTAAATTTCAGCTCTTTAGTGCAAGTGTCTTCAGAGAAGAAGATTGTCAAAGGCGGGTGGGGTCGGCAACGGTAAAAGCAATATTACCAAAATGCAAAGTTCGACCCCTCCTCGTGACCGGAAATGACTGTTCGCGAGCGATTTTCTTTTTTTCAATTTGAAGACCTTGGTCATGTCTAGCTCTCATGCAAAAATCATGAAATTCGTCGGTCAGGTTTTTGAGTTACCTGCCCTTGAAAATTGACATTTTTAAAAATTGTCAAACTTTGAAAGGCTATTACACAAAAAGTATTTTTATTACAAACTTGTTAGAGGCCAATGTCTTAGCTACATTATATGTAAATTTCAGCTTTCAGGTATCAGTAGTTACCGAGTGGTGAATCGCCAAGTATGCATGGGGTCGGACTTTTGTCAAATGTGCTTAAAATCAAGATGGCGGCCAAACCACGTGACCTACGAATTTGTCATGATTGCATTTTTTTCATTACTTTTGATTGCGCATCTTTTAAAAAAAGTTTCAGGTCTCTAAGTGCATTTTGAAAAAAAAGTCAATGTTAAATTTTGGACTTTGGATTCGAACTGGACCTTTAATGTACGGACCGATTTGGCCCAAAAGCTTATTGTCGCCATTCCCCAACAAGGTCTACCAGCCTGTGAAATTTGGCTTTGATAGCATCAGCCGTTTGGGCTGAAAGTTGACCACAAAATTCGTGGAATAATAAAAAAAACCAACATGCCAATAACAATAAGGATTCAGCTTGAAAAGCTGAATCCTTAATTATTTACCATGAAAGTAGTGAATACAAGATTCTGATTCTGGTTCTCAGTCAAAAATCAAATGTGATCAATTATGAAATTAACGTCCTCTCATTTAGGGCCGCTTCACTCCGCATTAACACATTCGACTGGCAGCGTTACGGTCGTCATTCTGCTGTTTAAGATGAACAGTTTTCACAAGTTATCAAACTTGCATTTTGAATGTTAACAAGAAATGCGAAAATTTAGAATTGTTAGTGGTCAACTACATGTAGTTGTGCTTTCCGGCCAATGGCACACAACGGGCTTTCATCGAAGAGAACAGTGAGAAAGATATTTAGTGGTCACGCATTGGTAGAGTTACCTGTGCCCACGACTAAATTTACTTTGGCTACCTGGGTGAGCACCCCCAGCACAGAATAGTTCATCGTTGTTGCCGGAAGTTGGGACTTTTCAAAAATGCGATTTTTGTTAACACAAAGCGTTCGAGATTAAAACCGTCTTGACTCTTGGTAGAATGGAAATAAACCTCGCGCTTTCAATTCAAAACCACTCCAGTATAACATGTCTCTGATTTTCAAACACACTAGTTTTATCTCCTAAATTTCAACATGAAAATTTGCATTATGAGTATACTAGCTGGAAAAAGAATTTGTTAAAAAAGTAGCTTTTTACAGATAAATATGAAAATGAAACTAGACTTTAATAATAACTCATTCGAGGTTATTCATAAGGTTATGATATAACTGATATCCTTAATATTTGACTTTAATCCTCTGTTATGAGCATGTTGCCTCTTGTTATCTGCTAGTATTGAGTATGCCATATTTACATAGCTTTTTAAGCAATGTTCAAAGTACATGAAAACCTACAGGGAATAACATTTAGTGATTTGAATTTAATTGCAAGTAAATCTATCCTGATAATATTATGAAATTGACCGAAACATCCCGCCATACCATGGTGAAAATAGAAGTCGACTTGCCTTAAGGAACGTTTATTGGTACTGGCTATTTTAATCGCCAACTTCATCCTGGTGTGAGAACCATTTGCATCCATCATGTCATGACCATCATAATCTTGATTCCATGATTCTTGTGTCATGGTATGGCATAAGAAATTTTCCAAATTGTGTTACTGCTTGTAAGCAAACTGCTTGAATCCGTAAAGAATCAATGATCACACAAATTGGATATAAAACAACTTTGTTTAAAAATGGCCTTCATTGTGGAAAATTTAATCGATATGAATCAACTGGATCAGTGCCCGGATATATGCATCTCATATTAAATGCCTTGCTTTAAGGACGTTATCTTTACCAATCTGTGAGCAATATCGTTTTGATTTCATGTATTGATGATATATTGGAATATACTTGTAACAAGTCATGGACAGTGTTGTGCTCGCCTAAATGCGTATCATGTTCGCTTACTTAGACAATAGACGACTGGAATTGATGAAGGGTATTATAGTATTTATGAATGCGGCAATCAATTCAATTCGTCTGGCACAATCGTCGGTACAGCTATGTCGTAGCAAACAGTTACTGATTATTATGCTCAAATCCTCCATGGAAGGAGAACATTACCAAGTGCGATTAGTAATTGTTTGACTCATGAATAGGTACAGAAATATCTCACCTTCATTGTAAATGAGATAAAGTTTTGGTACATGTAGGTAGGGTAGATTCAAGTAACAATGAGGCTTTTTGAGATTTGGTTTATCAATTTATAAGTCGATTTGGTTCACCGACGGAAATAACATACAATGAAGACATTTGTAAATGACAGCTCAATGATACACAGTCACTCTTTTAAAATAAAAATAGAGCCATGGGCTCTGTAGCTCATCAGACTTTTGATGGAAAAAGGTTTTGACCCCTGTGACCCCATTTAGGGTCATTGGGTCACAAAATCTACAAGTTTGAATCCCCATTGGCCAAGGAGTCTACACACAACTTTTTAGCTCTCTAGACCATTTGGAACTGGAGGAGAAGATGAAAATAGGTTTTGAAGGTTGTGACTCCTGTGACCCCATTTGGGGTCATGGGGTCACCAAACCTAAAATTTAGAATTCCCATTTGCCCAGGAGTCTACACACAACTTTTCAGCTCTCTAGACCTTTTGAAACTGGAGAAAAAGGAGTAAAATATGTTTTTAAGGTTTCGACCCCCTTCACCCCAATTGGGGTCAAGGGGTAACCAAACCTCAAATTTAGAATCCTCATTGGCCAAGGAGTCTACACACAACTTTTTAGCTCTCTAGAACTTTTGGAACTGGAGAAGATGGAGTAAAATAGGTTTTTAAGGTTTTGACCCCTGTGACCCCAATTGGGGTCAAGGGGTAACCAAACCTAAAATTTAGAATCCTCATTGGCCAAGGAGTCTACATACAACTTTTTAGCTCTCTCGACCTTTTGGATCTGGAGAAAAAGATGAAAATAGGTTTTTAAAGTTTTGACCCCTGTAACCCCAATTGGGGTCATGAGGTCATGAAATCTACAATTTAGAATCCCCATTGGCCAAGGAGTCTACACACAACTTTTTAGCTCTCTAGACCTTTTGGAACTGGAGAAGAAGATGAAAATAGGTTTTTAAGGTTTTGACCCCTGTGACCCCATTTGGGATCATGGGGTCACGAAATCTACAATTTAGAATCCTCATTTGCCAAGGAGTTTACACACAACTTTTCAGCTCTCTCGACCTTTTGGATCTGGAGAAAAAGATGAAAATAGGTTTTTAAGGTTTTGACCCCTGTGACCCCATTTGGGGTCATGAGGTCATGAAATCTACAATTTAGAATCCCCAATTGCCAAGGAGTCTCCACATCAAATTTGAGCTCTCTAGAGTCATTGGTTCTGGAGAAGAAGTCGAAAATGTGAAAAGTTTACGGATGGACGGACGGACGGACGCCGGACGCCATGCCATGCCATAAGCCCATCGGGTCTTTCAGACCTGATGAGCTAAAAATAGAGCCATTGGCTCTGTAGCTCATCAGACTTTATATTAAATTTTACTTTAGTGTGATCAATGTGGTTCCTCACTTAGTAGCCCTGTGACCCTTTTTGGGCTAAAGAAATTCAAATGTATTGTTGTGCAAATTTTGTCCGCCATGTGAAACTATTGGAACCCATGAGTTGATCTTATTGGAACAGAGGTAGTATCAACATTTCATGACTTGATATACCTCTGTTGGGAGAGAATGTCATTAAAGTTACCTTCGACCATAGTGTTTAAATAGTATTTACAGAACAACACATTAAACACAACTGATTAACATAATGTGGATCAGTGAATACATGCAGTCATATCGCATACAACATGTTCAATGACCCAATTGAAAAATAGAAGACTGTATAAATAAGTCATGCCTGTGTGAATTCAAAAATTATAACTACCAATGCATGACTACTAACGTTTTATACAAATGTTGCTTCAACCAGAAAATACTTTCGAAAATATTAAACTGTGATTTAATTTGTCATAATGTTAATTTTCAGTACATATACGATATATACATGCAAATATGAAATCACCTTAATTTGATATAAAACGGAATATGTGAAACAAGAAAACTGGCAACGGAATCACGTGAAGTGAGTTAGCACACGTCACGGCTGTCACACTCTAACCAAACGTTGTTAAAATGATCCAGTAAGGTAATTATACGAGACATTTGGCCTAACTAAACTAAGAATGCACAGAAGTACATGAAATAAAATAAGCAACTGTGAAAATGTGGCATGTTCATGTTGACTGAATTACCAATTTTGCAGCCATCCTATCCTTGCGGTAAACTTTCGTGACATACATGCACATTCTAAATGAAATTATGTTAAGATACATTTAAACAAACGTCTTGATTTTTCTGTTGACTTATTTTCATCAGTAAATATCAATTAAGTCTTGATTATATCACTTCTTTGAAAGGCATTTTAGAAGCAGGTTTGATGAAGAAGAACAAGGTATTATGGATAATTAGCTTCTTTTTTTTTTGCATGAAATGCGACGTTTCGGTGTAGGTACTAAAACCGTTATCAAGCAAGTGATACAAGTGATTTGATGTAGGACAATTTATACATAGAATGATATGATCATATCAGTTTCCGACTTTCAACAACTGTCGTTCCTCTTTCCCCAAATTCTTAAATATTTCTAATCATAAAGTCAAAATGAAGGTCGTATGAATAACAGACTACTATGCTGGATTTTGAATAACGAATGTTTGATATAGAGCTGCGAACATTATTTTGTTCACTTACTAGTGTATTGAAATTCTGACCTCTTGTGACTTGACCTACCAAAATCGTTAGGGTTGACTGTTAGGTAATGTTGAACGAATCCTAACTTAGTGAAATTTCAACATTCACCGTTTTGTTTTAACATTGCTAAGATTAAAGATTGCTAAGATTAAAATTACATGATATGTGCAATAGGATACGCAGGAAAATGATCAAACTTCAGGTACGCAGCTGTAATTACATAAATAGAGAATCTCACTCAAGTGTCTTCTGATATCAAATATATCAACACAATTTGATAAAAGTATCAATTTCACTTTTATCAACGAGTGTTTATATATTTGATATCAGAAGACACCAGGATAAGATTCTATTTATCATCAAAATCATTTTTCATCACATTAACATGAAAAATGTACATCTTTGAACACTGCATAGCCCTCAAACTCCTAAACCAGTGATGTTATAGCATTGTGACGTCATCATGTTAATGAATCAATTGCGTATTTCGACATCAAAGGATTAATCATTTTAAATTTTAAGAATACTGTTACAGTATATTTGTTGCATTTGTGACTACAACAGTGTCTTCATGAAAGATGACAATTCCTAATAAATAAGATAGTGCAAGCAAAACCATTACTTTTCATGTGTTTCAAGACATGGCCAAATGCCTAATAACATGCATCACGTATTATCTGATGAACGATGATTAGTGAAAACGAACGCAACAGTAGACGACATATGATTCACCCCTCATAAACAATGTAAACGTAGCTAGTAATTATGAAGGAAGCAAGGCTCTGGCGAATCAAAGCGTGCCTATCATGTTGGTGCATCAATCTACCACAGACTCCTTCTCCTCTCGTGTGCAGCTTTCGGTAGGGCCCTTCTTCATATGGATGACGTTTAACATCCCTTTATTCTCTCTTCTCTCCCTAAGTGCCTTCACTATCTCCAAAAGTTTGTCTTTTGCAACCTGATTCTCTCTTCTCCGTCTATCGCCTCCTTTCTTTTCTTCCTCATCTGTTTTTTCTTTTTCTTCTTCCTCATGCCTTCCATCTTCTTAAGTTTTTAAAACGTTAAGTCCTGTTGCACACTTACCCTTTCCAGAAGACTTACAAGTCTTCTGCCAAAATCGACACATGTTTATCATACAAAAATCATTTCATGGTTCCTTTAATATTCGAAAATATACACGAAGATTTGAACATTATGGTACCAGTTTGATCTAAAACATGTGTTGTTCAAGGACGTGTAATATAATTCTATGTATGTTGAAAAATACATATCGTTTGCATGACGTGTTGCAGGGTCGTAATTATATTACCTGAAGGTCATTCTTAGAACCCTGTTCCCGAATACTGTTAATGTTACCTTCACATAATGTTTACTATTACCGCAGCATTCTGGCTTCTTCCGAATAGCATGGCGTGAATACTGATTGCATGAACTATGCACTAATCATCCTTAACATGCTGTGCCAGGATCAAGAAATGCAGATGTGTTATGTACAGCACAGGCAGTGGAATGCATTGGAATGTGCAGGAAGGCAGCATTATAGCTCTTAAGATGCATACTTTATGGTACTCACACCAGAGCATTGTAATTATTCATAAATACAAACATGTAAGAACATCAGCACAGATGTTTTTCAAATTATTACGACACTGCATTGTTGATGTTCGGTACTGATAGGGGAAAACCTAAAAATGAAATGATAAAAAAACAAATTCATCATGGTCTCATTTGAAATGAGATCAACTGTTTTAAGTTTTGATAGAAGAATTTGATATGATAGCATTCATTATCATACATTTCCGTCCTCTGCTAAAGGACATTGAACCCCTGTGTTATTGAAATACAGTTATCATGTCACTCTGATATCATTTAGGTCGTATTCTTCTGATGCCACTACAGACGATATAGTGTTTGAAGTGATGTTTTTTAGTTGGATTTCAATCTGAATTTATGACATTTAAATATATATTGCAAAACGGTTCTTATTTTTTATCTAGAAGAATTCGAGAGATCACAAAATTCTTAATAAACAAGACAGTTTTATCGAGAATGTGATCTGGATGTCTGCAAACTTAAAACTGCAAACAGATCTAAACCCATTCTCTCCCCACAAAGGTAGATCAAGTCAAAGTAGATCCACCTCTGTTCTAATTTGACCTAGTCCGTGGTTTCCGGTTGTTTCCCATCAAACTGAAAACGTTAAACCCATGTTTGTTAAGATTCTAAAATATATGGTAAGTGAGATGTCATGAAATATGTCTAATTCAGCTCGAACTACTCAGTTCTTCCGATGATTATTGGAAACATAAGCCACAGCATGGTCTTCTTCTTAGAATATTTACATTTACACGATCTGACTATTACATCAAGTAATTTGCTTTCAGAAAAATAAAACATCATTTCTTTCTCTAACGCCACGGTTGCTTCAGGAGATTTAAAATGAGTCCTTCAGTCTCAACACATCATGTCCTTATCATCAAACTAATCAATCATTTCTAGTTTTAAATTAAAAACGTGAATATGTTGTAATAGCCATATCAAAATTTGAGGTTTGATCTACAATATTTTATTGTGTTTAATGGTGTTATCATACAAACGAGGAGAAACAAAATCATAATTGCAGTTGTTAGAACGCTTCGTCACTATGACAATCCTAATTTGCTCAACATCATCCCAGCTACTAAAATCATAGCTATTGTACTTTATACAAGCAACTGTTCCAACAACAAGTACACAGAAGCATAATTTGCTTTTATAATTAACCTTAGTGCATTGTAGAACAAGATAATAATTGCAGGCTTATGATATACGTAAAGAGAAAGCAAGAAAAGTACCGAATAGCGTTTATTGGTTACATACTGTTAATACTCACAGCATATTACAAGTACAAATGAGAGTCAGCGTGTTAATAAAAACATTGATGGATATGTAAATTGAATGTGTCTTTAAGTTTTTTTAATAGTTTTCTGCATTGATTGCAATATAGCATCTAAGGCAATATACTAGATAATAGAGGGGGGAATTCGAAATACTTAGGTCAAATCTAAAGAAATATGATACACCATCCCTTGGGCCACTGTATGTAATACAAACCAATTTTGCTCGGAAGCGAGGTGCTAATGCAACATTAATTGAGCTTGAATATATCAGGTTGTTGCTCCACACCCCCACATATACATGCTCACGTCTTCGTAAAGGTGTCAGTTCCTGCTCGGGGACATTGGCAGGTTACCGAAATGGCTTCAATAAAAAGTAAGTACATCAGGGGATTTATAAAATATGGAAATAAAAGTTAAGATCACGAACCTATGACATACACGTATGTGATCTCATGAAAAAGAAAGTAATCGTTGCCAATAGCAAAACATGTTTTGATCATTAGAAGCAGATCTTAAACGAGCGTACTATGATTAGTTAAACTATGCTAATATACTCCCCTCCTGATAAATAAATGTAGTTCACACAAAAAAGGCTGAAGATGTTTTTTCTTGATACTTGATGCTTATATGAAATACTATTGATAATCAGCTTGAGTCATGAGAAGTTTAACTCTCTGAAATAAGGAATTTGGCATAAACAATTGTTTATTAGAAATTAAAAAAAATTATTTTCAAAAATCGTACTTCTGTCCCTTTATGATCTTATAAATGTGTTTGATGCTCATTTTCTCCACGGATGAATTTAGTTTATTTTACGAAAAACAATGTTTTTAATTGTCAATTCTTTCCATTAAGTTCTTCAAGTAAAGATCCCCCTTCGTGAAATTGTACGTAGGCTATTTCATGCAGCGGAAATAATGTTTTCTATGGAAAACCTTGTTAATGTTAATGAACAACCATGCTTTTCTGAATAGTTATGTCCAAATCAATCCATTCAATGTTATACCTTCTTTCTGCTCTAGTCTAAATAATTTGTTTAAAGTTATTAGCTTTGACGAAGATAACAAAGTTCTAGCTTATTTAAGAAACAATAATCTCTAGTGTAATCTAAAGTGTATTTGAACAACTAATTAGCAACGTAAAAATGAAAAATGAAAATGACTTGACTTCAAACATTTAACAGACAGAGATGATAATAAGAAATGAATTCATTTACAGGAGGTAATGTATAAAAATACTTCAAATATAAAGAGCAACAAGGTTACAGAGACATGTCACTGTAACCCTTAAACACAAATAAAATCATTCATTTGTCATTGATCGACCTATGTTCAGTGAAAGACATTTCAGGCGTACTAGTAAAAGGTCTCCAGAGACAGTAACATGAAACATTTCAATCGTTTTAAGTAGTATTCTTTTTTTTTATACATATTTCAGCATGTATGTTTCCGTGATTAAAATAAGGAAAGGTTTGCTATTCAAATATCCAATTGAATGACTTAACAGAAAGACATAACATATACAAGCATGCAGAATAGGGTTAACCTAAACCAAGCAAGGGGAATCTTTACAAAACTATACGTACAAAGCTGTATTCATTAAAAAAAAACCTTGTTACTAGTATTAAGTTTTTCTGAGCTATAATGAGAATGTGTTATTACTTCTACAGAAAGTGATGGTTATAGAGATAAAAAACCGAAGGAGCACCACTGCATATGAATTTTGTTAAAAAAACAAACTTTTAATGATCTTAGCCATTTATCGTTATTATCTTTTTAACGCATAGCATTTTTTACGGACAAACGCATTACAATTGATGCTCATCTAACAGTTTACCATACACCCTTTTTACGCATTTACAATGAATGATCAACATTTTAACACTAATAGCATTGACACCGTATCTACTGAAACCTCGCTATCATACAATAATTAGTAAACTCAGTAATTACTGCTGGAGGAAATGAATACATGTAAATGGATACATTTAATAAGCAAAGGTAACTGAATACAATACGAACGTGTTAAATCTTGTCTAAAGTGAGATTGGAAATAAAACAAAAATGGTAGACTACAAGTCTGCTTTGGTGTTAATACAAATTGTTAATTGCAAAGGAAGAAAATTTGGTTCGAGGTAAAACCTCATAAAGTTTTCCAGGGCTTGTAGTGTAGATTTATCGGAACGAAAGCGCTGGATTATCGAGGATGATCTATTAACAAATTGAAAACTTTTACAATCACGATTTTCAAATCTTTCAACAGTGTGTGTTTCAAACATATCTTATACATATCATGTTTTCCTACATACATATATGTTGTTTTACTTCTGTCTTACCTTAAGTCGAAAGGAGTCAGGTTTTATTTTAAAAGAAATATAAATAAACGATTACATGAGCATGACCTACAAAAGTAGCATGAGAATCGATTTAGACAAAGCGTTATATTTAAGAAAATAATATTTCTGTTATACTCATACAGTGTGTTTGCTTACAAGAAGTGTGTGATTTAACGTGTTTTGCAACATTATTTCAATGATTTTTTGCAATTCAAGGAGAATGGACAGATCATATCAAAGGGAAAATGAAGAAAGGAATGTGAAAAAAAGACAACATTTTTCAGCATGATCTACTAGCAAAAAAAGAGTATTGTATATTTTAAGACAATCTAAATGAATTTATAGGTAACATCAGTTATGCCCATCGCTATTATTTGTTTCGCTAATATAAATCCACACTATCTTAATTCATTTCTTTCCTAGCCCGCTCATCTCCTGATTCATTTAGCCTGAAATCATCTCTTGGTGAACTTCCGTTGATACCAATTTGGTAGTGCTCATTTCAAGTCAATTTACTCAGCGTTTAGGTCTCTTGTTGAGGGCGGTTGACGAATCCAAGTTAATGCATACATGTAGGTGCATCCAAACTCAAACGAAATTGTTGTTTGTATACAGTGTACGGATCTTAAACATTGAACAGAAAGGTAATGATATAACAGTTACGGGTTACATATATATATATATATATATATATATATATATATATATATATATTCAAATTAAAAGTTGTTTAATAAATTACAAACACTGCATCTGGATTATTTTCATTTAATGAATGTTACTTCAGTTTGTGTTTGTCATATCAATCTTCATTATTGAATATAATATTTTAGATATGAACAATTAAATTGATAAAAATATTTTTAATCTTTGAGAATTATGTTAAGACTGAATAGATACATGGCATTTGCTTTGCTGAACATTGTAACATAAATTCAGTTCATAACTATTCCTGTTTAAAACTATCTTCATGACGTCACATTATATTTAGCCATGCACGCACCTCATGACTAACCTATCACGTGTTTCTAATCATCTTGTCAAATCTTGCCGTGCCACTTCGCGAAAGTAAGGTGAAAGGCTCCACTTCGCGAAAGTAAGGTGAAAGGCTCCAATAACAAATATAAGGTATTCATGATATCTTGGTTAATAAATATCAAGTCTTGATAAAAATACACGGTCCCATTTAAGCAGACATTGTTTCATTGTAACATTGGAACCGACCAAAACAATGCCGCTAAGTTCATCAACAGTTTCTAATTTGGTTTCTCAAGAAGATTTAGTGCCCGTCACCAGTATGGTAACCAA
Organism: Steromphala cineraria; assembly: GCA_916613615.1. Taxonomy (NCBI): domain Eukaryota; kingdom Metazoa; phylum Mollusca; class Gastropoda; order Trochida; family Trochidae; genus Steromphala; species Steromphala cineraria. The sequence goes on along the minus strand of OU744722.1, from coordinate 65,696,770 downwards.
GAGAGTGTAATAGGCTAGTTTCCCCTCGAATCCCACATTTGCGACTTTCTGTTTACAACTAGGAATGTCAAGGGCACGGCGTCCTGTGAATCCGTTGTTGATTTTCTGAAAAACGAGGTGTGGCGGGTTGTCTCTTTCACGTGGTAGTCTAGTTCTATATCTTTCTAAATTGTTTATTTGGAGAAATTTAATCTACTGAAATATCCAGCATGTGTAGATTCATTCATAAGAATTGACTTCAAGATGTATTAATTCATAGAGGTAAAACCTTCAAAACTCGGATTGCCGCCAAGTTTGTTAAATAACTCCATGAACTTTGTAAATTCAATTCTTGAAAGAATCAAGTGGACAATAGCGACGGGAAGAACAAGGAGCTTTGCTTTCAGTCTCTTTTGGTGTCGCAAACATTACAAACAAGCTCACTTAACAATGTATTTTCAGAAACTGTTTACAGATACATGCATTCATGGGTTTAAAGATTTATGTAATTGATTAAACCTGTTATCTTCTATTAAAGAATTAAAACAAAAGGTTTAATCAGGCAAATTCACATTGAAACAAACTTTACAAACCTTCATAGAAATGTATCTGTTTTACTCTCAGTAAACAACTTGATAAATCCTTATTGTTATTGGCATGTTTCTTCCCCTTAATGATCTTCGAGACCAATGTCTACTCGATTCAGCCAAAACAACTATTGCAGATATCACAAATCCTATTATACATGTACCATATGCTTTTACGCACTTCAAAGGTGCCCAATCTAATGTCCTTTACAAGTCGGTTTAAGAATATACTTTATAATTTCTTTATTACATGTCTTCTTTCCTGACAATACACACACACTCACTATAAAAAGCCGAGGTATAACTGGTAACATGAATAAATACCACTGGTAGTTCTTTTATGACAAAAGATATTCTTCAAACATAGATATTTCACTGTCTCATTTGAAATTCATTTAAAAAGAAAAACAGAAAGCATAGGATCAAAATATATATGGATTGATGTTAAAGTTTTGCATCTTTAGTCAAAGAAATTAATAATAACGACAGAAGGCCTATGGTTATGACTTTTTTGTGAATAAAAGTGACATACTGTATGCTTTTTTTAGTGAACGGGAATGTCCTTAGCCAGTGGTGTCTATTGACTTATACTTTTTTATTTTCAATTAAATCATATTCAGTTTAGAGAACCGAAAATTAATTAATTTTTTCTACCTAAACGTCTAATGTTTTCGAAATATGAAGCCTTAGAAAAATAGTTTTTTAAACAGTTAAATAAAACATAACAGAACTTCAAGTCATCTTTTATCTAAATATACAAACAAATATTATGACTTAACAAAACGTACAGGGATGATTCAAATTACACTCATTTAAAGAAAAATCGGCTAAAACTTTTCATTTTACTAATATTCAATAATGAATGAGCCATTCTGCTTGACCCTCAATGTAAACAAAATTGAGTCATCCATTTCGACTTATAGTTACGAGTTGTGTTATGTGAAACTAGTAACCAAAATATGCTGAAAAACAATTTGATTTTAATTCAGTAGAATATGCAATTAATGCAATCTGACTTTCCCTCAAACAAAACAGTTTTGATAAAAATATGTTTGTATATAGTCACGATACCAGTTGATGGAACTTATGTAATGTAGAGTGCGTCATTATGCGACGTCATTTAAAGGTCGTGCGACACGTGCACCTCTGCGGTGAAATTCCTACTTTGGCAATTGGGTAGGTGGGGTGTGGGAGTGGGTGATACAATAAATGTAATAAACGTTCATACTTCAAAAATTAAGGATTTTACCGAAGGTAAATAAAAAGGCAATATTGTTTCCTCAAGGAAGTCACAAGATCAGCAATAAACAAAGTATTTTACAAACTGGAGTTTTGATAAATGTTGATGTAATGAGCATTGAAAAGATAATATATCATTTTTATTATTTTATATCAATATGAACTTCTTCAAATTTAATATGCAATCTCCAATATTTTGCATTACTATTGGTCCTGGTTGATTTACAGAGAGACTGACAATTTAACCTTTCTCTATCAAAATGTGAAGTGGATTGTTAATGTTTTCAGTGAGAGCAGACACATTTCTTGGTTGTTTCTGCATAACATTACATTTCAGGGATTGATTGATGCGCCTTTTTTTAAAAGATCTGTTATCCATAATCTAAATCTGTTATATGCATACAATGCATATAGTCATCGCCTTTACAGTTTGAAATTTTCTGATTTCTCAAAATTGAATAGTTTTATAGTGTGCACAGAGCCGATTTTGATTTGGAAACTTTGACGGGGGAGATCTTACCTGTAGCACAACTATCAAACTACTTATTATATCTGTTATCTCCGTTTAGATGAATGTTCTTAAAACATTAATTCATCGATATCCAAGATTCGTTATGATAACAATATGTCACAATGACCACTCTTAAAGACTATATTGAGTGACATCACAATGTACATTGTGATTAGTGAACACAGAAAATGAAGGCAGGATCAAATACTGCCATTTTCAAAGTCCCAAATAAGAACATGTTTGTGAACATGATAAGGTTCATAATAAAACATGATCATCGTTATTATTCTACTTCCTTAAATAAATATTATTTGATGTTTTCAGGATCATGCAAACCATGTCCCTGGGACTTTAACTTGACGTCCCAGGCACTAGCAGATCCAATCTCGTTATCGTTACTCTGTGCTTGGTCTTGAAATCCCTCTCTGAAATATACATTATACATTATTATACAAATGTACATTACCAATTAAATAAATTCCAAATTCGTCGTGACTCTAATTAATTGATTAAATATTCCTTAATTCTTATATTTACAGTGTACCACATATTATAGTAATTGTTTCTTTCATATCAGCTTGAATTCAACTACTAATGTTATATGTCGAATTCACACATCTGTTCTCATGAGAGAATGCGTTTCATATGTTTTGTATTATGATAGATACCCTCTGTATGCAAATATCGCTTATCTATACTCATTTTATTATTCACAATTTTCTGCTTGTATCTTTACTAAATACATTTACAAGCTCGTCTCTTCACTTCGCAAGCTCTAAGTAGTTTAGAGTGCATGGAATACCGAATACAAATAATGGATTTCATTTTATTGTCATGTTAATTGACCATGATATAAATGTTAAATTGACCTTGAAATACTGTCACACCATAATAAAAATAGAAGTCTACTTGCCGAAAGGGAGTTTTATTTGTAGCTACCGTCATGCATTTCACTCGTCAACAGCCAAGAGCAGTACACATTACACTGCATGTCATTTGCATTCTATGTCATGGTCAGTATGATAAACATCTTAATCTACATTTCAAACCCTCCTTCGGTTTGAAATACGTCACATTACAACGCCATGATCCATAACTGAATCTACTGTTCAACCTTTGCCAAGGATCATGAAATGCTGCAGGTCAATGTCTGTCTTCAAACAAAAAGTCGGAATGGCCTTTTCCCTAAACAATTATCACTTTCCTAAAAAAATCACAACATCTTATGAAGATGTCAACAACAAAAAATCGTATTACATGTTTCTGCAATTCATGAATGAATTTGACTTGAAATGGTTGATAATTACAAAGTTTGAAACTGCCAGACGGACAGATGGACGGTGCTTTTGTTAACAAATAAATGGTAAGATAAATAAGGGGAAAAAGCAACGGTGTGACAACTTGCTGCATCAACCTCTTATGACGGAGAACTAACATCTTCCAAACTATAATGTCCATATTTTTTCAAAGTCAATCCATTTAAATTTCTTTAGCAAATAACAACGCTTCTCGCATGGAAAGGATGGTTCATATCACAATGCTTTTGTCATGATTCAGTGGCCAAAAAGATGATTTAAGAACAGCGTCGCTGATTGCACAACTAGCTTTGATTGCCTTCAATCAGGCACAAAATGAACTAAAGGTGGCACACAAATGGCCGCCATGGACTTTATGTGAATCTGTAAAATTTGTTCTTTGTCTATGGATTATTGTTATTTGTAGTGAGCGGTAATGTACAATTATCAGAGAAATATTGAAATTATGAAATTAAAAAAAATGGTGCTACTGCCCCTATTAGGCTTGTGTCAATTAAAGGTAAATCAATGAAAGTATGCTTATCTGTTCCACGAGTGTAATAAGTTGATAGAATTTCGCATACATGTAATTCAATATAAAGACGCATTCCCTTTGGACTGCTGTGAAAGTGGTAGATGCCTGAGTATGCCGCAAAATAGCAAATTTACTAATGAATTACCTTGCTATATGACATGTGAAATGAAAAATAAAATCATATCTCTCAATATTTGTTTGGTTAATTGCTGTAAGATGAATTTCGTGTTACAAAGCGTGCATTACTAAACTCAACGTTTCATATTGCAATTGAGTTACGATCATACTTTCAATTAAATGAACTTGTCAATGTAGATTGCAATTTGGGGCTTGTCCATATTAAAATGGGCTGGGTTCTTAAGTTGGGATGATACATAATATCCATATTTCTATTTAAAAGAATAAACCGTAATTTTCGCCTTTTCAAAGTTTATTTTTGGATGACTTGCAATAAGGTAGGATGATATTATTTCTGTTTGATTCCGCAAATAAAATGTGCTTCTAGTTTGATTTGGAGTGCTTGCTAAGGGAGGTACCACATTTGCAACACCCTAAAGCGAATTGACATGAAGCCTGATGAGCTACAAACCCCATGGCTCTATCTTTTTTACAAAATATATAAGTAAGACATACTTAACAAGTTTGAATATCTTTGATGTTCATTTGAGCTCTTTATGACTTGTCAAGAGTTTGAAAAAGCTACATATCTTGACTTCTGTTATTCAACTTCACCAAATATTCTAATGCCTCTAAAGACAAAGTAGTAAACGAGTGAGTTGTTGGCATACACTTCATACACTCTTGGTGTTTCTAAGTTTATATTATTGCAAAAAATGTTCTATTTTCTTATTGACATATTCATCAGACCTATCAAAATAAGAAATTATATTATTAAAAATATTATGTTTGCATTAATTTAAATACTTTTTTAAAAAAGGAGATAATATATTTTCTCAACCAGGTAAAAATATTCTTTTGCAGTAGATATAAGAGTCTTGAATAGGAATCGTCGTTTGTATTTTACGTTTTCATTGTATCTCCTTTATTACTTGTTGAATTTCCAAAAAGAGTTATATATTCACTTCTTGAAATCTAAGACATAAAATACTAAAATATTCTTGAATGACAAAGTAGCACACACTTTATGTTTATTAGGTTCGACTTTTCGTCAAAACCTTAAGATCTTCTTTACCTTATATTTTCATTTCCAAATTCATCAGACTTGGTCGTAAACAGAAATAGGATGTTTGCTTAAAATTCAAATGATATAAAAAAAGAAGCATGATTTATTCTTAATAAATCATCAATATTCTTAATAAACTATCAAATCAAAGGAAATATGACACACCACTTCTTCAGTCAATATTAGTAATTCGAGTAAACAACCAAATGTAACATTACACCTTTGTGAAGGTTATAGAGACAATAGTTTCTCCTTATATAACAAGTGTTAATCATGATTCAGATGCTTTTTTATACCAATCTGGAAAGATGGCCAAAACGTTGTATGTTGATTTACAAACCTGACGAGATTGTGTACCAGTCTGAGATCATGAGCATATGGCATGAATACAGAATAATGTGTGATGTATTGTTTTAAAGAGACACAGAGTATGTTGATAGGATCACATATGTCAAATTTTGAAATCGATGTTATTACATCGGGAACCACTAAATGTTACTAAAAATAACAAGTTAAAGGTCAATCAGTACATTAGAGCGAAAATACGGCCATTCAAAGTCGGGATTTTGATCGAAAACCGGACAATGTGGCTCGAGTGGCGCGCGCAAATTCGCCAAACGTAATTTTGAAACCTTGTCATAAGCTGATAGGAAGATATATTCGATTCGATAGTGTTTATTAGGTATTGTAACTAAAAGGTAGATTAATTGGATGCATAATTTTGAATATTAAACGTACTTGAGATTTTTTCTTGATTTTTCCATAAAATCAAGCATTTTGGAGATATTATGCATAAATGGATATATTTGCAAGTCAAGTGATGGGATATGAACTTCAATCAGCATATTAGATATTTTGTAGCTTATCGAAACCAAATAAAATTTTAAGAAAGATACTCTGTGTCACTTTAAGTGGAGGAAGAATTTTGTCTTCAGACAGGTACATTGATCTCAAGAAAAGATATTTGATACCAACTTTAAGACAATGTTTGTTGAAATCAACAGAAGCAATTCTTCAACGACGGTTCGATGAATGAAAAAAAAAGGTGTTTGCAAAAAATATCAAAACTGTCCTCAAAAACTTTAACGTCAAACTAGCATCTTGTCATTCATACTTTGAGCTGAACGACTGAGACAGATATATCCGACTGTAGAACTTCAATGACTTACAATGTAATTCTGCAAAACTTCGATGACTTACAATGTAATTCTTTTACAGAAAGTGATATATATGATACACAAAAATATGACAGAAATAAGGTTAGACACAGAAATGTCATGGTGACCCTAAGCGACAACCAAATTATTTTTGATGGATCTACCTTCGGTAAAAGTCACTGCAAACGTCTAAGGAAATGATGTTAGGAGACAGTTAGCGTTATATTTTAACTAATATCTTTCTTTCTCATTTATCAAACAGGATACATATTTTTATGAGTAAAATATTGCAAGGTTCATGATTAAAAATTCAATTGAATAACGGTTTCAAAGAGACATGATTGATATTTACAACAAGCATGCAGAATCCGCTATATAGTCAGTCTGGGGGAAAACAATATCAAACTACAATTATATCATTAAATTCTTAAATCAAAAACCTTTTTATATAACTTGCATTTTATAGCATTTTATAAATGATTGATCCTAACCTTTTATTTTATTGTGTTATGGCACCACGATATAATGATAATAATTCAATAAGTTTGAGCTAGGTGATTTGGTAGTTCACTAATTAAGTTGACTTCCAGGCGATAAACGAAACGATAAAAACAAAAATATAAAAAGTTTGAAAATCCCAAACAAACACCACTGCATATGATTATATATATCTCATATGTATATGTTCAAAATAGTTTCAATGAACTATCAAAAGCAACGACTACATGCTGACGGGTTGGCTACAATACTCTGTCGAGGCAGAGAATAATTATCTTAGTATTGAAATTAATGTCTGAAATCGTAAATGAATTATTGCAATATCAGGTAGCAATTTCCTTTAATGTTTTACCATAATTGTGCTTCATTAAATGTACGTTCTATCATAGTTTATTTTAAGGGATACGTGTAAAGCGATGACATTCAATTAGCAAAGGACACTGAATACAGCAGGATCAAGTTTAATTTTGGACAGGATGTCTAATTTGAGATCAAAAGAGAACGATATACGGCTCTAAAACTGCGTGGGTATGAAATAGGCCGTGCATTTTGCTTAAGACAGTGATTAGGTTATTTACGTGTCAAAAAGGGCCTACGTCTTTCTGAAAGTGTTCACAGTTCATGATATTTGATGTCATTTTCGAGACAAGACAGGTTCAATGCAAATAATATTTGATGTGACGTTAGTTATTGTTATAAATATAAGGTTTTGGTTCTGGGAAAGTAATGTTATCTTTCAAGTATAATTGCAATTAAAACTTTACTAGTAAAGTAAAGCCTAACGTCATGGTTTCGCAGGTTTCTATTATGCTCATCTTCATATACCACTAATAAAAATACAAATGCAAGGTTAAAATTAAACGCCCAAATTAAACGGTATACAAAATATAAAGTGTATATATTTTAGAACTGCATTTTTATTTTTTAGCTGAATGTATTTCTCAAACATATCTTACCAAATGGTAATTTGTATAATATACTTCATAGTAAATGGTCAAATTCATAAGATCAAAGGTGACCTCTTGATTGTCATAAAATAAGATTTCCTAAAAACATAACTTTTTTTGCATTAACAAAAAACATATGACCAAAACTTCACCTGTAAATTTGATTGAAAGTTATGGATATATTATTATATTTTAAACATTTCAATTATTCAAAAATAGGATTTTGCAATTCAAAAGAAAGTGGACAGATCATATGAGGGAGGAAAGTCTTAGTAATAGAAAGTATTTATACAACAGGTAAATCATTGACATGCACGTTTTTTGTATCAAATTTCGAAGAAATGTTTTTACTTTGAAAGTGTTATTACATATTTCAGGTGCCATGTCTTAATCAGAACAAAACACAACGCACACGACAAGATATTTTCTCTTGTTCGCTTTTACAAAACATTTGTTGTGTTTCTGTTTTTTGCATTCTCTCCCCACAGAGGCAGATCAAGTCATGCTGATTTAGCCTCTCTTCTATTACGACGAGTTTGTGGGATAGAATGGGAGATGCCTGATTGGAGGCAATCAAAATTAGTTGTGCAATCGGCAACGTCGTCTTCAATCATCATTTTTACTACTGAAACAAGGCAAAGGCATTGTGATATGAGCCACCCTTTCCATGCGAGAAGCCTTGTCATTTGATAAAGAAATTCAATGGATTGAGATGAAAGGTTTTTTTCCGCCAGGGGAAACTGCCGGAACCCACAGATTTCGGCGTAATAGAACAGAGTCTAAATCAACATGACTTGATTTGCCTTTGTGGGGTGAGAATGTTTTTTTGTAGATAATTCATATCGTTAATAATACTAGACATTACTTGCTGCGTATAAGTCGTATTTGCTTGTTGAATATTTTTTTCCGACGACTGGGTCGTTCTGAAGGCACAACGATGTTTTACGTTAACAAAGTGCGCAGCGCTAGTCAATTCCAGTCAAATCACGAAAGCTCCACTGCACAAATATGTACGGAGTTTATAATGTAAGCTCCTTTCCAATTTATTTTCGGTACTGAAAGGCCACAGGCCTGTAGTTTAATACATTTACATAATAACATGTACACGCATTTGTAGTTGTATGACAATAATTAAGATTAATTTACATTACGTTTTGAGATATATTCTGATCTGAACAACATGGCTTTGTATACAAACTTGGACAGATTTTTAAGAACTCCATGATTTTTGTTATTTAACATTTCTGCAAATTTAAACCTGTTTGGATAAAAAAATAATATTGTTTTATATACAACTTTCTCAGAGGATTATAAACCGGACAATTTAAAACGAAATGATATTCATCTTCTATTTCTCTCATATTAAAAAAATCTATTTTCTCTTTGAATTGATTTGAATCTTCCACTTTCGACGAATAGATCATGTGAAGAACATCTTAGTCTACTTAATGCTACCCTCAACTTTTTTACATTTATTTCACCGATTTCTTGCGGTGTGTCGATGACGTTATATTTTCAAAAAAATGGCGACGCCAGTCACCGTTCAAAGACGAAGGTTGAACATTCTGTATATTACTCATTGACAGAAAAATGTCATTATTTGTGAGAATGTGTTTTATAACTCTTTGCTAGAATTAAATTGAAATCCTACTGGAATTTTCCTTTAACCTTCTGCCTGCTGGATTGTTTTGAAGTTTTTGCTTGGAGTTCCCTCCTTTCTAAAACACAGAATTAAAAAAAATATATACTCTTGTAAACAAATTGATTACTTACTTGTCAAAGTTTATATTTTCCCCAAATAATCTAATAATTGTTTACAATTAGGTTTATATCCACATGACAATGAATAAAAATGAAAAAAAATACACAAGTCATAATTGTGTACTTAATTTTCAAAATCGGACTATTTGTCAATAAATATTTCTTTAGAAAATAATTTATATCAGTTTATTCAGAAATAAAGTCTCCAGCAAAAATGTGTTCTGCACGAATGCGACTCTCTTCCAACAAACAAGAGCTTGTCAACATAATTTCAAGCAGTCAATATATTTACTCAACGATGCCATTTACTTTCGTGTTGATGTTTTTAAAAATAACGTATCAATTATTTTCAAAATCACACCAACAAAGTTTGAGTATTCGATTTGTCACTCATTCTAGGGGGACAATGTTTGTAAAAGAAATGTACAGACTATCTAAATTGCAGCCCCACGAATTTGGAATTCAGCCCCATACAACCTCACAATCCATAAAATGAGCACGTAAAACACGTGTAAAACGTGAACCCCCCCCCCCCCCCCCCCGAGCATAAAAGTTCGAAATCCCAGCCCCCCGCCCCCATCACTGAGCAGAGTATTTCAAAATCTCGGCCCCCCCACAACTGAAATTGGTGCTACGGGCCTGCCAAATATGAGTATTAAATATTATCGTTTTCACACAAATATACATCAATTTCTTATTGATATCGCCACTAATGAGCTGTCGGGGTGGGCTGTCCTCCACACCTGGGGGTGGTCTAGGTCCATATGTCTCCTCAGATCCGCTTTCGTTGTTGCCTCAATGCTGCACCATTGCATTAACAATAGGTTTGAAAAACAAGCAAATATGTGATCGGATAGGTACATTTGAGTATACAAGTATGTAGAATGGTATCAAAAAAGGTTATGACAAACTGACCAGAATTTGAGAAAGCGTTCATAATTGCACTTTGAATAAGAATTAAAGCGGTCAATGTAATATGCTGTCTTAATTTCTTCTTTTACATGTTTAAAGTTTGGAATCTTTTCCTGTAGCTTCATTTTATATATATTATATTTACAGACAGTAATTATCAAATTAATGACATAATTTCTTTTCTCACAATATCCTAAAATGATGTTTTTCTTCGAGAATTTAATATCAGTTCCTGTTTTATCAAAAATCCATTTTTCTATTTTCCCCCAAATAGGTTGGATGAGTTTACATTCATAAAATAAATGCATAATCGATTCTTTCTCGGATTGGCAAAAAGTACACTCATTAGATTCTTTATATTTCATGAATGTTGTTTTGATGACATAGTTTTGGGGATTTGTAGCATGTAGAAATAAATATATCGCTCGATATATGTATGTTTGTATGTATGGATATATGGATATATGGATATGGAAAACTGCCAACTTAAAATCAATCTCAAAACCTAACAGTTTGAGCTACAAATTTGAAATACAAGGTGTGTGTGATTTAAGAACGATTGGCCACAAACTTAGCAGATACATGATCCTCTACATCGGTTTTATACATTACCGTTACATATTTGTGCATGTTGCGTAAAGTTTCTTTTGTATTGAAATTCCTTTTTGCAGTCTTTGCATTGAAGTGATTTGTATTGTATTTGAGTATTGTATCAGTTTTGTATTGTATCTGTTCTCTTCTGTCCATCTTGTTAAACGAATGCAAATAATATTTAATGTTCATATTAGGGAGAGGGTTTTCTAAGTTGTATAACTTGTACCCAGTCCTTTTCTGATGAAAAGTGATTTGTACCAAGCATGGCGCACAACATGACCATTGAATAAATCTTCATGGTTGTAAGCCTTATTACAGATTGGGCAACAGAAACGTCCAGTTTCTGATGTGTCAGTTAGATATGTGACCTAAGTCCAGTACGGCTCGTAAAACCCTTGCCGCAGTCCTCGCAAACTGTCTTGAACGACTGATGGCAAAACTGAATGTGTTTCTTTAGCATATACCTTGACGCATATATGCGATAACAGAATTAACAGTCATGATATTTGAGTTTGTCCTTATTTTTGTGGGTAAGCAAAGCCGCTTCATACTGGACAGTTTTCGAGTTTTGTAAGCACAACCGCCACAAGTGTGACAAGAAAAGCCTTTAAAAAGGCATGCTTGATGCCACATAGGCAGATGAAGGGGATTGTGATAAGTTGACCAATCTGGGTAATTAGTGAAATATACAACACTGGATAACAGCTATAAATATCAGCACGAGTATTAATCAACGTTCATTTCACAAAATATATTTCTATCAACACGAGTTAATGAAAGTTATAAATATTTTTTACATTTATCAACGATTATTGGCATATTTCATATCAAAAGACACGAGGGTGATGTTCTATTTGTCATCAAAATTCACTGTTTTTGACATCTCAGAGAAAACATGTACATCTCTAAACACAACAATACTAGATTTTCAAGAAAGTGATGTCATTGCATAGTGACGTCACTATGTTTATGATGTTATGGCATTGTGATGTAGTTACTTGATGTCGTTAAAGCACTGTGTTGCCATGTAGCGTTGACAATGACAAGAAATTGTGCAAAACGTACTGCCGAAACGATATCTCCAAGTCATGATGGTTAATTATTAACAGTAGAATTACAGAAAATAAACAAAGTACTTTCCGATGATCTGACGGGATTTTAACCCAGGTCCGTTATCCGCTGAGCTAAGCCGGCGTACTTACAGAAACATTACTTTAAATTCGCCAGGCGAGCCCATCGTGAAATTAAATCGCGTGGGTTATAAAAAAAGTGGATTCTGCGATTATTGAATGCAAAATAATGCTCTTATCTCGAACAAATGCAAACTCTTTTCATATGAAGATGTTCTGATTGATTCAGCGTCTTGAATAGAAAATATTATTTTTCTTTTAATATGACATTTAAAGCGAAATCATATTCCACAGTTTAATCTGCCAAATATTTTGTATTACAAGCATTGAGACATAATGCATTTTGCTACAGCTCTGTTAATTGGTCATTTGATTTGGATACAACACATGTGATGGCGCGGCTTCCCTTTGAAAATATCAACAATAATATAGAGAGAATTCAGAAAAGGTTTAGAAAAAGCAAAACATAACAATAAGCAATAAGAATTCATGAATATTCTCAAAACCATTGATTTCAGAGTAACCGTTTGGCATTTCCGCTGCGGCAGGGGGATCCTGAATTGTCGATGTTTCAACCTCTTCATTGCTGGCAACGCTCATAAACGAAAGATCTAAACATTCGCTCTCTGACACTATCTGAGATCTAAAAGAAAATTATTTAGAATATATCAGTATGTATCTATTATTGGTGATATTATTAACAGGATGAATGGTGCAATCAACATATGTTTGTCGTTATTTAGTTAATTAAAGAGAAAATGTCCTTCACACATTAGTTTCTAATCCAGTTTTACACTGGTACTGTGTACACACGTACATAGGAACCGAGTACAAGTGTTAATACAGCCTCTGATATATTACGCCGACTTTGTGGGATAGAATGGGAGACGCCTGATTGGAGGCAATCAAAGTTAGTTGTGCAATCAGCGACGCTGTTCTTAAATTTTTATATGGCTACTAATTAGTGGCAAAGGCATTGTGAAATGAACAACCCTTTCCATGTGAGAAGCGTTGTCATTTGCTTAAGAAATTCAAATGGATTGTGATGAAAACTTTTTCCGCCAGGGGAAACTGCCGGAACCCACGGATTTCGGCGTAATATAACAGAGGCTGTATTAACATTTCATGACTTCATCTGCCTCTGTGGGGAGAGAATGCCATTTTTTATGCCCTGGGGACGAAATGTTACTAGCTACGTATCAAAATCCGGGACCACCTATGATGTTTTATTAATATATTACAATTACACTTGCATAGTACTGAAAATCGCGAGTACACCGCTCCTATACAGTTGGTATGCCGAACTGATCTATATATCGTGTATGCGTTGACAGGAGAGATTATCTCGGGGAGTTAAGGGACATTTCTAATGTAGTTTTCGTCTGAAGCTCATTCATCTCGAGGTATTAAAATCCTGAAGCATTATATTTTTAGAGTAATGTCTCCCAAACACATAAATTTATGGGGAGCCCCTGACCTCATTCATTAGGTATTAAATCTCAATTTCACGCTCATCATTGTCGACAGGTAAAACAAAATTCGCAGAGTTTTGAAATCATATTTGGTCTTTTTTAAAAAGTGTTTTTGTTCTTAAAAACATCCTTTGTAAATGAGGTGTGTTCAAGAAGGTCATCGTTTAAGATGTCAGCGTTCACATGTTCAGGAAGATAAGAGTCAATGTTTATATTGGATGATGGTGATGATGATGATGATGATACATTTATTTTGTACTTTGAGACCTGCTTGAATAAAGCATTTCAGTCCGAATTTAATAAATGTTGAATGTTCCCAGAGGTCTCAATATATTTACATCTTTTCCGGTTTGTCCATCAATTCTAACCAGAGAATTCACACGAATTTGTGTAACATCGGCCATGACGTCTGCTACTCTGACGACAGTAAGGCAAAAAATACAAAATAATCAAAAACACTTTCATATTGGTTTTTTTTGGGTACTTTTTGGTACTTTATTCAGAAACAAGGTAACCTTTCCTTCCAAATTATGTATATTTAACAAGCTAAGTTCGCTGGGTTCACACGAGTTTGAATATAGCTTTGACATCGTTCACTTTCCAGTGCAAACACACAGATTGACATTCAATTCTTAATTGATTATATTGTCATGTCAATTGACCATGGTTTGATGTGAAATTACCCTTGAAATACCATCATACTATTGCAGAAATAGAAGTCTAGCTCTACCTCCATGCATAATAGTCTGTAGCAAGAAGAATAACATATCCTTTTGCATTCACCATGTCATAGTCAGTATCATACTCATCATAATCTAGATTCAAAACATTCGTCCGGTTTTGAAATGTTACATTACAAATAGAGTAGGAGATATTATGGATCTTATTCAGAGTAGCGAATTTTCAGTATAGATTATTACACCATTATCAAGCTGGATAATGGTTTAAGGATCTATAAAGGAAGAACATTACTGTGAAAATAAAGAATATCCATAAGATATTGTACTTTATTACATTCGCTTCTAAAACAGTTACATTAATCAATTTGATCAAAAACTGAATTAATTGTTAAGCCTTTGCAAATGATCATGATCAATTCCTAGAGATCAAATTGCATATCATTAAATATGCTCGAAGATGTGATTACCACGATGTGCACGATTTGAGTAGCAATATGTTTAAATTCTGCTTCAAAATAATGAAATTGTGAATACATAACAATTTACAATTTAAATGGGTAGAAGATCTGTTAATATTGTTGCATTCAGATCACAATAAGGCTATCAAGGTTGGATTTAAAAGAAAAGATGTCAAAAAAGAAGAACAAAAATTGCTGGTCATGTGATACATGATTTCAAAGTAAACATTTTGAAAATAAGACTTATAAAGGAAAATACAACTAATTTACAGTTACATAAAGGAACCACTGAACGGACTTTTTATTACGCAAACCTCAGTACTCAATAACGAAGCCATGTTTTTCAGAAAACTTTTACTTCGTAAAAAGTATTTGTTATTAATACATTATCAGCTTGACCGATGCCTACTTTAGTTCATAAACACCCAGGAAAACAAAACAGGGAGGGGGCAGCTAAACTAAGGACTCAAAGCAACCATGTGTCAATCTGCTGCCTCATGAAAATACACTTACAGCTTCCTAACCATGATGTCCATAATTTATTAAAGTCCCAACATTGTTTGTGAAAATGTCATTCCAAAGAGTAGGGTGTCAAGTTCTTATGAAAAAGGATAACGGACATGCAGATTGTTGATGGTGAATGAATCACCATTTAACTATCAGCAGATAAGGGAGTAACCAACAAATGCAACATAATGAAGGTATGCTTATCTCATACAGGAGTATAATGAATTAATTAGATTTTCCATACAAGTACCACAAAAATGTAAAGATGCATTCATTCCCTGTGAACTCCTGTGGAGGTGGTAGTTGCCTCAGTATGCCTTCAAAATAGAAAAGTTCTCAATGAATTACTCTACTACCACGAAAGTTTGTTGGGAAATTTCATTTAACAATTAAAGTACACTATTAATAAACGCGTATATTTATTTAGATTTAAAGGAGGTATGTACAGCTTAGTTGGTTGCACATGTCAGGCCACGGCTTCCGTTTAAATCAATGAGCTTCAAAGGGACAGTAGCACATTTTTTGAAATTTTATATTTTAAATTTTTCACTGATAATTACACGTTAATGCTAAATGTATCACTTTGATAGTGTCAAAATTTCATTACACAAACCATTTATCCATAGAGAACCAGTTATTCGGATTCACATTTATTCCATTGGCGGCCATTTTTGCTTGAACACCTTTATTACATTTTGTTTAAGAAAAAGGAATCGCATGGCTGAACTTTACATTATATATTTGCTTTATTACTGCTTCATTTAGCTTAAATACATTGCCTTTTAATTTGAACTATTTATTTTCATTCTCCTGAAATCACCTTGGCTTATATTTTCCCTTAACACGTACCACTGCCAATATGTATGTAAATCTTCTCTATAGCAATCAAACTGACTTTTCACGATGAATTTGTGGTCTGCATTATAGCATTGCTTTTATATCAAATGAAACTGTTTCTGCTTCTACAAATGGGACTTTATAAGTGGTAAAATGTAGCTTCAATGTTACGACACAAACTGGAAAGAATTAATGAAACACGTTATATATAACCTTATGAGGAATGAAAAACTGAGAATTGAGTGTACATATGAAATTAACTGACGTAACAAGCTACAAAACAGATATAGCATGTTTTGAGTATATTCAAAGGATATATTAAATGCAATGCTATGAAGAAAGAATTTTAGTTTTGGTGATGTAATAAATATTTGTTTAGAATTAAATGAACGAGGCATCCTCTTCAACTCAACACAAAAATCCAAATGTTTGTGTCATTTGATTTCAAACATGTTTGGCATGCATGTATAAAAATGGTTCTATCAAGTATTAATGTAGTTTCGTAAAAATAAATATATCAAACAGATATACAGTAACGTTTGTAATTTCATATATGGAAAATATAACGGCGATATCAATAACTGTTGGTGTTGTTGAAAGGGAAGGCCATTTTCCCTTGACACTTTGGATTAAATAGAAGCCTATGGGCTTCTAAATGGAAATATTTTCCGAATAGTAGCCCATGGTTTCCATGGAAAACCCCGGTAGTGCGCAAAGGCTTGAAGAGGATGATGAAAACATTGCTAGATGTATACTTATGAATAATTGTTTTATTCCTTGCTACTTTCAGCACTGAATAAACAATCTTTTCTGATGACCGTATTTTGTATCAATTTTGTTATAGTAAAGTGTCTGTTACAAAAATCGATTTGGTTATACGCACATGTTATGTCTGTCCTTCAAAATTTAAATGTTTTTTTGAAGATTTGAGAGTGAAAAACATTATCTGGACACGTTAATTTGACACGAAGCAGAAGTTTTTATTAAACGGGAAAAACGCCATCAATTGCAGGATAGCTTAAAAAAACCTGGAGGAACCGCATGAGGTCAGACATCGCCAATAGCAGAATTTCGAAACAATGAACATTGGCGAACATGATCAGTCTTAATATACGGATAATGACGTCTTCCACGCCATTGAGTCGCATGTACCAAATCGAATACTAGGAAGTATCGGTCGTAGAGATTGAATAATGTATCAATGTCATAGTAAACAATCCATGACGAAAATGGATTATGTTTTATTAAATATTCGGGAATATGTTTTAAACAAAATGATTCATCATCCCTTTCCATATTATTGTCTGCAATAAGGACAGTACTTTTTTAACAATGAAGAAAAAGGAGTGTATCAAGCATGACCTTAAGCAGCACAATAGACTATTTGTCGGTGCATGATCATGGCTAAATTATAATGTTTATAAATTTTAAACTTGAAATTAAGATAAGTTTTAGGTTATTTAAATGGATGAGTTTCGTAGCCACAAATCTTCCTCTGCACAAAAGGGGAGATTATAAAATGACCTTCTCATCTTCATCCTTTCGATCCCTTTCTCCCTTATCTATCTACTCTCTTTTGGATGGCAACATCCACGTGTTTAATAACTGAAATATTGTTCAAAACACGTTAAACACCACCTCACTCACTCATCTTCTTTGAATAGCATATATACTTCGTTATATCGTAGCATGGTTGTTCTTTTTTTCAATTTTGAAATTATAACTAAAGCATATCTGTCCAAAAACGTTTTCGTCAAGTGACTAAGCACAAGCGCAAAGGTCGCGTGATTATTTGGGCATTATACATGTATGCACACACAACACATGAATATTGCTCAATTAAATTTTTTAAACAGAAAGAGCAAGATTTCAACAATAAGAATGCAACAGACAACATCAATATTAGATTGTTTTGTATATTTCAGTTTTTACAATTTAGACTTTCTCTAGATGTCAGTTAATATAACCAATGGCTTCCTTTCTGTAACAATCTGAGCCTTAGTTTTAGGTGTTATAAGTATCTAGAGAACAACATAGTGCATTTCTTCTGAACACGACTGATCACGGAATATTGATACAAGGAGGCAGCTTTTTCTAAACTTATTTTGCACTTAAAATGATTGTTAAGAAGCTCAATGATCATTAATGATATATCATAAACGGACCGTATTATACATACATGTACGTATTTCTGTGAACACTCAAAGTTTAACTTCACTTTTCAAATTGTTTTAAACAAAACTTACTTAATCAAGTAAAAGGCCGTTTGTTGAAAAATTTATTTTCATAAGAAATAATGAAACTGAAAAATTCCAATATAAATGGTTGCCATTCATCCCATTATTCAACCAATTATGATTGCTATAACCTTGTCTTTGTATGCTTAGTCTATGTCATACTTTGTTAGTCTAGTCTTAGTCTTATTCTAAACAAAGTTTGATATACTACAATTTAAATAAATAGTGAAATATATAATTCTTAAAAAAAAGTAAAAGTAAAAGGACGTTTTGAAATATTATGTTGAGTGATTATTCATGGTGTCAATGTTAATTAACCTTTAATGTTCACCTTATATGCAAACATGCGAATACATGTCAATCCAATATGAAATGGACTATGTGAAACCAGCAATCTGAACTAAACAAATACAGATATACAGATACACTTGAAAATATAAATGTAGGTTAAGGACTCCTGTATGCAACTACAAGATGTTTGTCATAGCTAAACTAACTAATTAAACAACAACAAAATCATTGAATATCGAGAAAAAAATCAGTACATAGATGTCACAGACATATCAGCATACACCTTAAAAGTCAAATGTCGGTAAAGGGTTCCTGATATGTAACTTAAAATATTCGAGAAATTTGTCATAGCTAAAGTAAACTATTGATACACAAATAGAACATTGATTGTTGAGAAAAATCAGAACACTTATTATCTTTAGATAGTGTTTTATTCGAGATCAATAATTTTGACAACACAAAACAACTTACGCTTCCAAATTGTAAAACTCTTTTCATAATCTCTTTATTATCATATTTAAATACTTATAATGAATCATAACTTCTGTGATACGTATTTGTTCAGTTGGGAATTACATGACACTTATGTGATACCGACGAGGGCATGGATTAATCAAGAATGTTTCAATACTAACTGAAGTCGAACCTTGGTCTTATTTGTCTGACACATTCCGTGTTACGCATAACGGAGCTTTTCTTGTTGGATTCATTGATTGGATCTCTGTTATCAAAGGAGGAAGGACATCTACAGAAAATAACAACAAATCAACAACAAACGACGTGTAAGGTTATCATCTAATCTATTTCCTCATTCCATCATCACTGGTCTGTCTACTCTTTATTTGATGGCAACATCGGAGTGTTGAATAAATTATTGTTAAAAGTTAAAAGTACAAGATACTGATTAAGTGCGATTGAAAAATCTATCCGTATGCTTTTTATATCTTGACTTCTTATCAAGAAGGTAAAGGTCTTGAAAACTAAAACTTTCTGTATTCTTAGATTATCTGGATTGAAATTCATAGATTTGGTTATCCTGTGACCCCTAATAAAGACCGCTGGAATCCCATCCTCAAAAGTTATATTTTCCTTTCTTTACTTAGGCAACAGGCCTATATATCCTTTTCCCTTCTTAACCGAGTTTTCGATTTTATATGAATGCACGATATTCATTCATAATTGTATACGAAATGTGTGAAATATAGTAAAATATAAATACGATGTAATAAATTTTAGTTTCAATGAAGCCTTCAAATTACATACTCATAAATCGCTTCGTCAGAAAATATAACATATTTTCTGTTTGTTTTAAAATGTTAATAATGTAGGATATTTATGCATTGCAGTTACATGTATACCTAACGGTTCGTTAACATGGCTTGGTATTTCGAAATAAGAACATTAACAAAACAGCATTAATAACTAGTACAATAGTCAGCAATAATTATGATAGTTAACATGTGCATGTTATCTTTTATGTAATAGTAATAACATGAAATGTTGAGCGATAGATGAAATGATTTATTGGACATAAAAAAAATATTCTTGCTTGTTTTACGAGCATGAGATGCACCTAATCACCAACCGGAGCACTTGATAGGCAATCAATTGTTGTTAATGAATGGCTGAAAAGATGATATAACCAATAAATAACAACATATCAAAGGCTGCTAGGGTGAATGTATACAAAATAATAAATTCTTAAAGCAACATTCTGATGTAAATTGCATTAATTCATGATTAAATACCAACTTAACATGTGAAAAGGAATGTTTTAGATATCCATCGAGTAAGGATATTATATCAATGATATCGTTAATTTGTTGCATGTTTACCAACACAATGAGGGTTGTCGCTTCCTAAGGTATAAGATGAGACAGCAAACTAACTTGTTCGTAGAAAAAAACGTGTATTTCAGAAGATGATCAATTCAGTTAGAAATAAGCATCACAAGACAGTTTCACAAGATTTTATGAAGGATGATTGAGAAATCCTTACGCTGCTATTATGACATATGAATTCTACCACTGCGAAACAGTTTTAACTAAGCGAACCTACATGTAGGTACGAGTATTTAAAGCTCTTGCCAAACGTGGCGTGTCGATCATATTGCTGCATCAACCTACCACAGTTGTGTTCTCCTCTCTTCGGATGGGGCTCCTTTCACACGGCGCGTAGATTTGAATATAGCCTTTCTCAACCTTCTTCCTCACAGTTCACTACTTTTTCAATTGATCACTTTCTTCATTTTCTCTATTATCTCTTTCTCTTTTTCCTAGTCCCTTATTAAGCCTTCTTTCAAGCTTTACTTATTATCAATTTGCCACATCTATTTATATATATTTGAGTCTTCAAACCCGAACCATTTAAATAACGTATGTAGCTTCTACAAACTAAGTATGTATAACGATAATCAGTGTTTTTGATGGTGAATGAATTGACGTTTCTTCGTCGCTTCCCAGTCTAAGTAAACCTGGCCTAATACCCGTTTCACTCCGATATTGAGTCTAGCGAGATGTAGTAGCGGGTCGCGACAGCCGATATATCGAATTGACCAATCAGGGATCGTCTTATCAAGCCGCAATAGTCCGTATAAACACAGATAACGTTGGGGGTCGAAGGTCGGCTGACTCTACCCGCTACTACATCTTGCTACACACAATATCGGAGTGAAACAGATATTATTGAGGCTAGGTTTACTTAGACTGCGTCGCTTACATAAGTGATACAAAAAATTTCCCACATTGGACACAAAAATATATATTCCTGCGTGTTACAAACATGACATGCACCAAATCACCAACCGGAGCACTTGATAGGCAATCAATTGTTGTTTTTGAATGGTTGCAAAAGATGGTATTACCAATAAAAAAGGTTATAAACAGCTTTCATCAACAAGCTCACGCATACCTCAAGTTGGTAATTATTTTACCCGTTATTCTGTGAGAGGATTCTCTCATTTGCCCAATATAAACGAGTTTACCAAGGCAATCTAAAACACGTCTTTGAAATTTTGAAATATACACAGCGACTTCAAATTTTAGCATTAGACATTTGCTAAAGTTCTATCAGCACGTGTTGATCTAGGTATATTTTTGCGTGTCCCTGTATGAGTAACAAATATGTTCTTTCGTCAGTAATTGTAAGCATCTTTTTTATACTACATGAAGGTAAGTATGGTCATTTTGCTCCCAAAAGTGTTACCTCAAAAAACATTCTCTTTTACCAACCACGGCAACGGAAACGTCTTCTGTATATCCTCGCATGACTGATGATAGCATAAAGATGCGCTAATTAACCTGTACATGTTGTGCCAGGATCAGCTAATACAGATGTGTTACACAGTTAGTGGAATGCGTTCACATGGAATTTGCAGGAAGACAGTACTTCCGTAAGGTATGTGCATCAGTCGGAAGCTTCATAATCAGGTGCATATCTTAACATCACCAAGGCAAATTTACAAAATTGTTTTGCCACCAACATCGTCTTTCTCAATTCCGATTTTGAGTATTAAAATGGAAATAAAAAGGAAATTGAATGTGTTTGAGGAAGATTAAATAACCGGTGTTTGTGGATGGGTTTATATAAAAACATTTAATTTACATTATTGTATTTTTCCTATATTGACTAAACGACATTAAACACTGAACTATTTGGGGTATTACTTATCCATTAAGTTTCTCCGATATCATTACTTTCATAGTACCTCTGACACACAGAATAAGAAGGAGTATATATAGCGTTCTTTCCGCCTGTCCCTTCCGCTATTTGTCATATCTCCCAAACGAGACATGCTAACAACACGTTAGTCCCTTTTAACCATGCTCCCTAGGTGTGCCTTTTGAAGGTTTGCCAAACTAATAACTTTAATCAGTTTTGTTCTGTTTTCCATGGAAACATGACTTTAACATCGACTTTATGACTCTGTGAGAGTCCTTTTTCCAGAGCATATATCATCAGTTAGACATGCTAGATTCACAAAACTTTATATACTAATAAACAATGATCTTGAGATGTGCCTTGTGAAAGGAAATTTAATTTATGTGTGGTTTAGATGACATCATGACCAAAACAGTGACTCAGTGACAAAGTATTTTGTCAAGAGAATATATCTTGAACTGTGCATGCTAGCTGCACTAAAGATTGTATACTTATAAACAATGACCCCAAAATGTGGGTTGTGGCTTTTGAACAATACATGAATTTTAATTTTAGTCTAGTTTCAAATGAATCATGACCAAAACAGTGAATTTTCCTAATAACATCCATGTCAAGAGCTGGAATAAACGTTTTCGTCAGTGCGTGTTCCATAGTGATCTACCCAGACGACATAGGTTCTGTGAAGGTTTTTCTAAATCAGTTACACGTGTTTTTTTTACTTACAGGTATTCAACGCATATTGCAAATGCATTACTGCTATTTAACCCATTGTGTATCATTTCAAATGAAGTGACTTAGAACTGCTAAGTTAAGATTGTTTGACCCAAACAAATAGCGAGTATGTGAGTAGCTGCTCTACTTGTTCTCTGGGTGGTGCTGCAGTTATCTTCCCAGGCAGTCTAAGTAAATCTAGCCTCAATAGTATCCTTTCCACTCCTATATACGGAGTCTAACAAGGCCTAACAGAGTTTCTGAATGGTCAATTCGATACTTGGGCTGACGTGACGCTCTACGAGACCTTTCTAGACTCAGCATAGGAGTGAAACGGATAATATTGAGGCTAGGTTTACTTTGACTGCTTCCCAGGCGCTATGGGTCCTTTGGAGTTTTTTTTTAAATCAACGCAAGTTTCGGTCTGTATCAGTTACATGTTTTAGATACATTTAAAGCGATGCAGTTACTATAGCATTTGACTTTGATGAGAGATACACACCAAGGGTCAAAATGAATATCACATGTTAACAAGTTTTGTCTAGGGAGATTATATTACATTGAATTACTTGAATGACATGAAATAGCTTAATAAGGTCATTTCATATATAAAAAGAACTTCATGTGTACAAATTGATGAAAAATTACAAAATTTCGAAATCAGTAGCGCCATGCCATGTCTACATATTGGTATCGGTAAACTCAAAACAATAGAAATAGTATTCTTTTGAGTTGCATCATTTAAACTTGTTACAAGTAATATTGAGTTTTCCGTAAAGTCGTTTGAGTAGTGAAATACTTATGGAAATACATATTGATGTTTGCAAGATATTGTTGCTTATAGAGTCATTATTCCGATAGGTGAGACTCTTCACAACCAAGTATTGTGCTTGGAATGCGGATATGCCAGAGCGGTCGTTTTGAATTAGGAAGTCTGGCGTTCAAATCCATAAAAGAGATCGTAAATATTACCTATTAAAGAGGGCGTATACCAATGCAATAAGGTGAAGGGTTGGATTCAATGACAGATGTCTTCTATGGTTAACAAGTTCTAGACGAAGATATAAAGTGTCATTTCAAGTAGCCAGTGTTGTGCTAAACTGGCATGCACTAAAACGAAAAGCATTCGACACTGTTTTACAATTAATCTGTAAATGTATATACTATTCTTTTAAGTTGCATCATTTAAACTTGTTACATGTAATATTGAGTATTCCGTAAATCCGTTTGAGTAGTGAAATACTTATTGAAATACTTAAGGATTGTTTTACATGTTTTGTGCCTCTATCGATGTATAACAGCAACAAATTGTATAAAATCGCGTAGCGTAGCGTAGCGATTTTATACAAAATTTGTTGCTGTTATACATCGATAGAGGCACAAAACATGTAAAACAATCCTTATAATTGCAAAATCAACATTTAAACAAAGTTTTTCCTAATTATTTTCAAAAAATCTGTCATCAATGTCGTGAAATTGTGGTTTGTTACACGAAACAATACAAAGTTGAATCAAAATTGAGAACTCCATAAACTAAAACGGCCGAAGATTTGATTTCGTTTTCGCAACCATTGACACCCATGCAATCACAATTCGTTTTAACCGGAATCCGCATTTTCGGAATAACCCTAATTAGCATATCACACGACGTTCAAAATGTCCGCCGTTTGCCGAGCGAACAAGGGTCTTTCCGGTGAATGTATGGATTGTGTTAGGGAGAAGAATGTATTTACTTGTTACAAACGCAGGTGGGAAGTGATAAGATATGTTATATCTGTCTTTGCAACAGAACGTAACTCGCAACTGTCAAAACCGAACTATTGCGGTAAGTGATTGTGACGTCACAAGGAATGAATGCACATGGTATGGTTGCACATTTTTCTGCATTTATCGAGCAATGGCAGCAGGTTTTTGAGCGCTCTCTTCCAATCAGAATCCCGGAAATTGGTGTAACAAATCCATTTTGTAATTATATATTGATATTTACAAGATAGTGTTGCTTATAGAGTCATTATTCCGATAGGTGAGACTTTTCACAACCAAGTATTGTGCTTGGAATGCGGATCAATCAGAGCGTTCCATTTGAGTTAGGAATCTGGGGCCACCACTGGACTCATTACCTTATCGTGGCGTAGTGGTTTGTGTGCTTCGGCGACCTACATGTAGGGAGTTATGCCAGCTGGAGCTTACATGCTCCTGGTAGAGTCATCCAAGTAGAAGCCAGAGCAAATGTGAGTCCTTCTAAAACCTACTTTCTATCTCTTACTATGCCTTTCTTTCCGTCTTTTCCCTCATCTTTTCTAACCCTTTCTCCCTGATCTATCTTTAGGATAGCAACATCAACGGGTTTAATAACTGAAATATTGTTCAAAACACGTTAAAACTCAACTCACTCACTCACCTAAGAATCTTTAGTTCAAATTCAGCAAAAAATCGTAAATATTACCTATTGCAGAAGGCGTATTTTCATGCAATAAGGTGAAGGTTTGGGTGAAATGACGCACTTCAATTTAGTGCAATGTCACCCATGGTTTACAAGTTCTAGACGAAGGAATAAGGTGTCATTGCAAGTAGCCATTGTTGTGCTCAGCTGACATGCACTAAAACGAAAAGCATACGACACTTTTATACAATATCTTTAAATTTCTGTATCAATGAAATATATATATATACATGTTCACATGTACATCTCCGACAGATAAACTTTATAAATAGTTTTCATTTTGAAAGATTAAAGTATTTTGTAATGATGAATAATTTCATATTAGGGGTAATCAATGTCAATCTGGCAGGAGATACATGTAAGGTTAGGTAGATATCTGCTGCATTAGTAGGATCATCTAAAAATTAGGTGCTTGTTCACAATATATTGAAGACGCATGTTCTTTTAGTGCTGTATTGTAATTAGTGAACGACTTAAAGGGAATCAACAACCTAGCTTGTGAAACCTAATTGACCATCGTTAATAAGAGCCTCCAGACACATGACACAAACTTGGTACTGGTTGCCAGCTGTAAGCAGTTCATAACCAAATGATTTCGTCCCTATCGAGCATTTACGACTCTTTCGGGGCCATGCTAATAAAACTCTGGAAGTTAAAAACTCGGGTTGCAGACCCCCTTTAAGAACGGGTTCAGGAAGTAACACGGCAACCTGTTGTGTGACGATGATTATTTCTATCTGTCCCCGTCTCGTGCTTATAATTTACTTGAAATCGAGCGAGTGTATTTAAAGAGCGACAAAAACCATTATCTGCTTAGTATAAAAATATAATCTTTGGTCATGAAAATAGGTGGGGGCTGCTCCCACCCCCGCTTGCTACGGACCACACATACGTTTGTCGTCTTGACTGATGAATATCTTAAGTAAAACCATCGTTGACATTGTACCAAAGCAAATATTCTCACAAGTATATTCAAGTATAACGTTTGCAATAAGTGTCAGCGCTTATGAATAGTAGAAAAAGATAATCATTGTTCGAAGTACAAAAACTCATGATATTCTGATGACAGTAATCGAGTACACAATGATAAGCACTACATCAAAAAACTTATTAAATGACTAAGTCAACGGGTTCTATAACATTCTGTGGTAATGATTGCGTTTCGCATTTTTCAGTGTATAACTTCACGGGGAACTAATGGATGAGCTAGGGAAGACTTTACACTGTCAAAGTCACTTCTAATGAAATATGATACGACAACCCTCAAGCCAATGTAAGTGAAACGAGCCTCTGATGCATCATTAGTAATGCAGGTGACTGCAGTTCCCTCCCACGTACACATGATGTCGACTGTGATGAACACTTGACTTATGTGTTAAATGATCAGTTTTTTCCTTAATCGTAAAGGATAAGTCCCGATCTGTAGATATGGAAAAAATTCGTTTCATGTAAAAACACACAAAAGTTGTCAATCTATCGATATTTCTAACACTAGTCTGACGTACTGATCACGTGGTGTAGGGTTAACATGCTGGCTGCGCACACAGTAAACATGGGTTCGAGTCCCAGTAGAGATAAATTAGTTTTGTAATGAGCTATATCTGATTGGCAACGCACGTTAACCACAATACTAATGTAGTGGGATCAAATTGCAAGGTTTATGACGTCAATGGCGAGTCGGAGTTTTTAAGTAGGAACTGATATTTTCAATCAGTATGTGTTGGAAACATACTGGTTTTTTTTGCCAATTGGCTTCTCGGTTTGTCAAACATCACCTGTCGGCCAATTAGTACAAATATTGAACAAATTTAAAGAATTATCTTCTGTTAAAAGATATTAACAACAAAGATTATTGTACATATATGTACTTGTTAAATATGAAAAAAAAGAGTGAACGTCAGTGTTTCATCACGAGATATGTTGTTGGCAAAATATATTGTTAGGTTTATGGAGAAATATTTTTACATGCGGCCACAAATTGTTTCTCTTAACGGTTATTGAAAAATTCAACCACAATATGCAATCTGAACCAATTTATGTTTCTTTTTAGAAATGATAGAGCAATCCGCGATATACCTTAGTTATTTTTTCGTTTTGACTAACAGAGTCTTTGGTTGACCTTTACTACGAATAATGTGAAACTGATATGTATATTATACCTGACGGTGAATTAAAAGAAACTTAAATGGAAAGCTTTTATCATATCATGTAGATATATGTTCGTATCTTATAGAGTAATCCTAAGTATTTGCGTTTATGTTCGTTAATGCCAGATACCAAGAGAATATCTCATATCGCGACGAATAATACTTGTATGTTATTTGTCTACAGCTCGAATAATTGTCAGTGAATATAAGGATTTATAAAGGTTGTCATCCTGAAGCATTGTTTATTTGTGTTAGTTTATGATTCGAATGAGATCGCTCCAGGTGCCAATTGTCATTACTATCTGAAATGCTATAATGAAAACGCCCTATCAGATAAGAGGACTAGCTATCACGATTTAATTAGTGATTGAAGTTGGAAATTCAATAGACCCTTTTTCGCGGGAAATTTCACGCGACGGCTAGCTCATGAATATTTAGTGGAGGCAGAAAGACCGGAAGCTCCATAGCTTGCCTCCAGTCGACTCACTATTTGAAACACAACGTTTTAACATTTTAATGGTATTTGAGTAAGATAGAAGCACTAGATCGATTCATTATTGCTGTAATAGGAATATCTGAAGGTTCTTTTTGCCTGACATTGTTTTTTAATGAAATTAAACGAATTTGGGAGATACATGTGACGTCACGTTTTGGCGGTTGTTTACAAACATTGTCGGCTGACAGTGTACGTTTTGTTCAGCGAGGGTCACTGTCGACAATACCATACTATGATACTAAGTTAATAATGGTGCACAGTTGTTGTGTCGTGGGGTGCACTGCAAGGCAGGGCCCTGGCATATCCTTACATCGGATCCCAAACCACCCCGAGAGGCGACGGGTAGCCTGGTTGAGGAAGATAAAACGGCGTCTTGTCAACGAGAACTTGGACTGGCAGCCATCATCCTCAACCAGGATATGTGGGAGACATTTCATTGAAGGTAAAAATTAACACTGATTGATACTTTCTTGACAAGAATCATTATATTTTGTATCATATTTGTTTTAAAAATCTAAGAACTTTTAACGTAATTGACATATAACTTTATTTTGAAAGTGATTGTAAATATTTTGTTTTAAATACAAGTAATGAAGTACTTGAACTTAGTTGAAGTATAAGTATACAATGGACGAATGGTGAATGTTGGTTACATTTTACCTGTAAAATATTGATTTGCTATTCTTTTTCTGAATAAATTGTATAGCATACACAATTGTATTTTTTCAGGAAAGCCCAATGACAAGTCTGACCACCCAGACTACATCCCATGTAAGGACATGCCAGGACCTGATTTCACCACAGAGGACTTACAGAGGTTGACTCATTTAAATTCACTTTGTTACTTTCATTATATTAAAATTCTTTCTTTTTTTAAGTGAAAACTCAAATTTTATTCAAATTAATGATAGCTGTTTTTAGGTTAATGAAATATTTAATAATTAGATAGCTAACAAATCAAATAATGTTCAAGTGTTTATTGTAAGATCTGATATCTGCAGTCATAACCTGTTAATCAGAAAAACTTGGATGATTTATTACAGCACCCCAATGATTTTTGTGTGTGACAATTCTAATGTTAAATATAAAGTTAAATCATTTTTTTCATGTTATGCCTCGTTTACAATTAATATACTATTTTACAGGTACAAGCGAGCTGAGCGAAGACGACTGGAGGCAAGTGAGGTCTGCCCTAGCTCCCCCACCCAGACACCTGAGGAAGTTGAGGCAGCAGCCACCCTCCTCCACCTGGCAGATCCATCAGTACCTGGGAACAGCTCTTCATTCCAGTCTACAGGTGGGTCCAGGGATCACATTTACTACTATTTCAATATTACAAAATAAATGTCAATAACAACAAACAATACTCAAAGATTATAAACAATTTATTAATATTGTCCAACACTTTTTAATAGCAGCAGATTTTCCAAGTCATTGTACATATTTTTTTATGTGAGAGTATTACATGAATCATTGATAAAGCATAAGAGTAACCACTGGGATCTGTGAGTACATCAATTGTATTTTGTGCAGTAATGAGTAATTTTTAGTGTACAACTTTCAGAAACCATTTTTTAATCGCTAAGGTAAAATTTTGACATAAGGGCTGCCACCTTTACCTTTATCTGGAAAGACTTGATATTTAATCTAATATTCAATATCTAATATCTGAGCTTAATAATTAGACAGGAAGTTAACAAAATTATAGCATTACTTCATTACATCACAGTACAGCAGGGATTTTGGAAATGTAATCCAGTTTTCTATTTCACTCTATCATGAATTCAAGGTTTTCAGGAGAGAACTTTCATGACTTTATGACGCAGAAAATTTAGGGGGACCCAAAGAAATATTCATGTGGGTCCTCTGGACATCTTGTATCAGACTATTACTTTTAAGGAAATCCACATTTCAGTATGATTTTCATGTAAATATGGTAATAAAACATCAATCAATAACAATTCACTTATAGGCAAATCTTTATCCACCATTTTATAAAGTATGAAACATCCAAAATATTTTCAAGACCCATCAAATAGGAAAAGGACTCCCAAAAATATGTACTCTGAGTCCCTGGAATCATGATAGTCTTTGTTAATAGTCAATCGTAGCTTAGACTGATGTAGAATTGTAAAAAACAAACACTT
This sequence comes from Steromphala cineraria, assembly GCA_916613615.1. Lineage (NCBI taxonomy): Eukaryota > Metazoa > Mollusca > Gastropoda > Trochida > Trochidae > Steromphala > Steromphala cineraria. Next base: position 65,666,356 of record OU744722.1, on the reverse strand, counting down.
GTATGTCTAAAAAGAGATAAAACATTCACAGGATGTCTTAATTAGTTGTGTATTTTATGTTTTTCAGTAGGGATGTCACGATACAGGTACCTTGTGATATGATACATATCGCGATACACTAAATGCGACATTATTACGATGAGATAAAAATTCAGGGGTCTAAATTTAATATTCCTAAAGAGACTTATCCGAGTTACCAGCATTAAAAGACAAAAATAAGCCAACTTATTCATGAAAAAGTCACTTAATGCTATATTAAAGCTATCTGAACAAGGAATTTAACCAACTCTGGATTTCTTGATTTGATTTTCACCCAAAAATTTCACGATATTCACTAAAACATTTCACTATACTCGCTAAAATTTTTATCACGATACAATTGACTACATCCCTATTTTTCAGATATTGATATATTTAACAATTTTAAAAACTTTTTATCAATGTTAACATTCAAAGCAATATCTTCCCACTTTTTTCTAGATTTGTGATTATGAAAATAAAAGTTAAATAATTATCAATCATGTATGTTGCAGGTTCACAGACTGAGACTGTTTCTTTCCATGACGACATGGAGCTGTTGGGGAGGGTGCGACAACACCGTGGTGAGATGGAGGCAGCACAACAAGAGATTGCTCAACTGCGAGCAGAAAACATTTTGTTGTCAAATCAGGTTAAAGATTCTAAGTTTACTTTTGTTAACATGAGGATTGAAGACTTTGTATTTTTTACTGGTATTACCAAGCCAATATTTTTGTGGATATTTTCATATATTTCTTCCAATGTACAATTTTGCTATTGTCATAATGGTTTACCACTACATGATCATCTCTTAATTGTGTTAATGAAATTGAGACTGGCTTTTTCAAATAGATACTTGGCAAAGAAGTTTTGTATATCTGAAAGTGTTATATCCAAGTTGATTAATCAGTGGATTCCAAAACTAGCCATTGTACTTAAGCCTTTGATTGTTTGGCCAGAGCGAGACATTGTTAGATCACATGTACCTTCTTGTTTCAAACCTGCCTACAGTAAGGTTGTTTCAATTATTGACTGTTTTGAAGTTTACACTCAAAGGGCCTCGAACAAAACACCAAGAGCTCAAACCTGGAGTAATTATAAGAAGAACAATACTGTCAAATTTCTTGTATCTGTAACACCAGCAGGAGCTGTTAGTTTTATTTCTAAAGGGTGGGGGGGTAGAATTTCTGATAAGCAAATTACTTGTGAATCTGGATATTTAGATCATATCATACATGGGGATGAAATTCTTGCTGATAGGGGCTTTCTTATATCAGAGGAGGTAGCCTCCAGGGGTGCTATCTTGAAAATGCCTGCATTCACAAAAGGTAAATCCCAGCTTTCAGCTTCTGAAGTGATATCTTCCAAAAATTTGGCTAATGTTAGAATTCATGTTGAAAGAGTTATTGGTAGGATGCGAAATTGGGAATTCATTAAAAATCCTGTTTGTCTGCAACAGATTCATTTACTTGACAATGCTGTCATTATAATTGCTGCACTGTTTAACATCAACCCATCAATTGTCAAAGATAAGTAAAACTTTAAGCGTCTCTCCTTATGACACTAGTTCTGTCTTGAAGTCTGTAGCTGATGAGCTCTAAAGGAATGATGAGCATTAATGAGATCAATAATAGGGCTGAACCATTGGTTTTTTTTTCCAATTTGTTTTCAACAATATTAGTATATATCATATGTGTTGTATTCATAACATCTGATACTACTCAACTGATAGTCATACTCATATGAGAAGTTATCAAAATATTGAGAAAAAGTCACTGGCCGCCATTTGATTATTTACTGTAACATCTTTCATTTCATTTGATGTCAAGAAATGGATACAAATGGCTTAACTGAAAAATGTGCCTTTGCATAAGACCTGCAATTTTATCAAAACACATAATCTTGCCATTGATCACATTTTTTTATATCAAGTAATTATCTAAGATGCTTCTGCACATTTAAGATATAAACTTACAAGATGTTTGCCATAGCTGGAAGCACATGGTTGATGAATTCATTTTTGAGTTTCAGTAAAAGATTAGTGATGAATATTTCATCTCTGAATTCCCTCACAGCAAGGCTATTCTTTTCAGACCACATGTAAAAGTCACAGTAGGATGTGTCAGTTATTAACATGTGTCCCTGCACCTGTGTGAAATATTTTGTAGATTTTTTTAACTGGAAGTTTTTGTCAATGGGAAATGTGCTGGATGTTTCCCCTAATGGGTCTGGAATGCCATTCTTGTAGGTAGGGAAGCATTTGATTTCCAGACAGCCCTTCCCACAACAATCACATTCCACCAATCCATCAGGTGAAGCACCCAGGTGAGGATAGTCCTTGTTAAGAATCAAGCCGCTGAGGGAACAGTGGAATTTTTCATGAATGATTTGTTGGTATTTAGTGTAGCATTGTCTTGCTGTGGCCTCATTTGTGATCCCATACTGTGTACTGAATGTAGAGAAAGGTTTTCTTGTACATGCTACTGTTTCTATCATTTTTGCCCTGGGTGTGTCATCCCTTAGAGTGTAAACTTGGTGCATTTTACTGGAAGTTATTCTTCCAACCCTGTGGGAATGCCATAATTTGCTTTGTGATTGAGTGACTGTGGCCTGTTCTAAGTTTGAAATTTTGTCTTTCTGTAATGTCAAATTTAAATAGTCAAATATTGAAGATGGTGTTGATTCTTTGTATTCTTTAATAATTTCAGGAATTGTTTTTGGATATGAACTTTCTGTGACTGGTTTTAAATGTGTTGAGGTAAAAATGACTGCCTCTGGTTGGATATCCTTAAGGGAATTAAGCATGATCAGTGTGTCTGCTGATGGTGCGGAAAAATTCACTTTTTCTGACTGATATTTGTCAATTATGTTTAATTTATCAGACTCGCCAAACTTTCTTTTCCGGATGTCAAGTTGTTGCACGGGACAAGGAACAGCCTGAAAATGTAATGTCATAAACTTATTTTTTTGCATTTTGCTTTTCAAGATGTGATGTGAAGTTTAATAATCTTCATCTCTATCGATTTGAAATGATTATTTATTATTTTCAAGTCCATGGTTTCATAGAAATACGATGCTGAAGATTTGACGTTATAATAGTTCAGGGCAAAACTATACCGGTACTTTATTGCAAAACACATGACGGTTAGGGCTACTCTATTGCTTTTATAGTATGTCCATTTTAGCTCAATTAAGTTATTAATTCTCCAAAATACGTAAATCACATTTGGCCACAAGTTGTAAATCAAAGAGCAGAGCCATGGCTAGTGACGTCATAACAGATTGACTTTTTGTTATTGACGGCATGGGCCATTGCATTGTGACGTCACTCAAAAACTATACTTTATTGCGCAATAAAGGGTGGGCAGTGCCTTGATCGTTATGAGAAAAATACTACAGTATGTTTTGTATGATTGTTATTCCAACCTGAGTTCTTGATAAATCATTCCATGCACATGCCTGACTCGTACAGGACTCCTTTGCGATGCCGGTTCGCACTGCGGCCTCAACCTTGAAGGCTATAGCTGCAGCATGGCTGCAACTTTTCCCCATCCTAAAATTATTTTATACTTTTAATGCTGTATCATCATATTTTCAATATATTTTGAATAAAATGTTTTGTACTGAAAGTTTGTATTTTATTCATTAAGTCTGTTGTATATATCTTACATTGGAATATCATTATCTTCAGCTTTTATTGGTTGTAAATGATTGTTTCTTGTAAATAAACTTTTATTTTATAAGAATTGAATGTTTTTATTTCAATTACTAACCCTGCCATGCAGGTACAGTGCGCAGTCATGATCTCCCCGCTGCTGTTTGTGATGATAAATGTATCATACATTTTGCTCGTCTTTCCTTGTCTTTGGGATGGCAAGACCTGCGCTCTCAGGTACAGATGTTCTGTACATTTGTAAGATTTGACTTTTTGAACATGGCCGGATATAAAGAATTGATAGCCATCCAAGGATTTGGGGGTTTTCATTTCCTCCGGAGAATAAAGCCGGGAACCAAGTACAAAATAACTATATATGTCAGGGTAAGATAGGGCAGGCCACTCTGCAGGGTTATTTTGCCAATGTTGCTGTGAAATAGCATACGGATCTTCAAGAGTCTTTCCATTTGGTAAGGTCAATTTGTTAAAGTAATTGCTAAAATCATCTAAATTAAGTTTTTTGGCATAATCTGAAAGATTATTCATTCTTGGAAGTTTTGAATTTACCGGTAAATGAGTGACAGGAAACAAGGCATTCTGGTCGTAAATACATTAATAATTTCACTTTCTTATTTGTATCACAATCAAAATTGAATGTGTCAATTTATTTTTTGGTTTGAATGTGGACATTTTGTCACTTTTTCTAGTGAAAAAGAACATGAAATGTGATAAATGTTCAATCGATTCTCGCCGATGTGATCAACAACAAACATGGCCGTCTCATGTTTACGTGAATTTGCACTTTTATAAACACGTGTGAAAGAATGATAACAACTGACACTCACAAATAAAAAGTTTTTATTGTCAAAAACATTGACAAGATTCGATGTCAAATATCTTTCACAAAGTCAGTAGTCGATAAAATAGCATATGAGAACAAAAATCCTGGCGATTCGCCGCTCCACTCACCGCCATGTTTTGCCTCCACCTCGATCAGCTGTTATGCTAATGAGGTCAAGGTCGTATGTAAATGAGCGCGCGAAAAAGGGTCTATATGATAACCATCGTTCTAAACACTACGTTAGGGTGGCACGGAGTTTCAAGTTGCCTTAATATCCCTAAGTTGCAAGTCATGTTAAGAATAACAACACAACTGACTATATATACCGAATTAACAATACATATATATTGCAATAGGGCAAGACGAAAGGTTCTTTTCTTCTTTCACTAATATACTAGAAACAATGTTGGCATGTTCTGATACGGATGTTCATGTAAGCATTCATTCTCTCCCCACAGAGGCAGATCAAGTCATGTTGATTTAGCCTCTGTTCTATTACGCGGAGTTTGTGGGATAGAATGGGAGAAACCTGATTGGAGGCAATCAAAGTTAGTTGTGCAATCAGCGACGCTGTTCTAAAATCATCAATTTGGCTACTGAATCAAAGCAAAGGCATTGTGATATGAACCATCCTTTCCATGCGAGAAGCCTTGTCATTTGATAAAGAAATTCGAATGTATTGTGATGAATTTTTTCCCCACTAGTGGAAACTGCCGGAACCCAGTGATTTCGGCGTAATATAACAGAGGCTAAATCAACATGACTTGATCTGCCTCTGTGGGGAGAGAATGGTAAGCATTGGGGTAGTAATATTACGCTAATTTTCAATGCATACTTTTACAACTAACTAGAAATAATGCAACTAGACGAATGTTAGACTTAATATGAATTAAGTACTCACCTCAATCTTACAAAGTTGAGACATTTTGAATTGCAATTGCATAATGGTTCAATATCTAACGAAATTATATGGTTAGTAGATAACTTTTAAGTAACACAAATGCTCACTAACTGTTTTTATTATATTTTCGATTCGAACTGTGTAATACGTGTGTCTTTTGCAATCAATGTGTTCGTAGCTCTTACTAGTAATATGTTTGAAAAATAAAACGTCTTGAAATCAAAAGGGTGATTAAAGCACCATAAATAACATCCACATCTACTGAAGGTTTTTGCTTAACGTTTGAAATACCAATCAATGAACCATATTAACCTTAATGTGTTGATATCAGCAAACCCGCAAAGGCAAATTATGACCCATCGTGATGTTCTAAACACCGCCTGTTCATAATTACCAGTTAATCCGCGTTCTCTATTGTCATATCGTAGCGTTTATAATTGACCTTTCACACTATGAAACCAAAATCTATCTGATGAAAAATCTGTCATGTCATGGATGTCATTATTTGCTTTAGTTTGCATTCATATTTCTCGTCTTTTTACACATAATAATTGCTTTATGGCATGAAAAATATTGACATGAACAATTACAATACGATATCTATCCTGTTATTCTATTCATTCGCATGTATCAAATAACTACGTATCTCAATATCAGAAATTGTGATTTTGACAAATTCCTTGATCGTTGCATAATCCTAGTGACAAGGGATCATTGCAACAGCGTTTTGTTAAAGGGGCATTTCCAACCACTGGGCGTTGACACGACGCGAGCCGTGTATATTGTATTTTCATCTTAAATACTTTGAATGAACTTAGCATTCATATTCATATAGTTACTTTTGATCAATATTAACTCAAACCAAATACATGATCAATATAAATATACGTGTTGCCAAGTAATAGTAAGATTTATCTGCAATTGTTGAGATCTCAACAGCTGACAGGTAATTAACATCATTTGACATCTTCATTTTGGAAGTGATGACACGCGAATTATTAATACCTGGAACTTAACTTACACATCTTATAAGATGACAAAAATTAGTTCTTGCGTTAAAATAATTTCCACTACTGTCTTGAAACCCTAAAGTTTGCGCCCTGGTAAATTAAGTGAGGAAACGGTTATTCGTCCTTTATTATTGATTATTTATGTTGTTAACAGAAATGATTGATTGATAAGAAGTTCTATCCATTTTCGTTCTTTCATCAGAATCATGTGATAAAATTTCTTTTAGACGGCAGTTTATAACATTTGTCAGAACGTAAATATTTGATTCTATTGCTAAAGGATAGGCAAATAAACAAATAAACAATATTTAATAGGGGCTATCTTTAAACTCTCTCTTATATTAACTGTTGATATTAATTCGTACATAAACTTTTCCTCACCTAGAGATAAAGAATCAACATAATTGTGCAATCCAGTGACTTGCTGTTTCGCGTACATTTCATGATAAAACAGCATTAACCATACGGTATTATGTTCAGAAACGTTTTTCGAATGTTTTGTCAAGGTCTCCAAAGAATGGTTGCATTGGCACATCCCAAAAGAATAAAGAAATGAAAGATATCGCTACTGATAAGGATAAATAATTGGTACAAATATTGGATTTGTGAACAATATACCGCACAGTTGTGTCATCAAATAAAAACACAATTTTGTCTCCTTTATTCCACATTGTAAAACACTATAGACACACAAGTGTTAAAAACCACTGTATCGTTAATGTTGCGACACATTATCACGATTCAATCCTATTGCTGTTGATTCAATACAATACATTATACCATGAAACGTACAGTGTTACTATGAAAGCCCCAAGCTAATGCTTTGAACGATAAGGTGCAAAGGTATATAGTGACGAAGAGTAGGTGTAGACCAGCTGGCATTCATTAGCTCATCATACCGTGTCTATCTATACGCTTCACAACTTCCCACATGTTGCGTCCCGATGGCTTTAATCATGGTTACTGTTTGTTCACTAACACACTTCTGAGTTTCGACACGTGTCATTACGTCAGTTTCCGTCATGCGTAGGACATGTAATGACTCCCCTCCCTTCCCCCTCCTCCACCCAGCAACCAGCCCCAACCCACCCTAGAAGCGTGTAATCAGCGATATACACTTAATGCGATTTAAGTTACATTTACTACAGAATATGCAGATAATGTTTTAATCCCAGGTTAAACACAAACTGTCATGTGGGGGAAAAATCAATATTTCTCTCTAATCATTTTGAAGAACATTAACGATTTTTTATATGATAATCATAATTTTGTCAATATGAATTTGATTCATTTTATGTAAATTGCAACAATGTGTCAGCTGTGTACATTATTTCCATCCCTTTACTTAGTTATCAAAAAACCATAAAATGTAGCTATCACCGTAATACATTACCAACATTACCACGACAGTTATATAACAAGAGTAATTTTTTTTAGCAAAAGTACCAATGCATATATTTTTAATTTAACCATCGTGACGAGTCGCCTTATTCTGGGAATATCCTTAAGGGTAAATGATTTCTTATATAGTAAATGCAATATATTATTGATCACGATGTTGTTTAGAATAGACTGTCATTTGAATTGGCATAAAGGGAGGAAATGGTATGTTTCTTTTAAAGAGTCCTTATGAACTGATGTACACATAATGTTTAACAGAGAAATATAGAGCTGGATATTATACGTAAATATCTGAATATCGAAACAGATCATATTTGTCATTCTCTCCCCACAGAGGCAGATAAAGTCATGTTGATTTAGCCTCTGTTCTATTACGACGAAATCCGTGGGTTCCAGCAGTTTCCCCTGGCGGAAAAAAACTTTCATCTCAATACATTGGAATTTCTTTATCATATGACAAGGCTTCTCGCATGGAAAGGGTGGTTCATATTACAATGCCTTTGCCTTGTTTCAGCAGCCAAAATGATGATTTAAGAACAGCGTCGCTGATTGCACAACTAATTTTGATAACCTCCAATCAGGCATCTCCCATTCTATCCCACAAACTCGTCGTAATAGAACAGAGGCTAAATCAACGCCTCTGTGGGGAGAGAATGCATATTTGTGTGAGTTTCAGTTATTGTTTTACGCCCTTTGGGCAATATTTCAGCTATTAGCGGATTCATATCTGAACACGTAGAAATTTAAAAAGCAGTTATATAATATCGATTAAGATTATTTGTTTAAAAGGAAGACAAGGAATATCGCTTTTACAAAGACTTATTTACATATGCGCATGCCCATGCATGAAGGTTAATAATTACGGATAAAATACCAACAACGGAACAAATATTGAATATTGTTTCTAATTGATATGCATGGATTTATCATTATGAATTTATTAAAATATCACCTGCAAGATAATATACGGAATCATCAGCAACAAAGTAGTTCCTATTTTTTAACTCTTAACTGTTTTACTTTATTAAACGTCCCCTCTTTTTCGCTTGGAACATATCTTGTTTCAATAACATTATCTTTTAGATATCAAAAACAATAATATTTTAGAGAAACAAGTTTGATAAAAATCTGGCAATTGATCATGCGTATTTGAACACGGATATCTGGACTCTCATCTGACTCTCATAAACGCGTACACAATGTTTTGACACTGTAGAAGATAGAGATAACAGCGAGTGGATCGAACGGTGCCAGCACCCCATTATATCCTAGACAATAACAACCGTGTAGGAGGATGTGTATAAACATAATTGTTTAAGGTGCGAAGCAAACGTCAGCAACAAAAATCCCACAACGGGACCCTAACATCAGACGAGCCAATCAGATAACCTGACACATATTGGTAAATCGAATACACCTATTGGACAGCGTGTAACATATGCGCTTAGCGAAGCCATGCCTGTGAGTAGTATTGACCCGTGGTAGTAGCAGCACAGCATCTATACTTGCTTCATTACCGGCTCCTCGGTTAACGTGTGTGAGACTAAACGGCGAATCCGGTCTACAGAGTGCTGCACGCTTACTAGGACTTGCACTTTCAAACTTTCAAGGGACATGGCAATTTTAGATTAAATCGTTCACTAGAGTAGTAAAAATGTGTTTAAGTAAATGAGAGAATAGTGATATAGAACTTTCTGTAGATATAGCTTGTTCTGATTTGAAAGGAACCATATCAAAATGGGAGAAAGCAATGAAGTTATTGAGATGTATTTCCCAAATTCTACGGAAAGGGAACCTAATGCGTCCACTGATTACGACTACGACTTTGAGGATAAATATTGGCAAGAACAACCGTTTTTATGGATCATAATGCTTTTGTCTGCTGGAGTGTTCGTGATGGGTATCGTTGGAAACATGTTGGTTTGGTTTGCTGTTTGGAGAAATCACCGGATGCGATCAGCAACTAATCTGTTTCTTGTTAATCTGGCTCTTGCGGACTTTCTGGTTATTTTGATATGCCTGCCTCCGACTGTTATAACCGACGTTACTGGAAACTGGCCACTTGGAATGGAGTTGTGCAAAGCCATTCATTATCTTCAGGTACTTGTCAATTCTTCTTTTATCTATACTTATGTTACCTTATCCTCTAGCATCGATATTCACAACAGCTAACCTAACTTACTAGAAATTTTAGCAAAAACATCGAGTCAACATCACTATCACTTAACTAAGAGTAGTTGTTTTGAAGGTACTTATATATGTATGAAATGAAATGACAAAATATTTGATGGCACCTTACATGACATCGTACATATATGTACTATAGTTAATTTAAAAAATCTTTCCATCTTGACAAAAGAAAGCATAGGAAAGAATGAATAAAATGTGATGGATTTGTTATCAAGCAGAGCATGTCATATTAAAATTATATGCAATGCATTTAATTACAATATTTAGATAACGATAACTTAATCCATTTTTACAATCAGGTTCGTCAATCTTGCTTTAAGATCTTGTTATTGATTCTCGAACTTGTTACGGATTTATTCGATTCGCCGATTCACTCCCAATGTTTCAAATTGTCGCGCGGATATCATATTTTGTTATTTCTTCAAAATATAAAAATCTACGTCTTCAACTTAGCATTAAGATTCCTGAATATCTATTACCCTCAATATTAAAGCCCTGTGAGACACCAACGTTGACGTTTAAGAACTAACAAACGTTTTACAATCATATAAACAAGAAAGCAATTACGAGTAGAAGCCTTTTGTCTGACTGTTCTTCTTTATAGATAGTAAACCACTTCTGTACACTCACTAAACAGTCTATGTTCTTGATGGTTGATTTTATTAAGTGCGATGGTAATTCCAGGAATCGAATTAGAAACACGAGCAAGTTGAAAGCCAATTTAAATCGGACAATGAAAGAGAAATAATCACGTAGGTCCTGAGTAAAGTAAGGGTTGACAACACGAGCTAATGTTCTTTTAATGGGTACGTGACAACATCGTCACATACGACAGTAAATTGCTTCCATTATTGTGCCAACTGTGCTTCTCATTACATTCGAACATAAACGTCATCCCGTCACATGTGTTCCCAATAGGAATAACGATTTCCACATGGCAAATTGTCTTCTCGAAGCGTGGACGCTTTAACGAATAGTAATCGTGGCTTTGGAGATTCAGTAACAGAACCATGTGCATGTGAAGTGTCTTTTGGGAATGGGGATGGTTTATATTAAATCGCAATTGAACCTTGTTTCACTCTTATAAATCTCATTGTATGAATGATTGATATTAATGAAGTTTACCTTCGTTTTAACCTATTACTTTGACTGAAGCTCTGTAGAAACTTCAGGAATAGCAGCAGTTTCGATTTATCCTTCGCAATTAAAATCAAGAAGTCATTTAGAAATGAAAAAAAGGAACCAAATGTAGACGTCACATAATACAAACAGAAAAACTGATCCATGGTTATGGAAATAGTTAAATGTTAATGTTGCTAAATAACAAGTCATGACTGTTTGTGGCTTTATAACTAACACCATGTATTAAAATATTTTATTACTGTATAGTTTCACTTAGATACATTCAGGGTGATTTTGTAGGGCGTTGAATTGTATCTAACATCTGAAATAACAATTGTTAATTGTCTTTGATGTGGCTTTGGTGCACTTAGTTATAAGCTAATAATGCATTGTTGCACACTTTTACATGTTTTGACTCTGAAAAATACGTTAATGACAAGACATTATTTATGTGGAAAACGTATTAGTTGTACTTATCTTATCGTTTTTTTATCTCTATTGAGTAATTTCCCACTGATTATCATGCAATTCATGATTTACAGAAGCGTCAACACTTAATCAAATATAAGAATAAATTAGAATGAATATAATGTTTTGAATGTTGAAATTAAATGTTTAAATGTAATTTTATGGAAAAAAATCCGCGGATTGATATGTTACAGATCAGAAAAATCTCCACTTTGAAAATACTTAGCTGACTTCCATGCATTTCCTTTTCCGATTTTAATTAAGATCGAGGGATACTTATAGTCAAGAGCCATTAACGTTTATTGGTCTCCTGAAGTTTCATAATCTGTCAGTAAGCCACGGTGCCTACAGCCAGTTATTATCATGTATCCCTTGCTTCGTGAAGCAAAGAGGTTTCAAGTATAACTTATGATTGAGCTTGTCACCCATTATGTGTGTATAACGAGATGAGATGAAAGTAGCGTGGTGATGCGACTCATGTTTATTACACATTTGCCCTTGGAGAATACACCTCTGGGGACCCTATCTTACTAGCTGTCCACTAATTGTTTCCATCTAGCCTGGAAGTTGTAAAGATGGGATGAGACTAGGTGTAATGCCTTCATGCCTCTGGTTTTGGCTTGATAAGTGTTGCTTTTATTAAGAATATCCGGAAATGGCATAGCTTTTGGCGGGTTTAAGCATAGGTTGCGAGTGACATTTGGTTTATGACATTCACTAGGACTAGATAACCGATGGCCTTTTGATGGATATCTAGTTGTTACACTGGCCTTGAAAAGAAATGTTTAAGGCCTGTTTTACGGTTATGTCACAACCGTGTGGCATTTGTACACATAATAGTACTAGGAAAACATTTCACTTGTTTGGATTAAACTACGGATAAAGTTAATTTCCAAAACGAAATCTCTTTACACTATTGTTTCCCTTTGACAGGATTATAACTAATCTGCGAGCAGTCTGACTGATTACTATTAATAGATTCCTGATAAGTGCTGGTAACCCCAACAAATCCAATTATTTTCCGTCATCCTCAATTATTCATCGTAAGCGTATGACACAATCATCCCAAGCCAGTATGAATGCCATGTAAATGAACATGCAATTCCGCAAGGACAGTTTTGTAGCGAGAACAATAGCAATACACGCATGTTAGGATCATCTTTACCAATAACGACAGGTTCTTTCAAAGCCTGATGCAGGAATATTTCTGAAATGATGTTTGTCCCCTGATGTAAATTTGGTTGTTATGTTGGTGGCAGAATGAATCTTACATATAAACCTCAGGTATCATAATCGTGTCATTTTGGAGGTATTTATTTTCTCGGGTAAACCTGCTTTCAATGTCACATCGCTTCTCACCGGGACATTCTAGAATATCCCAGGGACATATCCCATGGGTTTCCCCTCACCCCTCATGTTTACATTTCAATAAAACCCTAGGGACAGGTTAATATCCTTTACATATAACATATTATGTCTCCAATGTCATTTGTTTTAAAGGTTACTCTATTCATGCAAGGGTAATGTTTAGGAGTTCAGTGATGATGTTGCTAAGATACTAAATATATTTCTCCAAAATGTAGCTTCATTTACTGTTGTTATATCACAATTGTAATACGTTGGATATTAACGTCTTATCACCATTTATTGACACGATTCAGTGATACTATTATTGGTTTTAGCATATTTTATTTATTTGGAAAAAGGATTGGGAACAATGCTAGTTGTCTAACTTAAATACTCTCTCCGTAGAATGAACGTTATTAACTTACTATTATTTATACAATTAAATGACAAGTGGGGCCGGAACAAGAACAAGGAGTCTGCAGAGATAAGAAAAGGAGAAAACATCAATATGCTAATTAAATCGACTCTATTATTATTCCTAATAAGATAAAGCAAAAGCACAAGAATAGTGTTTCCTACGTTCATTTGACAAATATTACTTTTGTGTAAAAACATCATTATCTACGGGAGTTCCTGCATGTCCTTGATGTTAAGTCACCTTGAACAGGTCATTCAGGTACGATATCGGCTACGCTGGAAGCGCCTGTAAAATCTCCAAAGCATAGAAGTGTTATCAAAGACGTGAATTGTAATATTTGCTTATAGCCGAAATTTCCTTTTTCTTTGACAAATCAACCGCAATTGTTAAAAGCCAAATTAGACCTTGGCTCTTTTGTTGTGAACTATTGTCTAATTATAACCTCCATTTTAGTTGTAACACGGATGGAACTACTTGTTATGCCTTCATCTTCTTCATCTTCGCAACTTCTAGAATGCCCATCAAATAAGTACTTTTTATGAGCAAACTATGTCGTGATCAGAAAACTTCTTTTAAAAAGACAACATACACAATATGCATTTTATTACATAAAACTGATTTTACAGACTGGGCAACCTTTCAGATCATTGTGCAGCAAAGCATGTACAGCTTTGTTCCAAAAGGAACCCTCTAAATGCATTTCGGTGAATCCCCTCCGTCAATATTCGGTATCCGATATGTAGTCAAGTCAGTCGTGTTATAGCATTGAGATGACTCCTCGCTACTACCCACATATGTACATGTACATAACCACTGAAATCAGGACTGTAGACTGTCATGTCCTGATTCAGTTATCGAATGACAATATTTCAATTGCAACCTTTATGCTTTTAAAAGAGAGGTTACCATTGAAAACAGTTTGAGACAGAAAGAGCTTTGAAAGAAGCTTATGTTCGTTATCCAAGGCAACGGCCAAATTTTATGTCCGCCACCTGTTAACTGCGTCCGATTCCTTTCATTTCCCTTACCAAAATGACAAAATCACAGCATTCACATGTCGAAGGTGAAGCCGCACGTGCATCTCGCGAGGATACGTCCTTACGCAAATTTCGCGAGCTTTATGGCTTTGTGTTGATATCAATTACTTGTGTGGCACAGTCGCCCTCAAATAGTTCGCAAGCATTTCAACATATATAATTCCATAACGTTTGATAAATTACGTTTTTGGACATGATCTATTCGGCAGACCATTCGGAATATGTTGTCAAATCGTTTAAATGGTTACACAACAAGCCCTTATGGTCTAACTATTACTTGAACACATGCTCGTTGAATAAAAAATTTTTTGTCTTGAAAATGTTGATACTACACCTGCTACCATAACTTATTATTCTAAATATGATTTGCTTATACTGCTGTGGCCAACTGAGCATAACTTGTGTTGTTCTAGCTGTAGTCAGATTGAGATGTAGACAGAATGAGATCACAGCGATTATTGCACCATACTTTATCAGATCACATATCACGAACCAATGACCTGGGAATCTCATCTATTGGATCGTATGGTTAGAAACATATGTCATTTTCAACACGTGGTTCTGACTCTAGTCGCACCTTATTCCGGTAACAGATGTTATGAAACAGTTACACGTCCCATATATCGTCAAGTCAACTATGCTAGGTGCATAGAGGCAGTGGAATCAGTTTGGTTTGAAATATTCTCGTATATCATCAACGTTGATTTATATACAGCGTGTGAATTGTTTTAGTAGTGTACGAAATAAGTGATATAAGCATTAAACATAGAAACAAAAGGTCTAATTTTAGAATCTAAGCGTTATTTAAGATTTGATTTGTTCTTGAAATTTATCTTATCGTAATGTTTGAGCAATTTACAATGCAATGACTTAATTGTTTGTATCGAGCTAACGATTTCTGTATAAGGTGGTGTAAGGGATCGATGACTGCATTCTTCATTGGTTAAATGAACGGTTTTTCTTTTCCTCAACACAAAACATAAATTGTACTTATAGCTTTCACCTTTTTCTGACTTGGCATTTTTTCTGAGCAAATGTACTTCTTAAATAGGAAAAAAGTTCTAATGCAATTCATATTGGATTGACTGCAAAAAACAGATGCAATAACCTGCTTAGTCATCCAATATCCCAAATGAAGCTAGGAATAATATTGCCAATATGAACTTGTTGAAGCCATAAATCGTGATATTATGCAATTACATGCACATCAAGATGCATCTTATCGTTTGACTTATGCCCTTAATGCTATATTGAATTTCAGAAAGAAGTTATTTAAGCCCGTCGAATGAAATATTGATGTTTTGATTGACGAGAAGATACTGCTTATAAAGTCGCTCAAGTAAATTATTGCTTCTAAGAACCCGATAACTGATAATCTTTATCGATAAACTCACTTCCACTTATCCAATCATAACTTGCAATGTTCCGTCGAATTTTACATTGGTTTAATTAATTTCGAGTAGGAATTTCCTTAACAATCGATTGATAAATTTTTTAAAAACTAAACCATTGTTGCAGAGCATTCATCTTACCAAGCTCTCTATAAGAAATCGTATGGACCAAATGAATGGGTCATCACTTTAGGGGTAACAAATCGTGTCGCATAAAATAAGTCATTTGTTATGGACACAAGGTGGAAGTGTTGTTTTGAGATATGTTTCTATCCATGGGACTTGAAAAGAAACGATGATGCTCTCCCCTCCGATCTGGTTTAGTCTATAAGATGACATGCATTTAAAATCACCTTGTGATAAAACCATGAGAACACAGCATTAAAACATTCCCGTTTGATACCATACTGTTTGAGAACAACATTGAACTTTCACCAAAATGTACATGTAGACAATGCTGACATGTTAAATTATATATATTTTTCTCTGATTTGGTGATCTGATAGAATGAGGCCATAAAAATGTTTCGAACAAAGCAATAATTGCACAGCATATTAGATCTGCTGAAAATTCTCATCAAAGGTTTTACCATTTGCATCATGACGTGGAAATTGGTTTCATGATAGAATCATTAAAGGTGCTTTTATTATTTGTGTGTTCCGTTACATTTCACAAATTATTCATCTGCAGCCCGGGATGCGATCATAATTCTCAACAAATTAGCAGTATGAAATGGACGTGGATTAGCATTTATCACTAAAAGCTTTCGGTAGACTGCAAAGAGCATTGGAGTGCGCTATTATCTTCAATAAGTGGTGGTGACAATGGGTAGTGTTCTATGTACTGGAATGAGACTGGACATTTTCCCATTGATTTGCTGGCATAGGTAATTGGTGGTTCAACCGAAAGACGACCATCTCGCTTACTGTGTAGACATTTCATAAGGATATATTTATACATTTCCTCCAATATTGAAGCAGCAATTACCGATCCTACCAGTGTACATGGAAGCATTTTGGTAAATGACTTGAAAGAAAGTAATATTGAACAAGATTGTTACGACCTGAATGAAATAAAAGTATGTATATACTGAAAATGTGCAACGGTTCATACGGCGGCTAGTTAGGACATAAATTGAAATCACTTGGTCAGTAACATTAGATTGTTAATACCTTATCAATCTTAACTAAACATTACAATATTCACATATTACTTGACAGAACCATGTTGTTTGCTACAAATCGTCCAGGAAGTGTTCAATAAGGGATTTTATCGTTCAATTAAAGTTCACATTTACATATTTCACTTGCTTGCATTTAAACAGTGTTTATGTATATCAGGGACGGGTTTGTAATAAGTGAATAAAATGGTAATATTGAGTGCCAATGGACGTTTGGGATGAATTTTACGACACTATCATCTATCTGCGATAATCTGGAATGAAGGTGAAACTGGCCAATGTGCTTTCCTGATATTTCTCGATCTCATTGTAGTTACTGAACGATTAAATAAATCAAACTAAACTCCAAGACAGATTAACGGATTTGGTACAACTTTAACAAATAATGATAATATACTGACATAGTTAAAATAAATTGTACGTATCAATTAACCTGGGACGATATTAATATTCCGACCATAAAGAATGAAATAAGCTTACGTAGTTTAAAGAAGCGAAATCTTTTGAAGCTACAACTTCTATTTGATGACATGGTATAGGATACCTCATCAAGTTTTAGGATACCTTATGATCACAAACACAAATAAATGTTAGAGAACAAGTAGAATGCCATGTTGAAAGAGTTTTTACTTATAAAGGTTAACCTTTTCGGAAAATCCATTTGAAATTGTCAGAGAGGCGTTTTTTACCAATTTTTACGATTCTCCGAATCTCTTAGAACAGGGCGTGTACTACAAAGCTACGTTTATCTAATGTTTGAATTCCTCATGCCGAAGAAATATCTTATACGATGATGAGCATGTGGCTGAAATCATATGCATCTCTCATTGACTGCACACTTAGTCACAACATCTTGCAATGGCAGTTAGACAAGACAAGACAAGATCAGTCTCTCGCTGCCACCCCCTGTTGTTTATTGTAGTAGATTCCGATACAAAGTAGCAATGGGATTCCTTTGTGGAAGGAGAGCAGGTCGAAGCTGTGGAACAGCAGGACAAGACATTATCTTCTGAGAATAGCTGCTTGATTGTTATTTCTGGTCAGAGCACTGTCTATTTGTAGTTGCTCATTTGTCTCCCAGTGTTTGTATATATATGAACTCATACTAGGACTGACATTCGGGTTATTGCTAAATGAACTGTGTGATTGTTGATAACTGTTATAGCTGAAACGCAGTTCAAGCTGACAAAATACTTCAGATAAGATGAGTTATTGGATGATTGAGTTGCATTTACCAATATGATGTTTCTTGGCATTTTGCAAATTTTGCAATTATTTTTTTTCTTTAGTATACAGTGTACTTTCTGAACGAAATCCTTAGTTCTCTTTCTCTCAAGCCAGATTATTGAAAACCATTTCAAAATTAATAAAATTCAGTTAAATATCAAGAGAAAAGTTTTTCCTCAGGGCTAAAGACGCTTAATTTTTACAGAAGTTCGTTTCAAATGCAGGAGGCGGGCCAGTTAGAATTTATTTGACAATACAACATCTCTTGATATTTACAAAATAATGCTTGACTAAACATATTGTCAATTACATTTTTACAGTGTCATTACAAAGGACAAAACTTACCTCCTCCAAAATGTCAAACCGCTGTTGATTTGGCGTAACAGCCTTTTTCATGACAATTAACATAAGAGTACACTAAAGTGGGGATATCATGTAAATACATCGCCCTGTTATCACCGTCACTTTGAACAGATCTAAAGTAGATTTGTTTGAAGTGTTATGTTATAATTATTCATAAACCACAACATATTTCTGAAGTCAACCGCGTTATTGCTGATCCGCTGATTAAAGTCTCCACATGAGGTTCATGTCGTCGTATCTAATATACCACTGTACATTGTGTTGACTTATACAAAGGGAAATATTCGTTTAAGGAGACTTAAACGAAAAAGGGCGTATATTTTCTTACCGACATGGATAGTTCCGTGTCTTTACAATACAGTAATATCATTGTTAAAGGGACGGTTTTGATAATTATATATTTTAAAATTTTCACTGATAATTGTAAGTTAATGCTAAATGTATTATTTTGACAGTGTCAAAAATCTCATTACACAAGCCAATCATCAAAAGTCAGAGGACAAAGTATGAGGATTCACATAAAATCCATAGGCGGGCATTTTGTGTGAACACCATTAGTTCATTTTGTGTAAGAGAAAAGAATCGCATGACTAAACTTTACGTTATATATTTGAATTATTACTGCTCCATTTGGTTTAAATACATTGTCTATCAATTGGAACAATTAATTTCCATTTTCCTGACATCACCTTATATGCTCCCTAAAAACGTGCTACTGCCCCTTTAATGCTGTTATTCCATAAGCGGTTATTCTACTATTCCGACCGGGTCTTGTTATGCGGAATTAACCTGGAAATCTCGATATTGAGCAACATATTGGATTCCCTTCATATTGTGGTGATAATATCACGAGAAGGGTAACTCGAAGAAAGAACATTGAGACAATATCAACAAGGCACATTACGTAATTGATCATTTAAAAAAATCTGTTTTGATGCAGAATTACAATTGCTCCAGGGATATTGATCAAATTTCACGTTCATAATCATGATTAAATGCGGATGTTAAACAATCTATAGCATCCATGATATCTTTGAAAAAAGGTGAAACCCAATATTCTCTTTATGAATTAGAAATTTGTTTAATCATAGTTACAAGCTTCATATCGGTGGATTTCAAGAGATAAGGAGTAGAAAAAAATGTTTGTCAGTAGATTATGTTAGTTTACACGTTTAATAGATTAATCATGATTGAAATAAAGCAAAAAACATATTTTCAAAAAGTAAAATGAAATAAAGGTTTTTGTGGACTGATGTCTTTTATGGAACGGTGAATATTCAGTGGTCTTTCCATTAACCGAATGATACGAGGAATATTAAATGAAGGTAATGTTTCATTAAATCATTGATCACGACAAACAAATCGGCTCAAATAGAGATTATTTGTGAGTAGAGGTTGGTAGCCCTGAACTCATCTTGATGTACGAGAAGTACGTGTGGTAGCGATGTGTAGACGCCTCATTTCCCTTCGGGGGTCTCTCCTTAAGGAAAGCCTGCTCAACGTCCTTCCGGATCCATCGCTGTAATTGCTTCCTTCTAACTGCAGATCTGCATGGGGGATTGGGGACTTGACATAATGAGTCCATGGGCCGAGCTTTGAGCTGATACTTGGACGCATTATTAATAATTTCCAAAATTGTTTCTGACAGATTTAAGCAGATAGCATTGACCTTTGTTATTGTCCACCATTCATGTTGGTGAAAATAGTTCAGACTGTATTGTCAGGAATTTGTACGATAACAGATGAGGACTTACATGTATGTTGATACATTTGTCAAATATTAAGATACCATATATGTAAGTAAAATAGTAGAATACACAGTTAAAACAGATGCCCTTACTTCATAACTCTTCCTCTGCTTGAGAACGACACAAGAATCTGTATCGAAACGTCGCATAGAATGAACAAAGAAGTCGTCATTCATATATTCCTCTGTATTAACATTACTCCTATGCTGTATGTCAGCTGTAATTGCGTAGTTAGTTTGTAATTAGGAAAGCGGCAATGACGGCTATCATGGGGGTGATATTTACAATTTAAGAAAGATGTCTCCAAATGACGATAAAGTTATAAACACAGAATAAACTATTATTATTATTAATACATATATGTCAAAACAACAAAATGCGCATCTGATATTATTTACTTTCAACAAGAATCAATTGTACTATGAATGTAAGTGTACTGTTGTCTGTGATATTAGAGACAGATTATACCATATCAAAGGATACTTTAAAAACAGAAGTAAGGGCACGATAATCAGTATACTTCGATCTTCACAATGCATAATTTTAACTAAGCCGTGTTCTAAATAAATCTTCAAATATCCTGTTAGCACATGAAATACATGAATAAATTCACTTAGCAGTAAAATGCAAAATTAATTCACTCATTGGCAAAGCAATTCCTTTCCCGAAAGGGAATAACCATGGCATTCGACCTTTCACAAAAGGAACGATTAATATGTCTGTAACGTTTTACCTAATTCTGTCAAATGGGCATATTCATACTGATGATTGAGTGAGTTATTGTTTTTACGCAACCAAGGCAATATTGCAGTCTCTTATGGCCACTTATGATTGAAGGTTGTTGCATATATCAGTAATATATCTCCTGTTCTGTTCATTATTAAGACAAAGCTTAACAAACTGGTACATTCCTTTGCCGAGAACTTTTCAATAAGATAAACTCCATTTTAAGTTTTGCTTTCTTAACAGCGTTGTTATGAGCACCAATATTGTTGTGTTTGTGATGCGTTTGAGAAGGCCTCCGTTCGGGTAAACGAACAGAGATGTTACCGGTGTAATAATTGTAAGAAAGACGACAAAATATCATAAACTGTTCATAAAATCAGATCCCTTTTTAACGAAATACAGCACTGTCATCAGTCGTCATTTTATTTTTTTATTTCGTATCTCTGTTAATCAAAAAGTGATAGCTTGCTTTGATTCACAGTTCAAATCTAGGCATTGTTTCCTAAAGGTTATTGCAGTTAATGGTCTGGTAACTATAGATCAATATTAAACCCTCTAAATCATTTGAAATCCCACAGGAAATCATAAATCGTGCTTTCCTGAAACCATCCCTTATTTAACTTAATATGTTGCTTAATTTCTCCTTATCTAAACCCACACATGTGCTCAGGGAGTAGGATCACAAGGCCCATTCAACCGGCTCATCGCAGCACAATGCCTTCGCCATGATTTCTATTACCGTTTTGTTCTATGCATTTTAGCAGATCTAAAAATCACTGAGTAATTTTAGACGAAATTGTACTTGGCTATTACCGTTTTTCTCTATGCATTTTA
This sequence comes from Steromphala cineraria, assembly GCA_916613615.1. NCBI lineage: Eukaryota > Metazoa > Mollusca > Gastropoda > Trochida > Trochidae > Steromphala > Steromphala cineraria. The sequence continues at coordinate 65,644,479 of OU744722.1, read as the reverse complement.
GCAGATCTAAAATCACTAAGTAATTTGAGACGTAATTGTATTTGGCAATGAGTGTATTTACAAAGGTAATGCTATTTTAGCTTAATTTTCTCTCAAATCAATTAATGAATCAAAATTCCTTGTCATATATTGTTGTTGCGTTGTTGTTTCCTGGTGTCTTTGAAAACATTTTCATTATGCGTAGGTGAAATATATCCGACATTATATAATGCTGTAATAAAATGATTAAACGTTTTTATTGTGTAATTCAAATCGCTGATAAGTTCATGGCATTTGAATAACTTGTAGATGGTTGAAAGTAATTTTCAAACTTGGAGAAATTTTCATTTGATTTAAAAACAAATTATCAAATCCTTATGATAGAATGCTGTTGTTACTAATATTACTGATAGTTGATATCGTCCCTTGCAGATAAGTATACTCGATATTTAAGTAAAAAAGAATCTCAATTGTCAACAATATAGCATTTAAAGCAAATTGATCACCCTTTTAACATTACAATCCCAAAGAGAAACTCAGTTTCAAAAATGTAGCTTTTAAAGATAATTGATAGCGTTTTGAACATTATTATTAGTATTATTGATATCTCAAAACTGCAATATACCGAGATCCGATTATAGAAGGACTGAAGCACTTATTGGTAATGACGATCGTGCGATAAGTTCAAACCTACTTCTTTACGACGGGATTCATGTGTTCCTGTGGTGCTTTTCCGAAACAATTACTTAATGTTTTTAATAATAAAATAAGGACACATTTTTATTTACATTACTTTTGAAGAAAAGTGTCATCTGACACTATTGAATCATGGTTACAAATGCTTCCTATCTGATACTTGGAATTCATGGTTACAAATGCTTCCTATCTGATACTGGGAATTCATGGTTATATATCTTTATTTCTGTACTTAGAAGGCCACAGGCCTGTAGTACAATCAATGGTAGATCACATGGTAAAATCAATTGCATTCAAAATATTTTTTCTAAATAACATTGCATAATAAATATACATTGCAAGGTTCTGTAACGACTGAGTATTGGTTTTTGATAACAATGACAATAGTTTTGTTCTGTCTTGATGGTTAAAATAGTAAGGTTGAAGATATTTTATCCGTAGATTCTTATAGACAGGGCAGGTTAATAAGAAGTGTAGCTCGTCTTCCACAACATTCATATTACAAACTTTACATACTCTATTTTTTCTTTCAATACCTTTATATCTTCCAGTTTCAACAAACAATTCATGTGATGAACAACGAAAACGGGCTAAGGCATTACGGAACTTTTTAACATCAACTTTTGAAAGATAGCTTTCAAGAAATATTTCAGATTTCCGTTCACTATAATATATACATTTTGTTGGTAATGTCATGTATTCTGCCCAGGATTGTAAATATATATCTTTCATTCTTTGAGTTATTGAGATGATAAATTATGATTGCGAATGAACACTTTGATTGCACCAAATATAACCATATCCTATTTTGTTGAGAAGCTCTCTAATATCAGTCACGAAATTTCTTTTTCCATTATTATCATACAGTTTCATCATATTATAACAATTTTTCGGATATCTGTGAAGCGGCATATTCAACAACCTTATCCAGTATTTAACAGCTCTAATTGAGGAATAAATGAATAGTGGAAATCTGCCTAATTCTCCATAGACCATTGTGCTACAAGTGCTTGGTTTAACGCCTAGGAACTTTTTGCATGCATATAAATGAACCTTTTCTATGTTGTCATGTTGTGCCAGTCCCCATATTTCAGATCCATATAACAGTATTGGGCTTATCTTCATATCAAATATTTTAAAATAGGTATTGAAGGACATTTCACCTAGAAGTCGCATATTTCTAAATTTACCTATTAATACTTTCATGGCTTGTGTTGAGGCCTGTTTGGTATGAAAAGACCAAGATAGATTATTAGAGAAACATACACCTAAGTACTTATAAGCGCTGGTAGTTTGAAGACGTTCTCCCTTATGAAACCATTTTTCATTTTTGGATAGTTTTCCACCCCTTTTAAAAACAATTATTTTGGTTTTCTCTCTATTGACATTCAATTTACATTGATCAGAGAACGTACCTAATTCATTTATTTGTTTCTGAAGCCCGCTTATGGTACTAGAGAATAGTACAATGTCATCGGCGAAAAGTAACAGGAATAATTGAACTGTATCTGGGTGTAATTAGATTCCATTCGTACAAGTATTACATATTTACTCTGCTAATTCGTTAATGAAAAAACTAAACAAAAAGGGGCTTAAGATACAACCTTGTCTAACGCCAAGTTGACTAATAAATGCTTCAGACATTCATGATTATTTTTCACACGTACTTTTACATTTTGATAAATACTTTCCAACATTTTACTCATTTTACTACTTATTCCGTGCGTTTGCCAAAGATTCCAAAGTTTAATTCTCTGTACAGAGTCAAAGGCCTTCGCAAAATCTACAAATAATGCATAAAACTTTCCTCCTTTCGAACTAAGATATTTCTGTATAAGAGAATGAAGAAGGCTTCCTATCTGATACTGGTGATTCATGGTTACAAATGCTTCCTAGCTGATACTAGTGATTCATGGTTACAAATGCTTCCTAGCTGATACTGGTGATTCATGGTTACAAATGCTTCCTATCTGATACTAGTGATTCATGGTTACAAATGCTTCCTATCTGATACAAGTGATTCATGGTTACAAATGCTTCCTAGCTGATACTGGTGATTCATGGTTACAAATGCTTCCTAGCTGATACTGGTGATTCATGGTTACAAATGCTTCCTATCTGATACTAGTGATTCATGGTTACAAATGCTTCCTATCTGATACTGGCGATTCATGGTTACAAATGCTTCCTATCTGATACTGGTGATTCATGGTTACAAATGCTTCCTAGCTGATACTGGTGATTCATGGTTACAAATGCTTACTATCTGATACTAGTGATTCATGGTTACAAATGCTTCCTATCTGATACTGGGAATTCATGGTTACAAATGCTTCCTAGCTGATACTGGTGATTCATGGTTACAAATGCTTCCTATCTGATACTAGTGATTCATGGTTACAAATGCTTCCTATCTGATACTGGTGATTCATGGTTACAAATGCTTCCTATCTGATACTAGTGATTAATGGTTACAAATGTTTCCTATCTGATACTAGTGATTAATGGTTACAAATGCTTCCTATCTGATACTGGTGATTCATGGTTACAAATGCTTCCTATCTGATACTGGGAATTCATGGTTACAAATGCTTCCTATCTGATACTTGTGATTCATGGTTACAAATGCTTCCTATCTGATACTGGAAATTCATGGTTACAAATGCTTCCTATCTGATACTTGTGATTCATGGTAACAATGCTTCCTATCTGATACTGGTGATTCATGGTTACAAATGCTTCCTATCTGATACTGATGATTCTTGGTTACAAATGCTTCCTATCTGATACTGGTGATTCATGGTCACAAATGCTTCCTATCTGATACTAGGAATTCATGTTGATGCATGATTTACCTGGGGAATTCTTTATCTGCAAAAATGTATTTCTCAACGCTAAGACACAAAACAGTTTGAATGTTGAGGAAGTTTGGGACAGTTACTTCGGTTGTCGATATCCTAAAACTTTGTGGTGAGCGAAAGGAAGCATTCACTATATTTCTGAAAAATATGAGAGGTAAATGATGAAGTATTCTTTGTGAGGTGAATGATGAAGTATTGTTTTGAGAAGAGAGTGATGAGATATTCTTGGAGAAGAGCATGATGAAGTATATATGGTGTATATTGTTTTGAGAAGAGGATGATGAAATATTGTCTTGAGAAGAGGATGATGAAATATTGTCTTGAGAAGAGAGTGATGAAATATTGTTTTGAGAAGAGAGTGATGAAATATTGTTTTGAGAAGAGAGTGATGAAATATTGTTTCGAGAAGAGAGTGATGAAATATTCTTGGAGGAGAGAATGATGAAGTATTGTCTTCAGAAGAGAGTGATGAAATATTCTTGGAGGAGAGAATGATGAACTATTCTGGAAGAAGAGAATGATGAAGTATTGTTTTGAGAAGGGAATGATAAGGTATTCTTTGAACAAAAGCTTCCTGTAGGATATGGGGAAAATCTTTCATTGCATTCGGTATTTGTCCGAGATATCTGGTTTTATGTTATAAACAGGACCTTTAGTTCATAACACTATTTCCTATAACTATAAATACAAATATTACGATCACATGTTCAGACCTATTAAGTACTTTGTGTACTAGATTTTAATTATTCACCTAGGAGCTGTTTTTGTTCTTGAATTGACATATGGATCTGTTTTATGTCCAGGGGAGTTGATATATTCCAGGAACAGCATACAATCGGTAATGGTCCTCTCACTATTAAGTTTGATATAATCAATGTCCTTCTTTCAGCCCCTGAATAATATATGTGTGACCTTTCTTAAACAGATGTTGTCTCTCATAAGTGGATATGTTATCGACCACAAAGAATGTTATAGCTAAACAGATAATGTCGTTAGGCATTATCTGTTAGTTGAATACCCCCTTGTGGCTGCTATCATTATCCAATATTGAAAACCAATGATAGGTTAAGAATACCAAATTACTTTATCAACATATTTTCCCAAGTGATTTTGAACAACTGTGTCCGCTATAGTTTATTCATCATGCTACTCATGCTACCCTTGGTATATTGTATTATTGTATTGTATTGTATTATATTATCAGTGAAGGAAGATGCAGTACACTCAGAATATAAGCATAATTGGGAAGTGATATAACGTCTTATCGTCTACTCGAGTTCTTATCTAATTGAGGTTGAACAGTGGAATTACGAGTGTATCAAAACAGTGTGATTTATAAAAAAAACACTGTGATTAATCGAATTCTAAAAATCGCTAATTTTATTAAAAAAACAATAGCCTGACAGAACGTTTATAGCTTTGAATTGAACGCTTAAGAATATCTTTCGAACGAAAAATTCTAGTTTTACCAAACTAGTTAACATCTCCGTAACTAACGTTATATTCATACACACGTTGAACAGAATAACATAGTTAAATTCATAGCATTTAGAGTTTGTGATGAAATTGCTGAAATCATTTGCACGCAACACAATGTATTTAACCATTGATAATGCACGTGCAAACATAAGGTTTTCTATTGCACGAGTTTATCAAGGTATCATTCCACAAAACATTTATTCTGCCAATGATCGTCAATGACTAATCCAAAAATTACCAACAATGCTTAGAAATGACTCTTTAAGTTTGCCGGAGAACAATTGCACCACGAATGTAACCAAACGTTTGCGATGTCAAGTGAGCAATCTAAACGCTCACTTAAGATACACAATAACTCGTGCTATGTACATAACTTATTTTGGTCAAGTAAAGCAAAGACGACAATTCTAGAATGGTTCACCTACATCTTCAGACACCTTGAAATGCGCAAGATGTTCAGGGATGACGTTGTTCGGTCGTTTTTCTGTTCCCGCGTTTGCTACAAGCACTTCTCTGACCGCCAATCTAACCAGACTAACCATGTTTTTACTTGCTGAAAACGTTTTCTCCTAGGCCGGGTAATCCAGTTAAGTTTGTGCATAATGAAACTGAAATTGTAATACGCTTTAGAATACTATGAAAAAATAAAAAATGTGCTTTTACATATTCTGGATGTAGTTTTTACTTGCGGTTTGTTTTTGTTTGTATCTCCTTTTGTGTGTGTGTGTGTGGGGGGGGGGGGGGGGGGGGGGGTTCGTACAGATATATTTAACGCTATATTTGAACATCCGTCGCATATTCCTAATCATTGTTATTAAACAAGTTTTCACAATTACTCTGTTAATGTTTACTTGCTTTATTAAACATTACCTCAAGGAAGTAATTATCTTGGCGTGAAGCTTAATATTAGAATACGCATACTGTGGTTGCGGATATTAGAATTGATTGTTCACCCGGGACAATTATCTTATAGAAATCATCCGTCCTTTCAGAAATTGTCGTAATCCGGTTCCTAAGTTCTGATTACTTCCGCCGACTCTGAAATTGAATTTTGAATGACAGTATTGACATGACATGTTGTTGCTGATAACCTGAAATGTTGCAATGAGGTTTGCAAGATATGGTAAGCTCTATAAATGTATTTGGACTTTCATTTGGTTGGACTTGACATAAACTAAACGTGTTTATTCTATGCTGAACATAAAAGGTTAGGGTCACTGTACTTTCCAAATTTGTTGTGAACTTACTTTTTGCAAACAGTTATAAACTGATGGTCAGGAAAAATAATCACCATGCAAATGTGTATTAATAAAACAGGTACAGAGTGGGCTTGGAAATATCATCGACTTCAGACGATTTGCAATTTAAGCAGAAGGGTTTTTACTCTTCTTGTGTATTAATAACAGCCTGACAAGAATTAAAAGACCAGTTTTAAACAGGTTTTATGAGAAATCAATTAAGGACGACGTCACCCAGCTTATGATAAACACCCTTTCATAACTTCCTGGAATAACATGACATAATCAGACAGTGTTGAGGAAGATACAGCGTTTGTAGTAGAATTCGTAGCCGTAGTTGTAGTAGTAGAAATGTCAACATTCCCAGAAATCAAGCGGTCCTTGGTCTTTTTCTCAGAGTAGATTTTACCGATCATGTGATTAAACGTTTTGTACTCTAGATGACATGTTTTAGATGTAAGAGAAAACCCTTCTCTTCAACGCTGCTCTGATTAAAACACATGTCTCAATTGTATACCTTCAGCCAATCAATTGCATGCCACATACTTTGGTTTATACAATATACATTGTACATTTGTAATAGTTATTACATTGTATATTGATAATATTTTATGTTCGTAATGAATGAGATACTATATTCCAAATATTTGCATTAAGAAAAGATAATATTTTTATGAAAATAAGCATAAACGGTTACAAGCACATTATCAATTGGAAACGCAACGAATACGAAGTTTTAATATTAGCACTTAAATCATTGACAAACCTGAAATTACCGTTATTATCTCTTGATTATCAGATAATTCTGTCCAACGGGAAAGCATGACGACATTGTTGTTATTTTACAATGTATAGACACGTAAATTATAATTTATACCAATAACCATTTTTTAACAATGATGACCAGTTGTTTACATGTATTAATGTGTGGTGATTTGGTTAACAAACAGGATGTGTCTGTTTAAGCCAATTTAAGCACACCGAATGATGTTTGATGTGCGTGAATAGCCTTCCTGTAACCATAAACTATTGTCAAGAGACACGTGCTCTGATCTCCGGCAATATTCTCGCATGTACACTATAGATCCTTTCAGCTAAATGTGCAGTAGCTCATTATCTGGATTTAGTCATATATGCTAAGTACCAGCAGTCTCTGAATAAACGACTCTCATTCCATCGACAAAGATTTTATATGTCCCAAGTGACGTTTGATATAACGTATATCTATATGGCCGTTGTTTTGTATGGGAGAGCTTGATACGTCAAAGAGAGTTAACGTAGGAAATTTTTTATCAAAAGCCCGTGATTGTATGACGATTATGAAGGTGAACTAATAACTTCAATTAACTTTTGAATAAGGTTTGCCTCTGAAGCCTTATTGTGGTAGCATATTATAAGTCTATACATATACGACATAAAACCACTTCAAAGATTCTGACTCAACTCAACTCAACGAAAAATGAACAAATCGCAGGGTTCACGAATAGACACCACTAGAGACAGGATAGCCGATCATACCCTTGCATACTGGCATAAAAACGTGATGATACCATTGTGCTAATGGTAATATGTAGATTTGATCAATTTATCCAATATATACAGCGGAAAATAAACTTTACAACTGAACTATTCAGCTAGAAGACCTACATGTATTGATTTTTTTACTCTTTTATATAAAACACTAATCACTTAATATAAAAACAACATAAAATTTCAAATTATATTCGTTTGCACTTTATTAAGGAAATGCCTGTGTTTAGAGTCTTGTAAAGAATCTGAATACAGAATTGAAAAAATGCGTATACATGACTGTACATTTACACTAATTTTATTTAATCCAGAAAGTGTCTGTGTTCGTGTCTGTGATGACCCTGACCGCCATCTCCATGGAGCGATGGATGGCGATATGTCGGCCCCTCTGGTTCAGACAGACCTCGGTGAGGGCTAAACGCATCATCGTCCTGCTGTGGGGAATATCCTTCGCTGCTGCTATTCCTGATCTGTTGGTGCTGGAGGCGGTCCCTTATGACGATATCACAAAGTGTCAACCAACATGGGACTTCTTGTATGAAAAGATCAGTCTGTTGACAGTTTTTGTAGTGTTTTACTTCGTTCCTCTTGTCATCATGACCTTTGCTTATGTCAAAGTGGCAGTGTGTCTTTGGCGTAGCGGATCAACTAGTGATACAGCCGATACAGGTAATAAACCAATAAAAATTATAATTTCGTTCATTTGCAAGTTATCTCTTCCGGTACATGTACTTTTTAGTATGTTTTGACTTTTCTGACTAAATCAATGGTAAAGTATCATGTTCAGTATAGATATCATTACAGAAGGCTGGAGGTATGATAAATAAAATCAGTGACAAGCGTTAGATTTCTATCAAAGATTTCATTTAAGATTAATCATTATCAATAACATAATAAGGTCTCTCATTATTTACATGTACAAGAAAACTTACAGGAGAAATAGATATAGCTCTTAAGTTGGGATAATGCTAGACATTAAAGACAGTTGAAATGATGCATTAAAATTCTGTTCAGTTGACATATTTGGTAGCAAAGTCGTTCTTTTCGTAACTACGTATCAAACGTACGGATTCAAGCTGCTGACAAATAACCTGTATCGCTTTACGGGCTAAGGACTAAGGTCTTGAGGATACAAGTGTAATCAAACGATATCTAAAATCGTCCTGAAAACATCAGGTTGGGACCTGACAATTCCCTTTACTATTGCACTCTCAATTGCTAATTTAAATAGGCTGTACACGCGAACTGATTAAGTGCAACTGGTAATGACATGTCCATTACATGCAAATTGAATAGTTTTACAGCAATGCACCTAGATTCAACTGTAAGTGACATTTAAAGCAATACAATTTAGAGTGTTTAAGCATGTCCATGAGAAGTCAAGTGCTATCAGGTAAAGTGTATTGACGGCCAGTGTCAAGATCACGGCCGATTAATACAAACCATGCAAACAGAAGCCAACCCTTGTCTATCTGGCTGTCTTCCTTGTCATGCATTGCAGCAAAACGTACATTAATGTTCCTTTTGTTATTCTTTAACGTAATCTGCAGTAAGAAAAACATCATATGCGTGAGTGTCGCTTGTCTCATAACAGTGTTAATGACGTCAAAACAGACTTGCTATTTAAAAGTGTTAGTCCTTATTTTACCGCCGATTAAAATGCCTATCTAAATGTGTTACTTGTTTACATAATGCTAGGAATATTTGTGGGGCCAAGATTTACTTGTAACCGGGATTCTTGCCATAGATTGAATGGGGCCATATTAAGATCATTTTATTACGAGTCTCTGCATAGAATTCCAGTTATATTTGACAATTGATCAGAGTTTGTTATACATTTTTTTGCATTATACGGTGTAGAGTGCTTGATTTTTTGCAAATATTGTTCAAAGCAAACAATGACAAACCAGGTTTCTATTAACATAAACCTTGCAATAAATTAAAAGTTCGATGTGAAGTTGTACTCAGTAGCTCACAATCGTTCACAAACTATTGTGTTTTTGTTTTACAAAGTAAGGACAAAGAACACCATCTTTACCCGTTAAGTCTTAAAGTCTTTATAAAAACAAGTCTTTGTCACGTGTATGTGCAATATGTCTTTTTTTACATCGTAGAAAATACTGGAACAAATGGTAATAATAATAGTTATGTCCCGTAGCGTGATGATTCCAAAAACTACGTATTTATCATCGATCAAAACCTCATAAGTTATTCATCATGCATTAATCTTACCTAGATCTTGAAGGTTCCAGACACGAATGATTGATATCGTAATGGCTTATTCAAAAGAGTAATGTTTTTCAGTCCTTAATCATTCTTCGTCATCATTTTGCTACCAAGGGACACTCATTTACATATGAGGTTAATAGTTTTTTTCTGATTGAAACTAGAAGCTGTAACAGCAATACTATGTTTTATTTAATGTAGTATCACTTTATGCAATGTTCTGTAACGATTCTACAACATATCAATATAAAACCATTGTATATATGATACGAAAAAAAAACGTTTTTATAAATACAGATCCGTAGTTCAAAGTTATATTAAGTTAACTGAATAAAAATTCGTCCACACATGTTATTCTTCCGAACATTGAGGTTTCAGAGATGTATCTTTCCCTTTCTTTCTCTCCGAACATTGGCAGATCAAGTCATAAAATGCTGATCCTACCTCTGTTAGAATTAGACCAAACCCGATGTTTCCGGCATAAATTGCACCACAATCCATTTGAATTTTCTTCAATTGGAACTGTTTGGAGAGAATGGTTTCCCTTTTAAAAGACAATGTTTTTGCATGCCATAATGTATGTATAATAATTGGTATGATTCTGTTTCAGCGGCTGCCAGTGTTCCGCGTGCTCAACTGTTAATTCGACAGAAGAAGGCCAAAATGCTCATCGTTGTTGTCCTCATATTTGCAATCTGCTTTTTACCCGTCTACATCTTTTTCTTGTTATTGTAAGTAACTGAAAGATGGAAGAAAATTTGATAATTCCATTCTCTATTGCACAGAAAATATAAAAGTAATGGAAAACAGTATTCGTCATTTCCATACAACTGTGTGTTGTTAAATATTGGATTAAGTTGATTATGTCAAGTCACCGTTATAAAATGTTGAATGTATAAGATGATTGCAGAAAAAGTGGATGTCGGATCTGAGAATGTCATTATTTACATGTGTTTTTCTTATGTTTGTTTATGTCAAATATAAACGTCATCTTATGTACGAAAGATGTTAGAATAAATGGAAAATGTCATATTTTAAAGAATGGATTTAAAAAAGGGCATAATTATGTCACGTGAGATTCTGTTGTAGTACTCAAACTTTATTGTACTTTCTGCCATGAGGATCTTATACAAATACAAGTCTGTTCTGTTATTTTCGTCAGTGTTTGGTCACGATCTCCTAAACGTGAAACTAGTCGAAATATTAAAAAAAAATATCTCTAAACCCCAAAAAAGGTTCTTTTCGTGAAATCTCATGAGCCTCATAACGCCTTGAACTCCACTTCAAAATGTTAGAAGTCATCGTGCGAACAATATAAGGCACTGAACGGACGGATTATACTGACTTATACTAAATCAACACTCATTGTTCATTTCTGTCATTATTGTAGAAGTAACCGAACAAAACAGGTTTATTAAGAGTTTTGCATGTACAGTGTTGGTGATAATATATAGTGAGCTGTGATCTACCGCGATTTATTTGTATAAAGATAATCATTGGTTTATTTGATTCCAGGTGTACTGAGGTCCGTATTCCACAAGACGTGGGCAAATCCGCTGCTATGATTGCTCATTTCCTCTGCTACTTCAATAGCGCCATAAACCCTGTCATATACAACTTCATGAGCTGTAAGTAGCTTTATTACATATTTCACGTCACCATTTACGTTATAGTTTAATACATCAATGAAGACAAAATAGTCTATATCTCTCTCTCTCTCTCTCTTTATGCATTGAATATCAAGTAAATAGAGATTACAAAACGCGTGAGTGTTGAATATCGAAAATATTTCAACGAGATATTTTCGAATATTTTGATTTATTCACGAGCGAAACCAAAATTATCTCATGAAGATATTCAGAACACGTATGTAATAAAGGAAGTTATTTTACTACTACGACAATTCCTTTTTTCAACTGAAATCCAATTATGAGTATGTTGCCATAACTCGTCACTAACGACCTATTCATATCACAACAGAGTTTGACATCAATAAATATGATTCCCCGTATTCGTAAAATACGTCCCTTTTCCGCATTCTATAGCGCGTTACTATTGTTTGAAAGTACATCTAGGTCATCATGTAACAAACAATCAGCGTAATAGCAGACCTTATTATTTTGATTCACCAAGATATCTTCATGGTTTAGTTGAGATTCGGCTATCAACCATTTCAAATCAAGCCAACACAGCCTTAAGGGAGTGTACTTAAATTAATATTGGAAAGCTTTGTAGTAGTGAGCCGACATATGCTATTAGTTAAATCTTCCTCCTGGCAAATTAATACAGATTAAACGACTGTTGGTCCCATGGTCATTCTGAGTACATGTGGAATTGTATTGCAACAGAAATATGACATAATTTGAAGTCTGGTTTTAAAATCATTAGACATGGCAAACATTCAGAATCTGATGTTTATCATTCTCTTCCCACAAAGGCAGAGCAAGAAATGTTGATACAGCATCTGTTCTATTACGCCGATTTTGTTGGATAGAATGGGAGTTGCCTGATTGGAGGCAAACAAAATTAGTTGTACAATCAGCGACGCTGTTCTAAAATCATCATTTTGGCTACTGCTTCATGGCAAAAGCATTGTGATATGAACCACCCTTTCCATGCGAGAAACGTAATCATTTGATAAAGAAATTCAAATAAATTGCGGTGCAATTTTTTCCCGCCAGGGGAAACTGCCGGAACCCACGGATATCGGCGTAACAGAACAGAGGCTGTATCAAAGTTGATCTGCCTATGTGGGGAGACAATGGATGTAAAGAGTAAAGATTAAACACTGATGATCGCCATTTGTCTCTGTGCCCCTCACTATTTTCTGTGGTTCTTGTGACAGTTAAATCGCTGAATAATTTGCGTCAACTGTCACTTGAAATTCCGTGATGTTTGAATTCCTTTTCAGGTTATTTCACGGCTCTATTTAATTCATTATGTTATTTATCAGTTCTAAATAGATTTCAAAGATTTGACTTGAGCTCGTTCAAATTTAAAATTATTGGAAATATGAAAATGAAATGTAACCGTTTTAATAATTCGTTTTTAGACCCGAGCGAGTTAATTCTTGCAGTTTGTTCGGCTTTCAGCTTTGTCGATATCGATAGCTCATTTTGAAAACCCATTGTTGCAGGTAACTTCCGGCGTGAGTTCAAGGTCGCCTGTCGTGTCTGCTGTCGTGAAGGTCATGGTCACGCAAATTATTCGGCTCATGACGGTAGGATACAGGCCTATGCATTTCATAGCATCAAGCACTTTGATTTGTGGCATTCAGATTTCAAAGCATATCATTTGAAAAAGATAGACCTTAGGTGAACTAGTGACTAGCAGCTGTACATTGTATATGACGCTCTTCTTTTGCTCCTTCTATCTGCATGTTCTCCACGTTAGTACAATGTATCTATTAACTCCTTCATGTTGACTCTTTGTAGAAGAACATTGTATGATTATCATCTATCACAAGTTGTATTTTAACTGTTAACTACTGTTTATATCATCATGCTATATATGATTGCAAATACGTTGTAAATCGTTTTCTTGGCGACGACATGACAACAAATTGTATACATCATTATTTAAAACAATTATTCATGTCTTTTAGTGCATCATATTTAATTTAAATCTAATGTTTATACAACCATGTGCCTTTGAATGAATATTATAATTGAACTGTTGTAATCACTTGACGATTGTAACTCTTGTGTAAACTTTGCTCTTTGTACATTTCTAAACAACAATGAAACTATCTCTTATCTAACTTCTCTAACAGATGTTCTTACTATTTGTGTGCAATGCTTTAAATGTGTGTGTTTCTCTTTCTAATCTATGAAAGGCATGTTTTACGTATATGAGAAATGAAACTGCAACTGACATAATTCTTATTTGTAAAACAGTACACCTTATTTTGTTCCCAAAAGCACTTTGTAAAATTTATCATTAATTTGTAATATGACTCTGGGGAAATCGTTTGTCTTTGTTAATATTTTGAACTCTCGAATTTAAATGCGCCGAGAGAGCAAAAGAAACCTTCGATAATAAATTGGAAGCCTTTAACAGTTTTTAATCTATATATTCTCTCTTCAAGAGAAAATGTGTCTTTCTCTCCTTTTTATTTGTTCAGCATTGTTATTTCTCTATCTGCTTCTCTCTTTCAGACCATTAAGTGGTGCCACGGTGATCATTGTGATAACCGTCGCATTCACCATTCTTTCCATTAAGGTAACTTTCGCCCATTAGGTAGATAACCCCGAAGCATGACCTCATTATAGACAACCAAATATTCCCATCGTCGAAAACTAACAACTCTTTTTCTCTAACATCAACAATTTATCAACAACGATCATATGATTTCAAATAATCCATTGCGATTTCTTCTGTTCTAATTCAAAATCCGTTATGGAACCGTCATATGTTTCTTATGAAATATATCAACATTCAGTGTTAAGGCTTCTTTTCTTTCTGATATATGAAAGCATGCCTTTATTAAATATTCATTGGATCGAAACGCAATTGTGATAGTCATTATATATGTGTCATATCGGTATAAAAGAATGGCTGTAATCTGTATCAGTATTGCTTAAGTGGAAAGTTTTGTATTAATGGTTTATTAGTGCACGTGTACCAGAGCTTCTAAGTATGGCGTTATTGCATTGCAAGGTAGCGGCGCGCAGTGATATTTAGTATGCAAAGTGTTGCAATGAAAAAGCGCATTGATTGACGTAGGCATATGCATCTCCTAGCCCTAGTTATATTTTCCAACATCATGTCGATATTTATGATACTAGTTATCATTCTGTTAATGTGTGAAGTAAGTAAGTACAAATTGTTACACTTTCGGAACGTTTAGAATTTAGTCGATAGGTCGTTGATACCATGTATATATTAACTAAATGAAAAGCAAGTATAACGGAATCATAAGCAGCAACGAAAGCTGGAAAATGTAGTGAGACATTACGTATTAAGCATCGCTTGGCACTATTCGGGCAATAGAGGAGCGATGAAAGTTGGGTATCTCTACGAAATTCAACCATTGATATGTTGTTGCACAATCTATTAAATATTACATTTAAGACATCAAGGTTCAAATTAAAGTTGTTAACAAACTCTGTCGGGCATGCAATGCGTAGTCATGGTGCCTTCTGATATCATTGTTACAAGAACCTCCTTGCGCTTGCTGCAGGCGAATTTACGTTGTAGTCATGATCCAGTGCTTTGCCTAAACAAGTCAAATCGTTGATTTCAGGCTGGGCTTTAAAAACGGCTTCTGATGCTAGAAACGGACAGTCTGGAGCAACTTCAAGCAGACACTTGATCTTAAGAAACTCAAGCGTACTTACCTCAAGCGTTAGGATTTCTAGCATAAGGAAAGCCTCTGACCAAACACGTGTGAATTTTGGCAATGGGCAGAACCTGTGATCAATGTACGTTATGAGTGATCTCGTTTGTTTAGAATGGATGTTCAGCTATCTTCAAAAACAAATTGGCGAAGAACACAAACGCTAGTTTCTATTGATATCACCTTTGAATTTAACTATATTAGTATCATTATCATTCCCTCAAACAAGAGAAACCGCTAATGCTAATATTTGTGGAATTTATTTGGAATGAGAGTTCGCTCAAAAATTTGCGAGAGCATATGTTCAGTTTGTTAAATTGCAAGTACATGATATCACCTTTGAATTAAACTATATTAATATCATGATCATAACCTCAAACAAGAGAACCCGCTAATGGTAAGATTTGTGCTATTTATTTTGATTGAAGGTTCGTAAAAAATAAGCGAGAGCATATGTTCAGTTTGTTAAATGGCAAGTACATGATAACTGTACGCTATTCCTAGGCTTATGCCATAGTGATGAAAAGCCACTTGCTGCTATTGCGATTTCTATTTATATATGTTTCTATATTAGCATGATCGGTGTTTTCCTGATATTTACTTACTGTAAAGGTGCATTGTTGTTTATTCTTATATATTAAGATGAATAGTTCATTACAAAACAATATCTGACATTTCAGGTTTTTTGTAAGAAGGTGGCTAATTCCGACCGAAAAATATTTTGTCAAGGTTCGGAAAGCTCATATATATTTCCAATATTTCCAACCTTTTATGACGTAAACAACTAGATCAAGTGAAGATGTTTACTACTTTATGTTTTTTGTTATGTTTCGGTTAATGACAATGCATTGTATAAGATTCATTTTTTAAAAATCACAAGTCTTCAAATGGTATATAATTTCCATAATAGTCACAGTAAATCCGTATTATGAATGTTTCAACTTCATTTGATAGATTGGAATGTTACATATTCTTGTTAGTTACAGATAAGTAAAATACATAAATTGCATTTGTGTGTACCTATAGTATTTTAAATCATGATTTATTGTAACTATTTAAATGTTCATGTTAACGACATTCCGGGTTCAATGTTAACATGTTAGAAGGAACGAATTTTATCACATGTTTCTATTATATTTTTGTTTCGCTGTAAATTTTTTATCCCGTACAAAGAATTGAATATTTACTCTTTTTCAGAGTTTAAACAACCAAAAATTAACTTTGAACAGTGTGACAAAGCAAATTGATTTCAGTGATGAACGCAATTGGGATGTGTTTTGTATATATTGCATTTTAATGTTTCCGTTCCTTGTAGTCTTTCTGGTGCATACTTGCATGTACTTGTACATATCAACAGTAATAAAGGGTTCAGCAATGCTAGGTTTATACACATATTGCAACATGATTGAACTGATTGAACCATGTGTCCAAAACATCATGTCAAGAGACGGTTCAATTACCAAACAATTTCTTTAATGTTTGAACAATTGTCAGATAGTCAAGCTAATGAACTCATGTTACCCTGTTGAATCGGGCTTTCATATGGTGTTACTTTTCTTCCAGTAGTTCTGTGAAAATGTTGTCATCAACATCCACAAATTTCATTTGATTTATCCTTTATTCAGGTGCTTTTCATTCCCCTTCACCCGAAAGGTAAGTTAGATTCTAACAAATTAACGTTGTGGTTTTGGAACGATATACATCCGTAGTCTTTAGAGAACATCCTAATTGTGTTTTTATGAGGAAGTTACAATGTAAAAGCACGTGTGTTCCTATTCTTTCTTGTCCACCCTTTACAATATTTTCATGAGTGTGTTATTCACGTTCCATCCACGTTACGTTCTGTTCTCAAATGTTTCTCAAATGTTTCAGTAACAACCATATTCAGCTGTTTTTTAAACTCTGTATTTTTGCAATCCTTTCAATTAAGTTACACTAATGCCATCCCATGTATGACTCTTGTGTGACTTTTCCTTACAACATTAGTCGACTTTAGATGTTTTTCCTTTTGTTGGCATATCATTTTCTACTTAAATTATCCTTATCGTTGTCTTATATAAAGTTTTGTATTTATCAATAAATCATCCAAAGCCTCACAAATAAGGAAGATATGATTACCAGGACAGCTCGTCAGACAAAGATTCATTTTCACTTTATGTTTAACATTTTTTACTATAAAAGGGCAGTAGCACGTTTTTTGAAAATTTTATACTTTCAATTTCCCCCTGATTTTTGAACGTTAATGCTAAGTGTATTATTTTGATAGTCTCAAAAATCTAATTACAAATAACATTCATCCATATTCAGAGAACATTACAAAGATTCACATAAAGTCCATTGGCGACCATTTTTGTGTGAGCACCTTTTATTCATTTTGTGTAAAAAAAGGAATCGAATGGCTGAACTTCACACTATACATTTTATGTATTATTGCTGTATTTAGTTTAAATACATTGTCTTTCAATCGAAATCATTTATTTTCATTTATCTGACATCACCATTTATTCCTCTTAAAGAGTGCTACTGCCCCTTTAAAGTCGCGAATCTATAAGTGCTAAACTATAAGAGGTGGCTATTTTGTACAAGTGTTCTGAGACAGGGCGTTGTATTTAAGCCCTGTGTTTTATTGCAGTACCAGGAAAACTCGTTTGAGCGGTTCACCAAACATGACCATCTACCGAGCAGTCCTTCAAAATCGTCACAAGTCACCCATGTCTGCATTGTGAACATGTCCAACAGTGAAACATTGAGTCGCTTTAAATGTTTGTCATATTGTTGAATTTGTTGAGAAATAAATGTTGAAACTGTGAACTGCTTTTTTGTGTTATTGTTTTATGTAACTGAAAGCGGGCATTATGGTTTGGATCATGAAAAAGACAAATGTTTTAAACATTCCTACAAAATATTGTTAATAGATGTTGCACGTCATCAATATCTACAAGCTCAAACAGTCACGGACGTTCTCCTGCAATGCCTATGATAATGGCTATAAATCAATAACTGCATTCGACCTTAACTGGATTTGTTTTATCACATAAACACACGTACATACACTTGTGAAATGAGCTTCCGGTTGTCACAGCTGGAGAGTTGGTTTATGTAACAATGGAAATTAAGCTTTTCATTACACACAAAGTATACATTATTACAGAGTATGATATGTGTGACGTATATCAATGAACTGATGTACATAAATATGAAGGACTTTGTTGCATCAATTAAACTGACTCAACAGGCCCGTTTTCAAAAGAACGACATTTTGATGAAACAAGTATCTTGATTGTTGTCGAAGAAAACCAACTCTTTGGTGATGTAAGAACAATGTAGAAAGCGAATTATCAATTTCAAGTTTATCAATTTAAGATGCAGATAGAATGTTGGAAAATATTGTTTTTATTGAAAACAATTGTTAAACGCAATTACCAGAAAGTATGAAACAGTATGTAAATTTAGTCACAGTCTAGTAGTAAAAAAACTTCTCTTGTAGACTGGACACAAATGATAAGCGATGCATGAAAATTTTAGAAGTCATGGACATTGAATATTCCCCTATTGAACATCTGTTCAAATAAAAAAATTACAATATCATTTACTTTTTGTTTGGTATATGTATGTATATATAATCATAATAGTCTATCACTACAGCTGTTTCATGCTAAATATCAATTTTGTCAAGTGATTGATTGTGTCAGATTTAAGCCACATTTGTTACATTTGCGCTTGGGCTTGTTGGGTGATTAATGCATAGAGCATAGAGCATGATTATTTTAAGCCGGATGCAAGCTTGAACACATGCAAATGAAGTCGACGACTATACGATTATCTTCATATCCCCAAACCACGCATTCTTATTATTGTAGTTAATTCGTTATTTCAAATGCGATTAATAAACAGTCTTGTAGCATATTTATGTTTACAGCTTTTTATAATTAGACAAAACATAGCTGTTGATGCACTTTTTGCAGTTTACTTTCATAACTAGATAATATAATCATCAACAATAGCAACTAACGCCATACATGAACCTAAAGTTTGCATCCTTTTAGGGTCTGCTTTAAAAAATTATTGTTATATGTTTGAATTCAATTCAGTACAGTAATCAATTGAGTTTTCTTAAAACCACTTGGAGTAAACATAATGATATGATCTTAACATTTGTTTACCTACCGATCTATTTGTTGTTTTGAACTAGTCAAATTCGCCTCGTCTCATTCTTTACAATTAGAACCGTTAATAAGTAAGATGATACGATTCAGAGAAAGCGAGATAATATATATGAAATTAACAATTGGTTAGCCAAAAATGGCATTAACCTGTTAAGTATAATATTTACAAGATTGTAAATTCAGTTATGTTCAAGTATAGATACCCCTTTCACTACAGCGCAAATTAAGCATTACCGTTACAGTTTTCATGAATTCCTACTAGTAGTCTTCAACGACGATAGTAATATAGCAATTGTGACATTTTTGTGTCATCTTCAGTCTGAACTAATGTTGAATGCTTTCCTTTTTACCTTTTCAAAAATTTATCGAAGACAAACTCCACAAATGTCTTAATGTTCCAAAATAACTCCACATTTACCAGTAATTAGAAACGCTTTCTAATTAAGTATCTATATCAGGTGTTTTTTTAATACATTTTATATTAGAAATTAACACTTAAGACGATGGTACAATATAATAATGATATTCACGTTCGACTTTGATAGTGTGTAATAATAATTCATAGCTCGTAGATTTTTCATTCAAACGTGATTCATCTCAATATAATGCAAACACATATGAAGACTATTTACAAATATGTTTTGTATGTACAATCACGTATGCTTTTTTATTATATCCGATATCTACGTTTAAATACATAAACGGTACAAATGTTTGACCTTTACAAAGACATTAAATCTTTTTCGCATTGGTAGATATTTCCTAAGGAATGTATATTTACGTGCGTAGTTACTACCTCATGTATTTTAGATGATGTGAACAATTTAATTACATTTTTGCTCAACTTTTTGTTGATAATAAAAAATATCTTTATCTTAAATGTAATATTTAAATCAAACTGTGAACAAAATAATTTTATTTAGTTTTAAGTTCAAAACATCTTTCTAAACTTTCGAATAATTCAAATAAACAATGTATGACATTTTCACTGTTTTCAATGAACAGAGCCCTAATGACAGGTATCAAAGTTCTGAGCTTTTTAGGCTACATGTATAAGAAATGTCAACTCATACTTGTCTTTTGTCCACCGAAGATATAGATTTCCAAAGTAGCATTTGACTCATTAGGGGGCGGTGAAGGAATACCATAATCATGTTTTGAGTAAAAAAGCAAGGCATGATTTTGAAGAAAAAGAATACAGCAACTATTCTGAATCGAAGCGCATTACAATGGATATCCTTAGTAAAAGTCACTCTTATAAAAAAAAATAACCCCATAGACCATAAGTAGTCTATATGGTCGACAAATTATCCTTTTCACTGATAACTTAGCATGACTTGTGCAAATGAAATGTTACACGACTTTAATGGGTATAGATTGACAATGATGCACCTTTTCCCTTGAAAAATACTTCCATGAAAAGGTCATATACATCATAAATCTGTTTAATGTCTAATAATTTGTCATATTGTAGACATGAATAACAATATAATAATATTTTTGTTATTGTTGTGAAACATAAATCTTGTCTTTTTAGATCATGCTTAAATTCTTTTGACATTTAAACCCGAATGCTTTTGAAATATGCTGAATTGCAATGATGTTTTTTAAAATTCCTACAGACGGATATTTAAACAACATAATAATCCTCCGTGTAAAAATGTCAACAACAAATTTCAATTATTTCTTAAACCAAAATAGCCATAGAGTACCTTAAAAACATAGACTGACATGAAACAAATATTCTGTCACTAAATGAATGTATTTCAAACATTATGGTTATTCCATCAACAAACATATTGACGCTTAAGTAGGAAAACCCTCCATACGTACAAAGATCCCAACGTCCCCGAAATGGAACAAAAACTTTAAAATATAAATAGTGAACTAGTTAGATTGAAATGAATTCGGAATATAAGTTCCCCAGTCTATGGCTGAAAATAGATTTATTAATCTTTATTGATTACATTATAGTTTACCGACAGCCGTAGCTAAGCACTACACCAATCCGCATACAAAATGAATTTAGTTTTATGAGTGCAGATAATGCCTTTTTTAAAAATCGTATCTTTTCAAAGTATACTGTCGAGTTGTTATTCAAATGGAAGAAACATTGGTTTAATATTTTATTATTTCACACAAGATCGGGCGCCGCTAATGGCTGAAATATTGACCAAGTGGCGTAAACCAATAACTTACTCACTCGCCCATAAGGTTGGAAACCGACTTTTTTCATGACAAACTTCAATATCTCTGAAACAACGACTGATCATTTCAGCCAAGTTTTTTCTACATGTCAGCAAACAAACAATTAAACCATTACATAGCATTTGAAATTGGCCAGTTTGAAGATTAACAGTAAATCAAAGTCTTTGACGAAAATACAACTCAAACACTGTGTGAAGGTCAGAGTGGAGGTTTTGAAGACCAAAGTACGACCGCGGCATTCATAGTTCTCATTACTTTTCATACATTTTGCGACGAATATGACCTCATTCGATATTTTAAAATCTACAATAAATGTTCAAAATACTCGTTTCTGATTGGCTACTGTGAAAAATCAGAGGGAGTATAATTTGGTTATGTGATGCTGATTACGTCTAATGCGCAGGAATTCATAGGTTGCCTAGGAACAGTAGTTTCGAAATATTACTGTTGTATTGAAAATTTAAGAAAATGAGCCACAATAATAAATAAGCTTGCATACGCTTTATCGTATAATTAATATAACATAAAGTAACCTAATAATTTTCTATAATTGTGTATATATGAATAAAAAGTCATGCACACGCCTCATTTTATTAGCGTTCAGACATACATGTATATACAGTTGCAGTTGATGTAATGCAGGTTGTATGTAAACAAGACCGATTATTTTTATCTTTACGATATCATAAAATTGCAATCCAACATATCTGAGGAAGTTCAATTTCTGTCCTGTTTGTTGATATTTCTGGTTTTTGTTGAGAGATTGCTATTAAAGAGTACACCTCCATATGCAATATAATCTGAGTGAGGAATTGCAGTGTTACCAAGGCTACATTGGAAGTTCGTAACGTAAAAACTGCAACAACCGAAATCGAGTTTCTGTCAGTGATATATAAGCAGGTTGAATATTACGATTCCTTACAAGCGGTTATTACAAGAGAGAGTCAAATAAACTTCAAAGTTTCGTAAGATTACAAAGTTTCAAAACAAAAAGACTGTTAGCTTAAATGTAATTAGATTAGTTGCATAATGTGAATCTTCGTTGCTAGTATCTAATGACTTTATTTCCAGATGGTACATGGAAGGGGGGAATTGATAAACAGGGTTACCCCTATATATTAATATCTCTCTTGCTAGTATCTATATAACTTTATTATTATTATCCTGAGCTGAGATACAAGTCAAGTCATTTGTTAAGTGTAATTATAGGCGGCCAGGATCCATCGTTAACGCTTTAAGATAAGAAGGTTTATGGTTTAGTTCCTAAGCTTCTTTCGTTGATGACGTCGAAATATGAAATTAAGAAATCTGCCATAACATTCCAACGTTTTTCGGGGACACGATAAATCTAGCTTTAAGGAGCAACCACGATATGAAAACCTTTTATTCATCTTGATAATACTTAATAATCTTTATGAGCAGTTTAATTTTTTTTCAAAACAAAAATAGGCATTGTCCATGAATGATTAAAATATAAAGACATTCCGTACGAGTGTGAAATGATATTCAAACCTTGAACTTTGAAGAATATTCCTTTCAGTAGTGGCACTATGTTGGGAAAGGAAATATGCTTTTCCCTTTTGTACCACGGTGTACCATTTTAACAATTTATATTCATTTATTTATATATATTTCAAGTCCTTCATTAGGATGACGTCAAATATCATAACAACATGTTTAATAATAACCCCATGTCAGATTGTTCAGAAGGACAATGTAAAATCTTTCCTGCACACAATGGCTTGGAAGATCTTTCTTATATCTCCAAATACCAATTTCTTATGCCGAAGTCATGGAGTCTGTTGCAGACAATGAGGCTTGAGAGATGTATCATTCAATATCTGGCTAATATACCACGAGTCAGTGATTTATTTTGCCAATGACTTTTTCGTAGCAAACAGTGCAAAAGGTTGAAGCCTGTGAAATACTTTTCCCACCTACAATATTGAGTGATTTATGACAAAATAATGGAAACGTGAACCAGCTGTAAGACAAAACAACAAACCTTTTTCCAGTCTTTTAACATTTCATCATTTCTCGAGTGCCTGTTTACAAAGTTGCTGTTTTTGTCTGATATAAAATTTAAATTATTAAGACCTGACCTTTATGGATAAAAACAAAATTATTTTAAGATCAAATAAAAGTATTGAAATTGCAAAAGTAAATCAAAGTAATTAGCATGGCCAATAGTAAACGATTTGCTTTATCGACTAATTTTAATAATGCAGAGTAAAATGTTTGAATAAAATAACTTACTCAAAATAAATATATAACTCACATCCTGTTTGTTTTCATAATGACAACTTAATTAAAATGACAATGTTTTAAATGGTTATTCTTAGTTGAAGTAGACATTCACGACGAATAATGCCAAAAATCACTATAGTGTGTTCAACTTAAATTCTGAAATCTAAAACTCGGTATAATTTTAAATTGCTACCTTTCCATCACAAGCTAGTGTTCTTAAAGGGGTAGTAGCACGTGTATTTAAGATTTTGTATGTTTATGTTTTCACTGTTAATTGAATGCTAATGCTTAATGTATTATTTTGATAGTGTCAAAATATCATAACACAAATCAATCATCCAGAGTCAGAGGACAAAGTATAAAGATTCACAAGTTCCACTGTCGGCCATTTTGTGTGAACACCTTTAATTCAGTTTGTTTCAGAAAAAAAGAATTTCATGGCTAAACTTTACATTATATATTTGAATTATTACTGCTTCCTTTAGTTTAAATACATTGTCTTTCAATTGGAACTATCAATTTTCAGTTTCCTGACATCACCTTATATTCCCCTTAAAAACGTGCTACTGCCCCTTTAAAGGGACATTCCTCAAATTCAAGGATACTGTCCTACTTATACTTGTTTATGATTATTACATCATTTTTTTACACTTATTTTAATTATGCTAGTGAGGGAAACTTTTAGGCTGTTCTATATGTAACAATTTGTCAAAGAATAGAGTGCATCAATGCGTAATCTTGAGTTTGTTTCCACAAAAATACCCCGATAGAAGTGTCCTTTTAAGAAACGCTACCAAGTTTCCAACATCAAGAGAAAACTGATGATATGAATACACTGTATATAGTTAGTCATGTCTAATCTTCAATCATGTTTGTGTTTCGAGGTTTTACCTTGATTGTAGGTTGTGTTTTTGTTCGGTTACATACCGTTCGTTTTGGTATGATTATTGATAATTACTTGACAAAATGTATGAATGTCATATGTGATCTTACAATTGATCTGCAGGTCAATAAGTCTTCAGGATATAGTTGAAAAACATAATTAATCAGTGTCATGTGATAAGAGCATTCATATCAGTAATTAAGATTAAGACTATTAATCAATGACATCATTGACATTTTGTCGCATTGCAAATCATTTATACGCCAGAAGCATTGCATGATAATTGCAAAGTTTAGACCTCGGTAAATTATTACAAAGGCAGAAGTTACAAAACTACTAGTTAAAAGAAATACAATGTATACATTAATTTTATGATATACCTCCGAGCAAAAACATTTATGACTTTATGAATTAAATATTTGTCATGAAATTTGAACAGATTAAAAAAAATTATTTACAAATTGTTTAAAATACATGTAGGCCAAAAGTCAGTCAGTATACTATTTCGCTATTGATATATATACAGTGAAATACGCTGAGGAATACATTTTCTTCAGATCGTATGTTAGTTCCTATAACAAGTTGTTCAAAGTTTTTGTTCCAATCAGCAATATGTTTTGAATCTAATGTTACCAATATACACTTAATCATTCCTCTTTATCTGTTCAAGCTAAAAAAAAATAAAAAATCTGCATGTTAATCCGCATTCTCTCCCCACAGAGGCAGATCAAGTCATGTTGATTTAGCCTCTGTTCTATTACGACGATCGCGAGTTCATGGGATAGAAAGGGAGATGCCTGATTGGAGGCAATCAAAATTAGTTGTGCAATCAGCGACGCTGTTCTTAAATCATCATTTTTGCTACTGAAACAAGGCAAAGGCATTGTGACATGAACCACCCTTTCCATGCGAGAAGCCTTGTCATTTGATAAAGAAATTCAAATGTATTGAGATGAAAGTTTTTTCCGCCAGGGGAAACTGCCGGAACCCACGGATTTCGGCGTAATAGAACAGAGGCTAAATCAACATGACTTGATCTGCCTCTGTGGGGAGAGAATGGTTAATCCGAGTAAGTCACTTTTCGTGTTGGTAAAAGTGAAAATGTTGAATTTATCCTGTTGCATAACAAAAGGAATTCCACTGCTCAATATTGTTATTCAGCAACCCATCAAATAAAAGGTAACAGTCTTCACTTGAATCAATGCAAACTGTAATTTACAAATATGACGATAATCCAAATTTATGAATTTTTAGCAACACCATTTGGACGACGAGAAAGTGGACTCCGACTTGCACAGCAAACTGCCTGCAACTCGAAATCTCACAATAAGCGAGTAAAAGGCACCCTCAGTTATCCCCATCGCGGCAGTAACTTAGATGTCGTCTGCTACGTGACCCGATCGAACGCCAGGGGAGATAATGCAAAAAATCATTGTAGCAATGTCACAGCTGCAAACAATTTCCGAACTATGTTAAAATAATTCGAGTTACAACCGGAAAACAAATTAGGAGAATTGTCTCATTTTGTTTGCTCGGAGCTACATTATCATATATATTTAAGTGTCGTAATCATATACATATTCTTCAGTTCTAAAGTAAAATGTCATTGAAAACGTTTTGTAGAATCCCTTTAAAAGAAACATACTATCTGTGTGATATCATATAGATGATGATATATAGAATCAAATACGATGATTCATAAATCCTATTATATATTTGTCTTTTCTCAATTTTCTCTTCCTTCATTTCAAAATTGTATCATTATCGGTTCAATCTTTGTATTTCTAAATAAATGTTAATTTTAAAACGAAGCAGTTTCTCTCCATTCATCATTTTGAGGAAATCCAAATACGTCACAGCAATGGTAGCGAGACAGATTGTTCAAAAGAACATTGTATGTACCACCACGGACGTCCTGTAATAGTCCAGTACATAGCCCTTTCTTATATGTCTAAGTGCCAAGTTCTAAAGGCTAGAGTCAATAGATCTGTCGTCACTTAATAACCTAAAATGCAGTGCATCACGCACGGTTCTTAATTTTTAATAGATCTGATTCCTTGGGTTAACATAAAATGTTTTCCAAGAAAAATTTGAAAAATAACGCCTCCTGATTGATGCAAGAAAAGTGCAAAAAGTTAAATGTGGTGACATTAATTTGTCTCTTTTGTCATATTAGCATTAAACACGTCTTCATCCTACGGGCCCCGCTTTCAGAGATCCCTTATGTATACTTATTGACAGGGTAATTCACCCGACATGATCGATCTCTAGTCTGTAAAATACTCTTTAAACGCAAATTTCAACTATAAGTTCATCAAGAATCGATTGAATATATATCCTAAGATATTCCGCCGCTAATCTTACCATCAGATATATTTATGAATGACTATTTCTAACTCAGAAGCGACTTGGGTGCGGTCATGTAACCATTATAAACTTCCGGGTGAAGTAAATGTGACTTAAAAAATTAAAAGCAGGCATAAATAGATAAGTATGAATGAAAGGTTAGCAGCGGAGTATCTCTGGCAATGTGTTCTGTGACTACATGATGGAATTTGAGTCGAGAATAGCGAAGAATTAGATCTAAGAGATCCGTTATGGCGAGTGAGTTACCCTGTCAATAGTATACACACAAGGGGTCTCTGATAACGGGACTCATGGGTCATCCCGAGTAATCTTGTTAAAAATTCATTTTCGTTTTTAAATTATCGGTTGCTGCTGAAACCAAGTATCTTTCAGTTCTTTGTACAAGTTATTTAAGTACATATTTGTTTTACAGAAAATATGTTTGGTCAGTATACAACACAATAGTATACAAAGCACAACAGTTTGTATCAATTTGAAAGTTGAAGCGATAATGAATTTCAGAAAACGGCAATCATATATTTAAACCCTAATATCTATATTGGATTTTATTTTGGTTCCTGTCCCTTTTTGCAATTCAGTTGAGATACATTTTTTTACACTGAAAATCTACAGATTTTATATGAAACTTAAATCTCTACATTATTACATTCACATAATCTTTAAAACCTTTTAAGCATTCAGAAAATGATTTGAGCCAAAAAAGACCGAGTATTTAGATTTAATAAAGTTCTGATTTTGCCAACAGGAGAACAAATGAAAGACAAGTTTTCCCTAAAGACATGCTTAACTGTTTTTGTCATTTTACAAGTACAATGAATAATGTGATACGAACTCGAAAAATCGTAAAAATGCGAAAAATCGTAAAACATTATTGCTTTTTCTAATGACAATATGAGAATGTGATATCTTTGAAGTGACCTTCTGTAGTATAAAACGAAGTTCATAACACACAACTCGGATAGGTTGACTACAACAGTAAGCTTTTATATAAATACATCACCATGTACATATCCATGTAAAGTTAGATACAAATAAATATCAAACAAGAAATTAACAACATTTCAACCATCAATTTAAGAACACTGCGATGATGACCTAATTTGTAGGACAAAATGTCTTTTAATGGCAATGATTGATTGAACAAAAATAGTATATTGTCGATTTAAATTGTCTGCATTTAGGTTTTCATTTTCACCTTGTATAAAATCTTGATCATTCTGAAATATCATGTTTATTTGCATGTGTACACCGTCTTTTTAACTTTATTCAAACACCCAAGATTGCGATCAATAAAATATTTTCATTATATGTTGAACTTACAAATATCATTTCCTTCTAGCAGCAAAGACTTGAAAGCAATATTTCCTAATATGGATAAGAAAAGTATAATATCCACATTTCTACAAGTACATATTCTTTGAGGATGATGTTGATATGTTAAGTAACATATACATATTTTTGTATATTTTATATATTTAAAGTGCGGAATACGAATAGTTTTTTAACTGTACATATTTTTATATGTACGCTTTAGAACTAAAACATGAAACCTAGAAGAAAATTCTTTGGTATCTTTTAAAGAAATTGCCATTTTCAGAATGATCAATTGGACAGAAATGATTCTGTGGCTTCAAATAAAATGCTTTAAACTTATAAAAAAACCTTTGCCGTGGTAAAGCGAAAATGAATTAAAGGACCGATGTTCATGGCAATTATATGTTATTTAAATCCATTAACTTATTATATCTAAGCTTCTTTAAGTCATGAGATATTAATTTACGTGAATAAATACTTGTACAGAAAAATTTACAACTTTATCTTGAAATAAACTGATTAAATGCTGCTATTGAAACCTCAGTGAATTTATTCACAGGATATATATGGATTATCATTCATTGAGTGTTGGGTTTTATTTCATGTAATGATCTATGAAAGAGATAATAACAGTTATGCCGAACATGAAATGATATTAACGTCCTACCAGTTGTGATAAAATAATCCGTAAATGGACTACTAGTGTATGTTACAGCTTATAAGATTCGAGTTTACGTTCAATTTAGTTCTAGTTACTGGCTAGGGGGTATTAGGAATGATTAAAAAACATGTTGACCTGATCTTAAATAATGTTTTTTAATTTATTGAAGGTAGCCAAAATAAAACTCTAACGTGGTGAAATTGTGAACCCTGGTACTTAGGCAATCAAAGGTTGAATGTTGCTGCAAAGTATCATCATTTAGGTTTAGTGTTTTCTGATAGAATTTCATGAACTAAGCCGCCCACAACCCTCTCAATGGAGCGATTATGATTTGTCTTCAGTTAAGGTTTTTAAAAAGATAAGAAAGAGCATTTCAACAATCATTGATTTTCAGATTTTTAATGTATACAAAAACGAAAGGGATTGTACAGCAGACATCATGGTTTGGTCTACAATTATTGTTATATTCACAAATTCATTGCATTGACTGATATTTGCTAGTGTTTCTCTGTTTCACTCGGAAACATCTGGGATGTCATAGGATTAAAAAATTTCTCTTTTATTTCTCGTGAAAAACGCGATAAAAGCATTAGAGACATTTTAGGATTAATTTGTAAAAATTCATAAGTTAACAGACCGTATAAAAATTGTCGTGCTATTCTTTTATTTGAATACTATAACGACTGTCTTTGACATAAGATGTACTGTTGTTGTCAAATGTGTAATTGCCTGTTTTCAATATGATTCAAAATACACTTCCAAAATTCCAAAAAGTGTTTATTGAATTCCACAGTAAAAGCATCAGAGTTTTATCCCATTTGAATGTTGAAGAGGTTGTAAACATTCGTATGGAGATATTTGCACCTTCACTTGTAGCTTATTTTTCAGTAGATAAAGTGGAATTTGATTCAAAGACGAGTTGAGAAAACATGCAGCATGTGCTCTTTATTAAACTAAATTAACGATCTTAAAACTAATGAACGATTTTAACTTATGATTGAAACATTTCGGCATCTTTTATGATATGTAAAATGACATCTGGTGCTTTGTATTCTTTATTTTTACATCTACAAAAAGAAACTTTTAAATTTCACAAATGAAACAAAGCTTAACATGTTTATCCAAACTATTAATGTTTCAACGATTTTCCTTTGAAATGTCAAATACATAATAAACATTGTATATGGATCTGTATCTACACGTTTTATCAATGTACAGTGATCGGTGCTTGTCACTTTTACGTTAATATCTTGATTACATTAACTCATAATTTGAAAAAAGTTATAGAGCTCTGTTATAAAAAGGTCCATGAAGTTTCTCACTCAAACAACAATCCTTTGATTAATCCATTTAACTGTTGAACAACTCTGTTTTATATATCCTGGTACAAGTATCATTGAACATTATTCGAGTAAAACATCATGCATGATCTTTCTAATGCCTTTGTATTGTAAAGCATTTATATTCATTGAATGTTGGTTTTTGTGTTATTTTATCTCATATTTGTTTTGGTAGGATTATTCATTGTTGATTGACAAAGTGACAGAATGTAAAACATGACTTACAATTGATCCGCAGGTGAATAAGTTGTCCTTAAGATACGGTTAGATGACTTGCATTGTAAGTGTCATTTGACTGGACAATTCTGTAATGACATTAAAAAAAGGCTATTTGCAACATTTCATATCATCATTGGCATTTTGATGCTTAGTAACAAATTACTTTTTTTCTAAAAGTATTCCTTGATTGTTAATCTAGAGTAATAAAAAAACAGGCGATTATTTATTAGTAAGTATTAAAAAATGTAGTAAAAGCAAACAAATTGAAAAATATCCATCAGAAGGTCTGACATCCTGAATTGAGAATATCTCAATTTATGAAAATAAACGCTTATAATTATTTGAGAATTAGCCAATGCTTGCTAGCGATTTGTAACGTTTTGATCAATTTAAACAATATCCGTCTTGTGCTTCGTTTCATAACTGTTTACCTGAAAAATTAGAATTCTTACAACTGGTTCAAAAGCCGTGAATATTACAACATTGTTGAGGGAGGAATGTGGCATCAATGAAGTGATGGACACATAATCAACTTATTGTAGAATTATCAGGTAAGATGTTCAGAAAAATGTCTTTACATTCAAAGACGACAGCAGATCACAATAAACAATCTATTGACGTATATACCGTGTATTGGAACCAAATTACATTAGTTGATAGATTGCTGACTAATTCAATTGCCTTCAGATATGAATGCAAATGAATACAATATAGCCATGTTTACCACGAAGCGAGACCTTGAAGTGACAAGAACTGCACTAATTAGATAAATACACATCTACATGTTGCCATTCACGTCATGTTCAAGAGAACAGTCAGGTCATCTAGCTACATCTACTCCAACAAATATCCTAATATCTATTTGTCAAACGTCTCATATCGCGAACTGCAGGTAAATAAATATTTATAGTATTCATGTTTTCAGCGAAATTATTTTGATTTTCTTTTACTTTTTTAAGCAATATCTGTCGTGGAACTCTTGTAGAACGCTGCTTGCAAGCTTAGCAGAAACTGCAGCAGTGCGGATTGAGATGATCACAACACATTCAAGCTGATACATACAGCAGCAGAGCAATATCCAGACTGAATCGTAGAATCAACTAAATTTCAAATTAAAAGGAAATGGCATTCTGCAATTAAAACTATGAATTATCGTTTTGTCTTTTGAAAGGAATTATAATTCAGATTTGCACAATGGTTAGCGATCACAATTTTGAGCTGACATTAATCGTTCAACAACAGTTTATTGACATTCAAATCGTGTTGTCTCTGAATCAAATCCAATGGAATATGTCCTGACAATGCACTTAAAAAGGAACACTTTTCAATTCAAAACAGAACAAAATTTTAACAATTTTAAATTCTTCAAAATACCCATGTAGGTACTAGTTTAAAAATGAAAACGGAAATATCTCTCGATACAATTCGGATCTTTCATTTTTAAGTCTATGATAGAATGTTAGATTTCATTCTAAAATATGATTTATTGTTACTCCACCTTAAAATAAGTTTCATGTGCTTCAACAAAGTACCAAGGGGGCAGATTTGACTTTTGTCTGCACCATTCGTCGACAAATAAAAAAATACCATAATCTTTTACATCTAGATCACGTAGTGTTTGAACAAGAATGTATGTACATCTTTTTAAATAATAAAATTTAATACAATTTTTAAAAAAAGACATGTAAATGGTTATTGAAAAAAATTAAACGACGTTTACACTTTTCATTCCAAAGGAGATACGATAATTGAAAACGTAACGCATAGAATATCAATTCACCCATACCCAAATTCAGTTCAGCGTTTTTATGTATTTTCTTTTCCTTCATTTGCAATATTTCATAGCTATATCAAGATTTGTGTCGATACAATAAGCTTTCGCTGTCATAGCAGGCAGGCAGGCAGTTACGTAGCAAGTCGTCTCTGTGTTAGGATTGAAAATAAACACACTAATGATAACAAGACAGATTGTTCAATATAAAACTGTCGGATGCATTACAATTTGTGTCCATATTTATCAAAGTGATACAGCCCCGTCTCTCTAAATAATAATACCTTAAACAGAGGGTCTATTGCCGTCCGTTATAACACATTCTCTGTCACAGAGGCAGATCAAATCATGTAAACCGTTGGTTCTGGCAGTTTTCCCTAGCGGAGATAAATTGCACCACAATCCATTTGAATTTCTTTATCAAATGACAACGTTTCTCGCATGGAATGGGTGTTTCATATTACAATGCCTTTGCCATTATCCAGTAGCCAAAATTTAGAACAGCGTCGATGATTGCACAACTAACTTTGATTGCCTCCAATCAGGCATCTCCCATTCTATCCCACAAAGTCGGCGTAATAGAACAGAGGCATTTCATGATTTGATCTGCCTCTGTGGGGAGAGAATGTGCCAGGAGTAGCAAATACTGTTCCAATCCTCACGTTTTCAAAGCATTAATGATAAAGCGATAATGATAAAGTCATCCTGATTATTTTTAAATAATGTCCAGGATATACATGTAAATCATCTATATCATTTTTTGGTTCTCTTTCTTCGCAATTAATAGCCAAATCAAAATTATTGACTTGACATAAAACGCTATGAAAACGTATTAGCCGAAGGACATTTGGCCTTTAATGTAAGTAATGTGAAGTTTTTTATATGAAGTTCAATCTTTTTACCAATCACTGACAATGACCCAACGTATTACAATTGACACTGACTCACGATACCTATTGTGCCATTTGCGAAGAATATAGCTCGACCACGTCAGCTGCTCGTTGAAATTCTAAATTAAAAGGAGACTCCAATGTCAGTCACAATATGAATAACAGTACAGTTACGTTATAGTTGATGTTCTTGTTGAATTAATCGATATATGCACAAGTGGATATCCCTCATAACAGTTCTACTGCTATATGTATCTAAAAACGACTTGACTAATAACTAATGACAGTGAACATCAATAAAACATATATCAATTAAAAGGTTGACTAAACACATGTGTTATATAAAAAGAATGGATGTTACATTACACATAAATCTTATCTAAATTCTATTATCAAATATTTATTTGTAAGCGTCAAAAAGTCATGTTGCATCAATTTCATATATTAGTCCTTTAAAAGTAACCTAAACACGAGAGATCGAATAAAAATAATTTAACTGCTGATATTGAACAGTCGGTGAATATGGTCACAGAATATAATTGAATTATCTTAAATTGAGAAGATGGAATATCGGGTCGTCTTTCATGTAATGATCTTTGAACGGGGTAATAACAATTATGTAGGACATAAAATGGTATTATCGTCCTGACAGTTACGATCAAAATGGACTGGACGCAAATGGACGTCTGGTGTATGTTATAGCATATCAGGTTTGACTTTTGGGTCAGTTACGTTGACATAATGAGGTATAATGATAATTGGTTTGACCAGATCGTAAATATAAACTTTTACGCCCTTCAAATAACTACTAACATCATTCAAATGTTCCGGAATATATAGAATAACAATTGACAGACGGTTCAGTATTCAAGTAGTTTTCGTTAACCTTCAACATTAATCTAGGTCTACAAACCCATAAAAATGTTTCTCAATTATTCTTGATGTGCTTATTGATTCAATGAATATAGTTATTGATCTTTTAGCAAAAATGGTGATTTCTTGATCACATCACCACCATTGATTATAAATCAACTGTACTGATACCAAAAATATCCTAACACTTTTTGTATAAGTGGTTACAGCCGAGGATAAGAAAACAATTTTGAACATGTATTGTCTGTGAACTAGGGGCGTTGGAAAGCAAATAATATAAGTCAAAAGGTCAGTAAGGTCAAGGTTACTTAGTAATCAATATCTTGTGTGATCTCAATTCAGGAATGCAGTAAAAATATGAATACCGAAGATATAATTGTAGAGAGGAGATGAATATTTACAACTTGAGCTTTATTTTTCTAATAATATGTTTCCAGCATAATGTGGCTTAGTCTTCGTGACCTTATGTCTCAAAGCTTAACAGGTAAAGTCATGCCTTTAAATTCGGAAACTCATTTAAACCTATTCGTGAGGGTTGGTATCTTAAGAAAAAAATTGTATTGCTATGTAAAAATAAGTACATGGAATGAGCTAAAATATATTTTATTTTGCTTGTCTTTCTTTCAACATTACCTGGTCATGTACAGAAGTTATTCAGAAAACAGCCATACAGCAAACACATACCCTCTCATACGCTACTGTGTGAGGATGTTTGCTAGTTGCCCTCACGGTTTGCGATGGTTGTATACATCATCCACTTCACAAGACTGATTAACAATGTCACATTTATTGTTACACTGTCAATTGATGTATCTAGCCAGTATCTAGATAAAGCATTTAAGAAATGTAGACGTGGTTATTGTTTAAGTTAGTTCATTGATTACAAACAGTGCGTATTCTAATAGCTTCATTTGATTATTTGCATGTATGTTTAGCGAAAAGAACGCCGTAACCAACATACAAAACTTGCCCAAAACGTTCAACCATAAATATTTGTTTGCTGCCTTTAAGCTTGACCGAAATATATCAGGAAAAAATTGTAACATTTTTTAAAGTTGATGGTTGCTAAGTTTGCTCATGTGCCACCAGCGACCGTTTCCTCTACGTGTAACAACCGTAGCATGTCAGATTATTAATGTCTTCATAACTTTGATATTTTCATTGAATCCTAACTTTATGCGTTACCACTTTATTATGAATAAATATATTATGTCTCAAATAAACTTAAAGTATGGTTCTATATTCTCAAAATATGCTGAAATACAACATCGCAAAAACTAACATTATCATAACCGTGATACCATGATATCATTACGGTGAACATAGCAAACCGTAACGTCCACTAGCAAACGTCCTAACGCAGAAGCGTATTACAGGGTGTAAAACAGTATCAATGATTTATAATGATAATAGCCTTTCCTCCTAGTATGTGATGAAAGGATACATTGCTGCAGAATAAAATTCCGTCCACAAAACCTTTCATTTACATTGTACTGATGGTTTTATGCATGGAGACCACTTTGATTTCTTGACGTCATTTTATTACCGCGTAATTAATCTAAAGATATGAACAAAATTAATGTTAAATATTTAAGCTTAAGCAAAGCTTTATTTATTCAAACGAGTACTCAAAGATTGTTGTGAATTTCTGTCATTGGTAATTTATCAATAGCTTTACTAAAGAGCTGTTTAGGCGGTATTATTCGTTGCATATAATTTAGCTAATTTGATACATAAGAATTTATTATATCTTTTTAAAGGTTTCTTATTAACGATATTTTCTAATTTACTTCTCAATATCATCCACACAATTAATGTCTTCGGGTTCGAATATCGGTCGATTACGATTACACAGTTATTAAAACGGAAGCGTGTTCATTAGTCGTAATAACAAAATGAAGATCGTTAATTAAAGATATAAAAGACATACTTAGTAAATTATTATACACGATCGACAAATTGCATTCCCAAATGTCATGACACTTAACTAGATAGAAACGTTCATAAAAAAAAAAAAGATTAATACGCGACTGAACTATATCTAAATTAAAAACTAATTTATTAGTTATTTTCTTGGATTTATTCTTAACATTGATCTTTTCCGTTCACACTGCTTGATACAAAAGTCTTACGACAATAACTAAGAAAATGGCTTTGTTTCCTAAATAAAACCTCAACTCAATGAATTCGCAATATTTAATCAATTCTCTCAGGAACTCAATAAATCCTGTTATCTGTCCAACCTTTGAGAGGAAAGGAAGTATTCAACTCGAGTTTTAGTTTATTGAAAAACAATTATTAAAATGGAATTGCCAAAAAGGAATAACATCCAACCTCAGAAGGCATATTTCACTGTTTCATGAGATGTTCCAAGGTGCAATTACATGAATGTAAAACTATTAGTTACAAATGTTGAAGAAGCTCATTTCCTTTTTTGATTTCTTCTGCGATGACAGTTGAGGAAGCAATGACGACAAATTACGATTTTACCACACATTTGTTTTCGTTCATGAAAATAATTTCATTTTTTATTACACTCTTTCATTTCTGCCGTCTCCTAGATAGTTGTAAAACCTTTTTAATAAACATCGATACTCAACATGTAATTTGTAAAGTTGTGAGGAATGTGATGGAACGAAAATATTTCGTAAAACGTGTGATGACAATACTGAAATACTGAATTATGATTCCTTTGAATAATAAAAGCAAACACAGCTTTACAATATAACCGAATCATTATTTTTTGTTAATATTTTATCAATCTTTTAAACATTTAATCATACTGTATTCACCATCAAATTGAGTTTATATGGCATAGCCAGTTAAAATTTAGAGTTGATACAATCGCATAAAAATGCAATAAAGTCATGTGACATGATTACCTTAACCTATTTCACATAAAAAAAGTGTGTCATCAATGAGCTTCTTGTCAAAAGACTCAAGTTGCATATTCATCATTCTCTTAAGGAAGTTGACCATTGCGTTTCAAAGATGAAAAAAAGAAGACCTATAGTGCCATTTAAATCCCGCAATGTCAATTAATGTCTTACTTTATGCAAAAAAAAAAAACACGTCACTTGATGTCATGTTTGATGATTGAGAGGTTTCGAATGATGAAATTGAAGCTTTGAAAAGTTCATTGTACACTTGTTGGTGCATTATCCTCAATATCATGTAACAAAAGGGTAAACCTAGTCCTAAGAATGTAATTCGTACTTGTCAATCATAAAACAGGTAATACTTGCATACTTTTTCCATAATTTACATTAAAAATAACCGTATCATATTCGAGAGAATGAAATCTGAAACTTTTGGCAATCTTCAAGTATCAAAAGTTTTTTTAATCGATTTACACTAATGTCGACTGCAGCATGAATTTTAATAATTCCAATACACAAAGAACTTAATGAAGCACCAACTATTTTGAAAATTGGAGAGAATACCCGATCGTTCAACATTGTGCAATAAGGATTCGATATTCTTATGAAAATCCTATGCTTAGGATAAGTCAAAGATAACAGGAATCGGAGTCGAATCTTTAATGAATCCCTTGAGAGAAGCATTTTTTCTTCTTTTTTATTTTTTCAATACGCCTACTATTCCTAAGTTCTTCTTCAACCATTACTGTTTAACGGTTACATATTTCTTTAGGATAATACATAATGATATATAATCATGTATACATAATCGCTAACGTCCGTTGCACTTCAAACACAGAAAGGGGAAATCTAGAAAGGGGATGATATTTAACCTCTACAATTAAAAAGCATACAAACTGTTCAGATCTTGACGTTTAAGTGATATTATGGCATTAATGCACATACAAAATGTAACTAAATGCAGATAGCTAATAAATCACATCGTTAAATTGTTTGAAATGATGCGGAAAATGTTGCGGCTGAGATATAAAAGTATCATAATGAAAGACTACTGCGCAGCCTATGTTACTAATCATCTAACGTGGAAGACGTAAATAATAAGAAAGTATACATTGATGTTAATCAAAAAACTAATCACAATAATATATTTACGATCTTACGTTGTTGAAAATTTCTGTTTGATTACCACAAGCCGTAGTTTTACGTATAAGAATTTGAATAGGCGACCGTTTTTCCCATAAGGGCTTTTAATATATACTAGAAATTGCCTTTAAAACTTTCAATAGCAATGCTCTTCAGTATTGTGACCCGGAAAGAGTTATCGTTTTCATTGTCATGGGACACGAGTATTCCATACTGATGATTTCAATATGTAGCACAAAAAGGACATAAAATAATTGTAATCACGGAAAACACGTCTCCGAGTCCACGAACACAATGGAGGAATATCAAGTTTGAGATATTTATAGTCAGAACATTGCGTTGACCCCGGTCATGTACTTGGAATAGTTGATTGCATCTTTTTCAATATCGAGTGATTTATTGATGATCTTACGTTGTATTAAAACTGCAGTGTAAACCCTAATATTTCGAATTAACATGTACTTTTGGAGTTTATCCCCTATTGTTTCTGGCAAGTCTTTGCACAATGAATGTTGATTAATTAGTTTCAGTTCATTATAACTCATCTTCTGTTTGACTCCTTTATATACACCACGGTACGATGTTTATATCTCGCCGCGTGTCCGTGTGTCCGTCCATACGTCCGAAATTGTATGCGGAACACAACCTGAAAACTATTTGACTCGGAAATTTCAATTTGGGTTTGATGTTGCTTTGCAGACGTACTTTTTAGGGGTTAAAATTCCAGGATACAAAATATTTTTGAGATTTTGGCCCAAAAACTCAAAAATATTTTACTTTGTTGAAAACTAGTTGTCTTAGAAACTTCACATACTGAATATGATAACAATTTCCCGTTAAGGGGTTTTAATTCTAAGTTGCCATGAATTATTATTCAATTTTGGATTTTGTTCTATTTCTGCATATCCTAGAGGTTATGACTTTAAGACTAAGTTAACGTTGTTATATTGATTAACCCCATCCTTAGTCAACTGGCGGTAATCATGATTTATTCACATGACGAAATGTCTGTTATTGTATCGTTGCTGGTGAAATGACAGCGGGGGTATGTGAGCTGTGCTTGCCTATGCATTGCCTACTCGATTTGCTTACCAAGTCGCCTAGTAAACGTACGAAAATTCATCATTCCTGTTAATGTAACGATGCCCCCTTCCTGTTGTGTGTCATTTTTTCTCGAAAGGCATTTTTTCACCTTTAGTGTGAAGTGTCTGAATGTGTGTTGCTTCCGGATTTTATTCGCACCGCTGAACGGGGAACAATGCATTAAGCGGCATCCATACGTACTTCCTGAATTCTGATAACGTGACATCCTGTAAGCCATTACTCAACACAAGGGGCTTAAAGACACTACCTCGAGTTTTTAATAAAGTTGTAGTTACCGTTACAGAGTAAACTTGTCTTTTGATTCGTGCGTGTGATACCCGTGATATCGTTGATTGAGGGCATACTTCCTACCAAGTTATAAAACTTTCATCTTGTCTTATTCACTATCACGTGTATGATTTACTTATGACAAATTATAAAAAATATAGAATTCGCCTGTGAGTTAAGTTATTCCATTCCGTACAAACGGACATTAAGTAATCTTATATCCAATACTACAATTTGGAGAGAAAAACGTGATCTTGTTTAAACATCAATGAGTACTTTGTTAACGTTAAAAAACGTTGAAATAAAGACAACTGACTTGGTGAATGGTTGCGAAAACCATCGAGCGATGAGCGAGTCAAAGTCGTGGAAATGGTTAATAGTTCTTAAGTACACATGTAAAATTTTCAAAATAGTCGTTACTTTCACTTGACATTGTTTCGTCAAAACAGCATTCCCAATATCGTGTAACCCGCATTCACTGCAAGTTACAAACTCCACTAAGATTACTTTAAAATTTATTCCGGTCACTTATGACGATATGGGTCTCTTGTGCAAGATGAATGATGCGTGATGTGATCTTTGTCAATGTGTAAATTTACAATTTGACATCACTTGTCTTTGATTGTCCATAAAACAGAACATTCAATATTCAATTAAATGTTTGTACGATACTCTAGCGTAAAAGTGAACACTATATATGAGAATAAAAATACCTTTATTTGTTTACATTTTATGCCTGATCAAGAAAGCTGCATACTTCTTTCTTTTGAGCACTATTTTACTTATAAACAGTAAACGTTGGCGAGTTTGATAATGAAATGTATAAATAGTTTTATCAGTAACGATATTGGCATTTCCAACTAACGATCTTCGCCACATATTCAAAAAAGTATTTAATGTTCAAAGTTATCACGAAACATATCTTATTCAATGAAAGACTGCATAGAAGCTTATATTTTATTTATTAAGTGTTATTATCAGTAAATAGTAAATGTAGTCGATTCTACAAGAAACCGAATTAAGCGAGATGTTGAAGTTATTTTTGATGGAAGAATGAGTCAACACTGAAAAGGGCAGTGAATTATTTTACTCGGCACTCGGTACTAGGTATTTGCAAGACATACCGTACAAGTTAATTACATTGATAGTTTACATTTTTAACAAAATGTTTTTGGTTTGAAATGTCAGTTTCGTGATCCTGAGGAATGCAATCAATTCATCACGTTCAATGGAGTTTTTAACTCACTTATATAGATAACGAGAAATCATTAACATTTGTAAAGATACCATCAACTTCAAATATGTTGATACATCCCACGGATTCCAATTGATTTTTATTACGTTAGTTTCAAAGGGTAACGATGAATAAAACTTGAATGGTCTTTTCTTGAGACACACCCGGAGAGTGAAACTTAAGTTGAATTTGTTATTGAGCATACATGGAATGGATTATTTTCACGATTTTCACTTAATCCATGTCTTAGTTAACGACACAGAGAACAATCATTTCTCACATTTGACGTATACACTCAGGGGCAAAAGAAACGATACAATATGAAATGCATGGTATATTAAGCTACGAGTTATACTTACGGTTGAAACAGGGTTAATTAATGTCTTCAAGAGCTAACTGAACAAAGTTTTAAGTTTCAAGCTATATCTGTTAACGCTTTTGAAATACACGCCTTTTAAAAAAACGAGGTTTGAAAATCTCCTTAACTATCGAGATAGGATAGAGAAAATGGCCCTTTTGCTTGTTTTTAAACCAACTTACTGGCAAAATGTGTGAACAAATTAACTTCTACCAGGGTTATTTATATTGATAACATCTTAAATTTATTAGATTTTTACATTTAATATTTTCGTAATTCCAATTCCAAAGATTATGACCAAAAATAACATTGAAAAGGCTGTTTTGGGACCCCTCGTGTATTTGAACAGGCATACAATTATAAGTATCATACTCTGTTGTTTCAAATTGTGAGTACTTCTTCACAACTGATTTACCCATCACAACGGTTCGTAGTCGCATTTAAGTTACAACAGGATTTTGTTTTGTACTCTTTTGAAAAGTTGGTATAGATTCTTTTGCCCCTGAGTGTATGTCCTTTATTTTACTGTTATCGGTGATCACTCGTATAAAGTACTCACGGAAATATGTTATTAAATAAAATGGTTTTGGGCGTTTATACATTTATTCCTCGATAAAAATATGTAATTCTTACAGATGTTGAAATAACTAAATTTCCCCCAACTTCCTCTTATGAATGCACTGCAAAATTATGATTCATTGTGCCTTTTATCAAGTAAAAAAGACCAAAATGAGCATATTTGCAACATATAGATTACGTCACTTTCAATAATGCCTGTCACTATAAACCGACTGCCACAGCAACTGTGCAATTGACAACAGGGGTGATGCGAGAAAAAGTAAGAATAGTAATTTGTAACACACGTGTTTTTCAGTTAATCTATAAACTTTAATTTCACGAAAAGTTCAAATATTTGAGGACATAAGATACCTAAATATTCTACATTCAACAAAGCATTTTTCCATACCCTTCTAAGAATACAGCTCATTTACGTACTACAGCTTGCATAAGAAACATATATACATTTCGACTTAACGCTAAGGGAAACGTTCTTTTCTCCGGTTAACTCAGATACTTTGGGGGAGTTAACAAATACTGTCTGAAGCAAAAATGGGGAAACATTTTGAATGATTATTAGAATTTAAATTTCAAGTCTGTTTCTATTCCCGTGAGTAGTATAGGATACATGTGGAGACCATGCTACAATAAGGTTCATCCGTGCATGTGTTTACAATGAATTAAGCGTTGTAAATTGTTTCGGTGTATTTAGCACTGTAGCGGTGTACTGAGATTTTTAAAATCAGATTATCAATGAAGTAAGTGTTTGCAAGGTTTCACTCTGAAAAGCTTTGCAGTACTCATTGATTTTTCGGATCTTCTGAAAGATATCCTGAGGACATAGAGATGTATTTGGACCGATTAAGGAGAAAGTAAATCATAATTGAAAACAACCATTTGATATGATATTTTATTTTTCATTTTCAATGTAATTTTGTACACCATTGTACCTATATCTATAATCACTTTTGGATAAGTAACGTAGCAATAGAAAAATCATTTGTCTTCCAATAAAGCTGGA
This sequence comes from Steromphala cineraria, assembly GCA_916613615.1. Lineage (NCBI taxonomy): Eukaryota > Metazoa > Mollusca > Gastropoda > Trochida > Trochidae > Steromphala > Steromphala cineraria. The sequence continues at coordinate 65,601,629 of OU744722.1, read as the reverse complement.
ACAACTGTCAATTGTAATCGTTTTGCAAAAAGCAAAGATTTTATTACTAATCTGTAGGATTATGGTGTCTCCGAATGTCGGCCTGTCAATATAGATTGATTAAGCATAGCAAATGTCAAATACCATAAATAGAGAGAAGTATATCGATAGTATTTTCTAAAGAAAGATACAATGTTTATTTTGACAAACATAGAAATACATAGAAAACGGATCAGTAGTTGTACATTTAGAGTTACATGATATGGAGGGTTCTATTAATTTTTAACTTAGCTTAAAGAAACTTTTTATAACCAAAATTATGTTGGTTACTTAAATTAGTTTGAGCAGTGTTTAACACTGTTTGCTAATTTGTATATAGTGCTTGATGGAATGAAGCCTTGAAATTAGTATTGGCTAAAACATATTTCAAAAATGAAACTTTTTAACCAATCCATAAAACCTGTTATTGTCTGACCATGATGATAAAGTGGATTTGTTGAAGGCCCGTGAATCCTTGAAGGTCAAAGGTTACGGCGTAACCAGTGATCTTAAAATGAGACAACATCAAGAGACCCAAATGCTAAGGATAAAGGTCTTTTGGGATATTTTAAGAACGGGAAATTTCTGACCAAACCAAAGCAGAGAAATACAGCGAAATAAAGGATACTCAACATCAGATGATATATTTACTTTATACACAGTTGTTGAACAAGCGGAAGCGCTATATTCATTTCGTAGACTTTGAAATGCAGTGAATAGGCAACATCTTTGGACCTGTCTGCAGAAAAATAATCTGAAAAAGTATAATGTTTACTATTCTTAAGTCAATTTACAAGAAATATTGGGATGCCAAAGGTTTCACTCGAGAGAGAAAATACATTTGTTTGCCTGCAAGACATTTTTGAATGTTGGAATGTGGAGAGATTGTGGACGCTACCCAATATCCATCGAATCTTTCACTAGATGCTTACGTTACTGGATTAAACTGATCCATATGCCTGTCTCTCGGTTTCCAAAGAAAGCGTTTAATATGCTTAACTACCTGAATGACATGGGTAAAAACAATGATGCACGTTGTTTCCTTTCTATATAAACTAAATAAAAATTTCACTCGTCAACGTTAGGAAAAGTTTATATCCTGCAGCTGTATGTGAGCAAACACATTAAATGTAACTGAGACGAAAAACGCAATAAAGTAGCTGTCAGTAAAAAGGCGCTTTTAAAGAGAGATTGATTCTTATAAAAAGTGATAAGATGATCGAGTTCCTATACCATGTTCAAATTACGTCAATTTCAATGATAATTCCATAATTGAACCAATCACTTACAATAAGTAAGGGCCACGAATGTTGGTATTACCTTTCCAAAGAAACCGGTTGTTGTATTGCATTGACCTTTAAAGTAATTCTTTTTTTTGTATGTTCATGCTCAAATTTATCAATGTAACTTGCATTACATAAATTGTTTTCTTTTTATCTACAAACCTGATATTCAATTTACTCTTAAATTTTTGATTGAATTTTCATTCGACAACAGATGGTACCTTTGCAGTTTTTCCGTATACAAACTCTATATTTCCGAATAATTGTCACATCCACATCAAGCTTTGTGCTTTACAATAAGTCTTAGCGATCTAACCAATATGCTTTATCAACAATCTTCATTCTACTGAAATACAAATCCGTTTCGGACAACGATAGATAGACTTTTGTTGGACAATGTAAGAAATACAACCATTGTTGTTACATATACCATTACATTTTCGTAGCATTTGCTGATGTTAAATCTTGTGAACGACCTATATCTATAAATAGGAGATTTTGACACGGTAAAAATGATACATTGAGCCTAAATGGAAAATTATAAGTCAAAAATTTAAAATGAGATTTTCAAAAAACGTGCTACTGCCCCTTTAATGCTGTATGTATTATATTGATAGTGTTCAAAATCTCAATACACAAACCAATCATATAAGTCAGAAAACTAATAATAAGATTCACATGAAGTCCATTTGCGGTCATATTTGTGTGAACACCTTTAATCCATTTTGTGTATTTTCCTGACATCACCTTATATTCCCCCTAAAACATGCTATTGCCCCTTGAAATTGATTGGTTTTACTTTCATGAAATGAAAAGGGACAGAAAAATCAATTTAAGTCACAATTTTGTTTTGTGTGATTAAGAGTATCGAATGCGTAAATTCAAGCTTAAAAAAATCGGTTTTTTGGAAGAGTTCATTTCACAATTATTCAGCATGATGACTCATATCCTGCAAAAACACGGCAACATGAACATATTCCTGAATGAATTGGTCTTGGTATATAATAGTACGGTTAATTTGAGAATTTTTTTCTCCATTCTTTTCATAGAACTTTCAACTTGAGAAGACACATAGAAATAATAGTCTTCAAGGACTACATGTAGTAGTCATTAGTATCATGTCTTCATGTTAGGATTGACGGGAATTCACTACCAAGTCGTCATTGTTACATGAGAAATTACTATAAAGCATTAAGTCTTTCACACGAAAGCAATAATTTCCAATTAGTAAAAACTGAACTTAGTTTGTTGCTACTCCGTGCTTTCAAGTGACAGCTGCTAACTTTTGTTTTCTGATGTAAATCACGCTCGTGATGCTGTGAAATATGAAGGTAACCTTAGCAATGGCTTGGAAGACCAGCAAGCTTTCATATTGCCCTACACACAAATCCTGCTGCTTGAGTTTATTTGTATCGTCGATTAAGATACCATCCATGATATATATCTGAACAAAAGCCCCGTTTAGATAGATATAACCACCATTTAAGACATCTCGAATAATATTGGCAGCATCCTGAATGTAGATACATCGAGTGTGAAATACTTAGTCTCAGCCTCAATTTATAACCTCATTTCATTTGCTGAAAGGGAACATAATTTATATCCTATCATGATTATTTAACTATGAACAACACGAGGCATTTGCGGTGATAGCTATCAGGGTAGACAGTGTTTGAAGGTAAGAGTGATGAGTCAAAAGACATGTGTGACCAACCGGTTTGAAGATCTGTTGGTCCTAAATTTTTTTGCTAAACCTTACTTTCCAAATGAATTCAAATGAAAATATTATCTTTGTCTTCCAAAATATGAGAAATCAAATGTATTTATGATGAAACTGGTACATATAACATTGAATTGAGTTAGATGAATAATCGAGTGACAAAAACAACTCTACAACCAGAACAGACTAAAATTGAAAGTTATTAAGTAAACGAAGTCAGACCTGCCAATGCCCAATATCAAAGAAAAGGAAGATAAGCAAATAAAGTGGTGTGAGTGCAAGTCTTCTTTCTATTTTCTTTCATCCGCCTTTTTGAATTTTTACTGCGCTCATTTACTGCAACAATTTCCCTCAAGGACTTTGCTTCGTGATTTGACATTCGTAAGAAATCGAAATGAATCAGAATAAACAACACGACAGGCAAATATTAAATTGAAGATATTTCAAAACTTTTAAACGTTCAATGAAGCAAATATAGCGTAAACATGTTCAATTAAAGTATAAATCGTGTCGTGTCCATCGGAAATGAGGTCGTTGCAAATGAACAACTTCCTGTTTAGGAAGGACAGTGCCCCCTTGTGTAATATCGCTCATATTGTATTGTACTGCTCAAACCATCTTCAAATGTTACGAGGAGAGTTCAACGTTGGGAGAGAGTTCAACGTTCGTGCGATATTTGACCATGTGACACCCTTGTCGGTCACATGTATTGCTTCCTTTCGCTGCCTCTTTGGTACATGGTAGAGATTGACAATAATGTGTTTTGTCAAGTGACATTAAAAGAAGCTCTAAACATGCAATGTTAATTATGAAGGTAGCGCTTTGAGCAGAGTATTAATATCTTGAAAAAGGCGCCATACAAATATCGCCATTATTATTATCTAATCAAATACGAAGTTATATAGAAAATAATACCCAAACATTTAGAGATAGAAAACGTATGTATTGATATGCAGTGCACGTTTCCAAAGAAACTAGAAAATAAGAATATTTTTTTTTACAAAGCTTAGGAATAAGATGAAAATATAACACATTAAAACAACGCATGAAAATGCAACCCCGAAAATGTACAGCCGTGTATGGGCGAACTTTTCCTTCATGGACATTTGTTACTTTAAAGGGGCAGTAGCACGTTTAAGGGAGAATATAAGGTGATGTAAGTAAAATGAAAATTAATGGTTCCAATTTAAAGACAATGTATTTAAACTAAATGTAGCATTAATAATTCAAATATATAACGTAAAGTTTAGCCATGCGATTCCTTTTTCTTACACATTATTGAATTACAGGTGTTCACACAAAATGGCCGCCAATGGATTTTATATGAATATTCATACTTTGTCCTCTGACTATGGATGATTGGCTTGTGATATGAGATTTTTGATATTGTCAAAATAATACATTTAGCATTAACTTACAATTAACAGTGGAAAATTTAAAATATAAAATTAACAAAAAACGTGCTACTGCCCCTTTAATGGTTTAACTTAGTATCCGTACGTAACCATACAGAACACAGTGCTGTCTGCGTTTCATTTATTCATTTGTTGGATTCATTAAAAATAACTGTTTTTGTTATAAAATATCAGTTTCGTGATTGGATAAATCAGGAATAACATTTAATGATACTTTTTATCGAGCCATAGTATTTTCATTAATAGAAAAACGAGAAACAGATTTAGATTTTTACATTCAGTTCATAAAATAAAAACATTCATGTCCTCACATATTTGAACTAGTAGAAATGGATGTAAGTTCATGGTGTTACAAGTTGTTTCCAAAATGTTTAGAATCTGTTTTCTGATGTCGTTGTTTGTGTTCAAAAGAAAAGTTTGTAAAACCATATTCATGTCAGATTTATGACTGAAGTATAAGTCATTAAGGTTTTACTCCTTATCATTGCTCATTACTCATGCAGATGTTCTCAAACAATTAGAGACACACATATGCATAATGTAAGCAGTAAATCAAAGTGGCATAAAAGCCTTGCTCTTACATACTTACTTACAAATGGTTTTAACGTGTCATACATCAAACGAAAGGCTGATTGCCAATCTCTTCAAGCATGCAATCCTTTAGAACTCTATTGACCTTGTGTGTGGAGTTGAGTTGATTATAAGTATTTACCTTATGTGTTTGCGGCAAACTTTCCAATTTCCAACGCTTTCCAAATACATATCGTAGATGTGATTTTTGCCTAAGGTATAGTGTCTTTATTCCGAAGATGCACTACATAATAGAACATTATGTGTATAGAACATTCGGGAGCCTACAAATACTACTCAAATGAAGTTATAGTCCAGTAAATCTAAGGTTTGACCTAGAACAAATTGCAAAAGAAACGTTTTTTGCTGGAAATGAAAGATTAATACTAGTTAAACAACATATCAAAAATGTAGAAAAATGTAAATGGTGCAACATTGATTTTTTTAACTTTAAATTAATTAACAAACAAGCACAAAGACAATGTCCCTTGAAGGCCTCCGTAGACGCAAAGGGAGACAACTCGCAATATCAACGAATATTGACGTTGACCTTGCTCACGAAAAATTGAAAATCAAGCCTAGTTCATCGAAATGGAATCATTTCCACAGTGAGTATATGACTGTTTACATGTCTAAGCATGAGATAACGAACGCAATACATAAAAACTATAATGAAATTTTGAAGATATAATTATTTTAGAATCTGTTGAGACGTTTGAATGACGTCAGCATTCCTTGCTATTCAGGTACTGTTTTTATGCTTCTTTGCCGTATTTAATCATCTTTGCAAAGCTTTCTGTTATGAAACGTCATTCAATATCAGTAAATCCAAAAAAAAGACGTTTAATTATTTGAATGGACATTCATAACAGTCTCCCCATTTCAAGGATTTTTAATTGTATGGAAACCTTTTCGGGTCATCTACATTTAATGTTTTATCCCATTTTTTGCGACAAAATAGCTCCTTGCGTCAATATGACGATAAATGCAAAGGTTTTTCTTATTGTTAACTTATTGTTTTCTACTTTGGTTTATGTTTTTTCACTCTATTCATATCTGTACCAATTTATATAGCTCTAATGTCAGTGGAATATGTGATTGAACCACTAAATGATGTCTGAGAATGAAACTTCAAATACATATGTGTGTACAGCTACTGTTGCAATTGTGTTTATACTCAATTGAGTTAAATATAGATTTACACAAATGAGCACATGACTATATTAACTAAAATAATATGAAAGCCATTTTCACTGAAATTCGGTTTTTATTTTTTTTAGTTGAACCATCATGGATGTCTGTGTCATCTGTAACACATCACTTACGAATGGACAGAAGACGGCTGTACTACGGGAGAAAGGAAGTTGTGGCATAAATAAAGCCAGTGCCTTACGAAAAGACAATATCATAACAAAACCAGGACAGTCTGTTCATCTTGATTGCCGTCAGCAATATTGTAACAAAAATGTTATTGTCAAAGATCTGAAGAAAGAATGCAAGTTAAATGACTCATCTATCTATCATCCAACACTTCGATCAGAACAACCTGTGTTTCAGTTCAGCGAACATTGTCTTTTTTGTGCAAATTCAGCGAAGATAAGTGGGAAGAAGAGAGGATATGATGTTTTCCCGGTTAGAACCAGTGAACTGATGGAAGTTGTGTATGCACCAAACACAGTTATGCACATGCTCAGTGGAAAGGCACTCTCAAGGGCAGTAAGAGGACATTTCCTGGTCAATTCTGCACTTAATGCCCTATTGGTACAAAAGGCTTTCTCTTCTCACCATACAGTTTCAAAACAGGACCTTACTTCAGAAGCTGATGCTGAACAGATGTGCCAATCAGACGAAATTGCTACAACTGAATCGGCCACTCAACATCCATCACTCGACCAAGAGGAAAGTCACACTGAGGAGTTGGACTGTGACTTGGGAAAGACTCTCAGCCTTTTCGACCAACTACTGCATGATGAAGCCTCATGTGATGATATATGCCAGGATGAAGCTCTCAACAGGGTACATATCAAACTTCAAGATCAGATGTCAGCTCTATCCTCCTCAAGAACAGCTACACTTTGGTTGCAGTACATGGAGATGGTTGATTTGCTTCGTATCTTCATCAAATCTTAAAGGACAGGACACTGGCTTCTTCACCTTTGTACTTTGAGAAGGATGCTCCCATTCTTTGCTGCCACAGGACACAACTTGTATGCCAAGTCCGTACACATCTACTTACAAGAAATGCTGCACCTTGAGGAAAGACACCCAGAGGTATATGCTATGTTTGAATCTGGCTTCCATGTTATTCGCCGCAGTGACAGATTTTGGGCTGGATTGTCATCAGATTTAGTCATAGAGCAAACACTGATGAGAAACATGAAAACAAGTGGACAAGAGGACGGGGGATGTCTGATTCACAGAGAACTCAGTGGCTATTTTCAATGCCAGCCTGTGCAGACATCAACGATGCAATGCAGGAGTTTACTGGTACCAGCTACGTAACAAGTGACCAACACAAGGACATGACAATTGCAAGACAGAAACGTGATGACAACGACACATACAAGCTCTTGGCTTTCCTGCAAGAACGTGATCCATTCACCTCTGAGTCTGACATGCCACTTCACAACATCACAACAGGAGTTACAGCAGGGAACACTGTTAATGCTGACAGAGGTCTTGAAATTGGAAACTCCATCCTTAAATCCATGGTGGGTAAACAAGTATTTGAACATTCCTTCAAGAAAAAGGATCAAGTCATCACAATGGATAATAAATCGTCAGTTAAGATCGATGGTGATGTAATTAATGTTGACTCCCAGTTGCTTTTCCAGCGGTTAGTGACAGCAGCCCAGAGGAATACAGGTTAGTGACAGCAGCCCAGAGGAATACAGAAGACATTTCTGGAATCTTTGAGTATGAACTCCTTCCTTCCTTCCTCTCTTTTTGAGCCATCTGGAGTGCTGAGAGCGGCAAACAAGCCTGCACTGGCTGACGCTTTATGGAGAGCAGGAAAGGGGTCTGAAGTGTTGCTACCACAAGATGAAACCATGGTTCATGTTCTGGATGGTGGATCTCTCCTCCATAAAATCCCCTGGCCAAGAAATGTTACATTTTCTGCAATACTCAAAATGTACATTGACTATGTTTCACAGAAATTCCCGAATCCAATCATAGTATTTGATGGATATGACACTGGCCCATCAACAAAAGATGTTGCTCACATGAAACGCTCAAAGGGTATGATTGCTCCAGAAGTCATATTCGTTGAAGATATGCCAATTGCAACACGGAAAGATCAATTCCTGGCCAACCCTTCAAACAAGCAGAGATTTATCAAAATGCTCAGCAAGAAACTTGAAGAAAAGAATTACAAGACCGTCCACGCCGGAAGTGATGCAGATCTTCTCATTGTCCAGACTGCAGTTGAGAGTGCATCAAGTCGACCAACCACAGTCATTGGTGAGGACACTGATCTCCTGGTTCTCTTGTGCTTTCATGCTGAACCAACATCACTTGGACTCTACTTCAAATCGGAGGGTAAAACGATGATCAAGAAACAAAGGATATCGAATATAACTCAACTGAAGGTGAACTTAGACAGTGACATTTGTAACTACCTGCCCTTTGTGCATGCAGTTGGAGGATGTGACACCACATCAAGACTATTCGGGATAGGAAAAGGTGTTGTTCTGAAGAAACTCCTCAATGATAGCTATTTCAGGCAAAAGGTTCATCTGTTCTGTACCGACCAGACAAGAGAAAACATCATGACAGCCGAGAGGCAATCATTGTTTGTCTGTACAATGGACTACCTGGTGAATCTCTAGATAGTCGCTTCTCTGAAAAAGTTGCAACCAGCTCTTCCTATGTTCAGGTTCACTCACTGCCTCCCACATCAGCAGCTGCACGCTACCACAATGCCCGGGTCTATCTCCAAATCAAGGAATGGATGGGTACCTCGCTGGACCCTGAAGATTGGGGATAGATCAAAACAGGAGACAAACTTGAACCACGCACAACAGACAAACCTCCAGCTCCAGACACACTACTGAGAGTAATCCGCTGCAACTGCAAGACTGAGTGTGACAGCAGAAGGTGTATCTGCAGAAGACATGGTTTGGAATGTTCGGTGGCGTGTGGACAATGCAGGGGTGTTGCTTGCAGTAATGCCATGTGTATCTTGACTGACGTGGTTAATGGTGACAATTGAATATGTGAGTAAAAAAGACAAACAATACCTTATTCCTCACCAGTATTACTAAGATACTGTCAACTGTTTAACAGTATCATATTAAGATAAACCTGAGAAACTTGTACTTTTTCTTAAGGATTCAGTTATCCAGACAGTTCGTCTGGATAAAAGAGTTGCCGTCATCCAATCAAATTGTTCTAACAAATTTGTGTTAATTAATTAAATGATTTACTTTCATAATTAATACAAGAATATATGATTATGGGGGAAATGGGCTCAATTGATGCAGTTTTCTAGTTAACATGCCCTTACTATTTCATTATTTGTGAACTCAGACAGCTGTCATAGGGTGTATTTTATCATGAAAAATTAAAATGTTCCACTCATCCGAGTTTTCTACATTTTTGATATGTTATTCCCAGAGCTTTGAAGCTTTTGATACAGTAAAAATCATTTCTTTTGCAATTTGTTCCAGGTTAAGTGTTTTTCTTGATAAATTGACTGGACTATTAAGGGTCAAACCTGTTTCTGCCGGACATGTTTCTACACTTGAAAAAGGTATAAATTCACATTTCTGCAGAAATGTGGTTGAAAATACACCAGGATATCCCGACCCCTAATACTGTGGAATAAGCGTATGTCATATAAAAGAAACAACGAACATGGCAGTCTTCTGAGAACTTGCTCATTCTTAAAACAAGCCTCCATAAAACTGTTTTGCATCGGCCAAAAGCAATATGGTCTGACCTTTCTGGGCCGGTTAGGTCTCAGAAATGATGCATTATCCTTGAACAATTTGAGCAAAAAAATCACTACCGTTATGATGAGGCTTCCATCTGAAATTTCGTCATGGTCTGACGTAAACAAAACGATATTAAGAGGGGAGAAATCATTGTGTGACTACAATGTGGTAGTTTTTGACTCTTAAAATGCAACCAAATCTCTGTGCAACATTCCTCTGTGTGCAACAAATCCGTAACTGCGCAATGGAACTTTATGTATGAAGATTTCATGAAGAGTATCGGTTTGACCCATAACTTCTTTTGAGTAGTATATATCAAATGTATATGCTTTTATAAAACATCGCAGTTTGGTAAAGCATTTAGGACACATATATGATTCAATAATACAAAATAAACAACGACCATACAATTAACAAATTAGACAATGACAACTGCACGTGGATGTATCAATCCTAAAACTGAAAAGCGCAGCCTTTGAGAAATTAATTTCATGAATTAAATGCATCAATTTTCAAATCCAAAATGAAAACCGTTTTACACTTATATATCCCTTCTCATTAAGGGTCAAAACAATGCAAAAAAAAAAATTAAGCAATTAATTCTTGTGAAATGAAATAGGATGTTACTGGATAATTATGATTAATTTGACTTACTAACCACTCCAGATATAACAATTGCTTTTTTATTGACTATCTTATTGAACCAAATCCTTTATATGAACAAATAATGAAACAGTCATCAATTTAGAAAGGAGTATAATGATAATCACGTTGCAGACAAATATATTCACTTTCATTTACAATGATAAGGTAACTTGGATATTGACTAAAATACCCCTGCCGTTTTAAAAACAATTATCCAGATATGAATAATAAAATCGAATGAAACTCCTAACTGATCGTTCTATCGAAAACCCCAAAATGTGATTGCTTGAAAATGTGTATTACATGTGTATAATACAAAAATGGGTTGCTTAATTAAATTCTTTATGCATAATTGGATTTCCATTGCTTTAACTCTACGAAACTGTTAAAAATTGCTACTGTACACAAGAAGCAAATACTCTCAAATCGTTTGTCAACCCGAGAAAGCGCTGTCATAACAAAAGGTGAACACGTCCTAGGACATCAGAGGGATGCTTCAATATTCAAAGATGCTTTTCAATAACTTTTCATTGGTTTGACTCTTACATGTTATCTAAAGTTTTATGAAGTAAAGTATCCCAACGGTGCCAAATTCTATACCATAACAGATAATCCTGTTTAGAGCAAAGAGCAAAATTTAGTCCCGCTTGACAAAGGAACTGTAAACAAATGAATTGTCGGGAAGAATCATGTTTGTAAAACTCTTGATATATTTGAAAGTCAATCTCTAACCCATTAATCATGCATTCTTTTCAAATACAGTATACATTCGTCTGTAAATGAAGATCTACATTGTGTTTATCAAAGCATCACCTGGTGTATCCTGACGCGTTGAAGCAAAGGATGTTTGCAATTATTTGCATGCACTTTACAAAGACTAGTGTTAATAATAAAACGTTTTACAACAATGCATACTTCTCTGTAACGAAGTTTGATCTTTACGTTTGTTACTTTAGCGACCCCGTTGTCTCACTTCCATATACATCTTTCATAAGTGCCTTGTCATCATCGTTGTTTTGTATTCTTCTTGCTGCATCTACCTAGGACCTTTGTCAACAGTGTGGTCCATTTGTTTCGTTATCTCTAGTATATATTATTCATTAAGACCTTATTAGGATATCACGGTTTTCCTTTTAGAAACCTCTGTGAATTGCCACTTTCACTTAATAATTTATGGTACATATATACGCGTTGAGCATTACTCCTTGGGCGTAAACATTGTTTGTCTCTTGACGTAAAATTTTATGTCTTATTGTGATATATTTGGAAAGTGAGAAAAAACGTTATTGAGATAGTGCTTACTATGCATAACCAAAAATAGAAAAAATCGAACAAAGTGAACAAAAGGCAATGCTTGTAATAATTTCATAACAAAAGAAACAACTTCTAAGATGGTCATTTACATCGCAAAACAGGTATGTAATTTAAATAAAATTAAAGTTACAGAAAGAAAGTTGCAAAGAAATAACAAACAGTGATTAACTTATTGTTTTTTTTATTGAAGACACAAGGTTTTTCTTCTTAGAAAGATTTATCTCTCTCATTAAAACCGAAAAATAGCAGAGTTATTTACTGCTGATCTGCAATATTTGGAAGATTCATAAAAATTAACAAAACGATATCATTCCAAATACGAGAGTCACGATTTGCGTGCTTATTTTTAAGGTATTTGATTAATGATAAATATCTTCAATATGATACCAACATTTCACATAGAGTTGATGCACTATAATCATGAAAATAATTCAAGGCCTTAACAGAAATCAAATGATTTGATTAAATGCTAGCTTAATGAACACGTGATATATTTTTGTTTTGTTGAACAATAAGTTGATAATCCAAATAAAAATATAAAATATTGTTTAATTCCATGTTCACAATGAAGTTTTTTTTATGGTTTATTTGACTTTTGAATTTTCTTCATCTCGACATCACTGTGAGCAAGGTCTACGAAGTAGAGACAAAATAAAAAACCTAATGCTTTCTGAGGTAATCGTTGGAATATAGAATTAGTTCTTGACAAATAATTATTACCTCCATACATGTACATGTAGTTTCATAAATGTGACTATTCCACTATAGTATTTTACGCCGACATCTATGCTTGTGTATAGCGTATTGTGAATCTTTTTAAGTTCCATTATGAATTGTTCAAAATAGTTGAGCAATATTATGGCATTTTTGAAAGGCAGTAACATATCTGTTATTTATGTATATACTCTTCTATCCCTGGTGAAATGTTTATCGTTTGAATTATGATTCAGCATTCGTAGTGGTAATAGATATCATTGTTTAATATATGTGTATGCAATTGCAGTAGACAAAAGAAAGACGAACCATGTTCATTTGACATTTATTTATTGAACAATACTGAACACAGATCACTGCATGAACGTGTTGTATTCAATAAACACGACAATAACTCGGCATGATTTACATTGGCATTGTGTTTGCCCAAGCCTGCATAGTTCACTAAAAGGATCGTCGAGAGACAAAACCGCCCACAGAAGCTGACATATCACTGTGACAGCACTTCTCTATACAAAGACGTATCTGATCAAACTTTTATGATACTCTGCTGGCATCAACAGACTGCAGAGATGATAGAGCAGTTGGAGATAAAAGGGAATGGCAGATAACAAGTATGGGATAAAATTGGAGTAATACTGCAGATGAATAGGCTCGTTTAAAAGCGATTGGAACTGCACCATCTTCAGTCTCAGTATTCAATCGTACGCGTTTAGGTTTTGATAACGTTAACATCACCAATATTTGATCAGGGAAACTTAACACAATTTTAGGGTGAAAAAAAATTATCAATCATTTTTCGGACAATAAGATGCAGGACTAAAGAAATGCGATGAACCATTAAGATCGTATTTGCACATTGACCTTAAACATTCATAATGTTTTTTTCAAATATCAAATTTAGATGAGGAGTTCTGATACAAACGTGTGGTTCTACAGGTTACTTAGTAAGATGTGCATGTACTTTCTACACGAGACGACCAAGACAAAGGTTCAAACATATTACATTTCATTGCATTTACAAAATGAACTTTTTTCGATCATGTGTACTTCAATCGATAAAAGCTAATGGTAACAAGAACATTATGTCCACTGTTGACGTTAAAGACACAACTATTCTAGGGGTCGGGTGCGAAGAGAAACTTAACGCCATAAATTTAGTAAATTAATTGTTTAAAGTTGAGTGAAGAACCTGTGGCCATTACATTCTGAATGGTAAACTGAAAAGATATAGCTATTCCTGGTGTTACATCTATGACGCCTTCAAATTCTTATCCGTCTTACATTCTTTGCCCTTCAGTATGTGTGCTAAACGGTATAGGAGTACATGTGCCAAAGGGTATGGGTCAGGGCCGCTAGCAGGGTATGACATTATAGTAATGACTTATTGCTGCAGGTGTGTTGCAATCTTTCCTGTGTTGATTCTTGTATGACAAGCTTCATAGAGTGTGCTTTGTGATGTGACTGTCCAGCTTACCTTTAGACAAACTTACTTTCAGTTACGCATTTATAAAACGTGAGGTTCATTTTTAAGAAGACGTTTATTTTCCAACCTTCCAAATGTCTCGCAAAGAAGAAAATATACAGAACAACCAAATTGTAATCTTAACTGATTGAAGTAATTAAAATATTCTTCCATGTGAAAAGAAAATGAGATTGTATCCCTGTTTAGCTTCGTCTTGTAGCACAGAATATTTTGTACTTTACTGGAATATATGTTGAGCAGGCATGTCGGTAACTTATATTTGTGAGTACAAGTAGCACTACAATCAAATCACTTTTTGTGCTACAAGGAGATTGCGATAACATGTTTCGATATCCCATACTGAGAGCAATTTTTAACAGGTGTCTTTATGTGTCAACTGGATAGGTTATGAAAGTAGCATGTAATATTGTCCGAATGAGAAAATATTTCCATAAAATATGACTAAAATCTTTTATATTGAAACTGTACAAATAGCATTATGTTACAGACTATACATATACATGTACAAAAGTTATACAAGTGAATTCGAATATACAATTACTTTTATTCGAGAATGTTATCTAATACATGTTTCGCTAAAAATTATTGCCTTCAATGTAAAACTATAGTGGATATTTGAAATGTTTTATAACGTTAATTCACAACTGAAAATAGAGCCAAATGTTTCACAAATTCTGTCGAGTTTCAATTTAATCAATTTGGTATTGTAATAATTACACCTTCAATGGAAAGGCATTTACATGTGAAATGTAACTGTTACCAATGCCTTATTATTGTAATATCAACATGATAGTTTTGGAAGTTCATATTAATTGTCATGAAATTCTTTATCCTCAAGCATAGGGGTGTCATATTGAACAACAATACCAAACAGCGGAAAACAGATAAATTAAGCCTTGATATCTTATTGACAGTTACATGTGTACATTTGAATGCATGATTGATCAATTATAAACCATATAGAGAAGCGAATGACATTGTGTAGAATTTTAGAGATAAGCCACGATTTTAGCAAATGACGCCATTCAGCGTTCCTGAACATGATGGCGGCTGTCCGTCCTTTAGACTATTGTATTGGGGTGTGGGTATTATTATCCATATTGTGCATCCTTTTAAATATTGATTATTTCCTGTGGCATTGTCAAAACAGCTAGAATTTCTTTATCGGTTTTAAATGTAATGGACAAAATTAGTTAGAGATATTACAAGTTTATGGTTGATGTTTCATCAGGAGGTCAATGAAGAATTGTTGATATTCATAATTTCAATTTGTTTTGTATTCATAATTTTTTTCAAGTATACAATATAATTTCAATGGTATGAAATGAAAGAAATATATCTAATTGTGGCTAATTATTGACTTTGGACTAGATATTCTATGATGACTCACCGTAATGTGTCTACTGTTCCTTTGTATGCTCCATTCCGTTTGTGACAATTTAAAATGCAACAACTCTGCCACCACATTCACTTGAATCATACCAGACCAAGTCGACAATTCATCAATATAACAGTTTATGAATTTAAAATTAAATCAACAAATCGTAAACCAATTTGGTTTGCAATCAATGTTATTTCAGTACTTGATTGATTGAAAATTGGTTATTCACTTTCGATGCGTGTAGGAGAAATTGCAATTATCTGCAGGGCACAGATGGTTGAACCAATTGGTATGATGTGAAAATAAATTTGTTAAGGCCTTTGCCTATTCAAATAAGACCTAACACCCTGCCTATCAAAACTTCTTATATATAATTATGCTCCAAACTTTAGATTAAGATATCAAGAAAAAATCTGCAGGACACTTGAAACCACTCTGGACATTAAACACTTTGTCTTAAAGTATAGTTTCATAGAAATCTGGTGAATGCCAACTCTTACAGTTGATGAAACGGATTCTGTTGAAACAAGGGCATCCTAAATGTATGTAGATTTTGTTATTTCTAAATATTTCAAACATGTTTGTGTACTAAAGTCTCTCAATTGTTTGAAACATGCCATCTAATTTTAATTCATGTTTTAAGTAATTTTAAACTTTGTTCACCACGCGTGGGTGTCCTTAATGTTGACATCAGTTTTATTCTATACTACACGGTGACAGTGAGGTACGGTGTATTTGCATTTCAAGGACATTTAAGCAAATAATGATACAATTGTGTTTAATAAAGTAATAATTGTTGAGAAAAATGTTCCTCTCTGTTACTTTTCTGTCTACATTATTTAAGATACGGTTATGAAGAAAAAGTTTGATGCCTTTGTGAAGATCGGAATTGGTTTCACAATTTTTGGTCAGATAAATTTTATTCTCTGAATAAATACTTTTAGTAATTGTTGCCTCTCCAGGGCTGCGTTCGTTTTGTCCCACTCGAGTGTAATCTTGCGCATGCTCGGATGCCACTAAGAGCGAACGACTTGTAATCTATGCTCTACTGAGTGTCGCACTTGGTTGCCTGGCTTTAAACAATATGGCCGAAAAATTGAATTTTTGATAAACATTTTATCAGTAAATTTTAACAACACAGTCATGGTCTCCAAAATCACAGATGAATCTAAACCTCACATTGGCAGGTTGCTAATGTGTTAAAACAGACTTATATTTAAATAAGTATGCCTGTGGTATGTTATAAACACTGTGTCAATTGACGTATTGTTACTCTCACGACCTCCCTCCCCGATTTAGCAGGAGGGACATTGAGTGACTCTAGAGTGCACACGAGAGTGACTCTAAGGTCGTTCGATTAGGAATTTCATCGCTCGTGCGACACACTCTGTGCAAAACGAACGCAGCCCAGGTGTCAGAGACTTCCACATGCTTCAATGGATTGTGTTTGGAGAAACAGTAGTCACATACACAGGAGGCATGGTTGCAATAAGAAGATTAAGTAAAACCTTACGTCCTTAACCCCGTCATATACACGAAGGAGGATTCGTTGCGTGTTCAAGACTATTTGAATGTCATACCCTTTCTGAGAACATTTTCCATAGACAGTTTGATAACCTAATACATTTACAATTGTATTTCCCTGAATACATTAACACTAAATATCTTTGACATGTGACATGATTTACATATACGCAATTATGTTACTTGACTTGGCATTATAATATCAATGCGGATTCAGTTTAAAATATTTTTTTCAAATTGAATGTAACATTATGTTGCTTTGTTAACGTACAACATGCACCGAGCAATCAGAAAATTGTAACATGGAAGTTGCATAGAGAATTTTATGAACGACTTTGATAAAAAAATCTTATTTGAAAACTTAAAAAACCCTCCTGATTTTGTCGTGGCGAACACAAAACAGGTATTCACAATGCTTGAATTTCAAATATTTGTGCCAATGACTAAATCTTTGACAAATATGACTTACTGATTCATAGACCTCTAGTTGTGATTTGGGAAATGATATTTTATTAAATGTATGATGACTAGAATAATCATGGTGATTTTAGTTCTTAGTCCTTTGTATATCTCTTATACCATTCTTAGTAACTTTCTGCATGACCTAAGAAAGATATATAATCTTAAGACAAACACCAAATCATAAAGTTTTTACTTGTTATTTGCTTCATCTACAGATGCTTTTTCGATCTCTCTCAGATTTACAATAATGTTTGTTTTGCAAAGTGTTTAGTGCAACATAAATGTTATTTTATGCACATTGTACTTGAGCTAGAGTTTATTCTGTCCATCTATCCATTTTACCATTGTATAAACTGGTTTAAATTTGGTGCATTTGTATGGATAGATGCACTTAAAAAGTTAACGCGTGGTAAAACAACATTTCAAGATGTTAAAGAATACCTAAATCTTTTGACGATTTAATCCATTGTCATGTAAAATTGAAAAAAGAGGAGGAATAAAACCATGTTATTCAAATGGTGGGTAACAGAGGCATTATAAACATTCGTAAATCGACATTAGTAACACATGAATTGAATGAGTAATGTTAACTGTATTGGAATTGAATGTAAAAATATTCAATCTAAAAGCAGGTACATGTAGCGATCAGATAACTAGAATGATATCGACATGATATCTTAAATATTATAAAAAAAGAACATTTAATAAAAAGCAAATCAGAAATTGACCGATTGCTAGCCTCTTACTGAGACAAATGTATTTAGTTACTCGTTTGTATTGATTGCAAATGTGTTTTGGGTCCATTAAAATTTTTCATCATTTAAAAATATTCTTTTGTTTTGCTTATAGGAAAACCCTCCTCTTAAAAATATGTTACGCTAACATCAAACTTAAGGTACAATTCACAAATAAAACAATAGTCATTACCAAAAGTTATTCATTAGTTTGAACAATCAACAACAAACAAACGTTTTCTTTGTAATGTTCATGACAAACTGCTGTCAAATATTTGTGTGTTGGTCTTTAAATTAACAACCAGCACTTAAAGTTGTTTGAGAGGCATTTTAGAAGTTGGAATATTAAGAAGACAAGGAGTTTATGGATTATCAACTTCTTTATTGTAGAATGTTTCAACGTTTTGTTGTTGTTCCTTATACCGTTTTCAAGCAATTGCGAAAATGGGAGTACAGCAATTTATACATATGGGCATGATGAGATAACAATAACAGTAACAACAGAGAAACAGCAATTGATATATTATCCTGATAAGTCATAAACTCCTTGTCCTCTTGAACCAGTAATTAAAGGTTATTTAAAAGTTTAAGACTAAAGCCACTGATAACACACTGATAATCTTGAAATTGTCTTGATGATCTTATCGCCTAAGGACTCGTTTTAAGTCATAATTAAGGTACGTCTTAAATTGGAAGTTCAGTCTAATCGGAAATAAGGACATTGAACTGTATGAGCTGGAACACTAGCGTTGCTAAATGCATGTCATCATTTGTAATCCCCCTTTAATCTTTTTCGGGAGGGGGTGGGGGTAAAGAATTGACCTATGTCTTAAAGGCCCCTGATTTAATGAAAGACAATCATTCCCGCCGCAAAAACAATTTTTTTTTAGACGACCACTTGATGTCAACGTCTCCGTAGTAACATAGTATAAATATGGGACCGGATGTTTGTACATACTCCCACAACATTCTTCGTGCTATGTTTACGTGACATGCAATCGATTAACATTTTTTGTCCACATATACTAAGATGACTTAACTTTCGATCATCACTCACGAAACCTACCAATTCTGTTTTTATTTCTGCAAATCAATCGAAATCCGAGTTTCACACTGCAAAAATCAATCTCGGTACAAATGGCTGCAAGACGGAGGTTAAGACTATGTAAGCGCTGTTTGGTCGAAGCATCATCCTCATACTTTATGTATCAAGCATTGAAACCAACTTATGTATGCGCTTTGATATGAATAAACATATCTATATTTATTTCGCAACTCAAAACACAGAATAAAACAAAACAAAAAGCATGAAATCATCTATGTTAAAGAAACATATACTCAGAGGCAAAGAACTTTTTTCTTTGGAAAAACGGTATTTGTAAAACGTGTAAAAAAGGTAAAAAAAAATAGGGATGTTGAATCCGTCGCTGTTCAAATACCAAGAGAATACCAGCAATGATGCTAAATGCTACTACATATTTTACCCCAATAGGAGGCTGTAAATATTTATATGGAAGCTGTCTATCAGAATGCTCTTTACGTCCATCACGTTTCAACACACAGCGCGCATTATGGAAATTGAAGCCCTTAAGCAGACTAATCTAACCCAGAGCACCAGGATGGGTCTTGGCTATGAATGTCATTGAAAGACGGTGATCTTAAATGCATGTTTGAATGAAATCCATTTTTGTACCTTTCTGAAACACAACATGAAACATTAATTTTGTATGTCGATATAGAGGATATTTTTTGAGTAACCATTATGACACGAGTGTCGTAGACATAGTTTGTCATAGGCACGAATGTAATATTCTGTTTATTACTCTATTCCAAAAATTGAAGAAAATACTCAAAACCTACGTCTCAGCATAGTATAGGTTGTGACGTCCTAGTCGGACCATGACGTTAAAGTGTTGTACATAAGGTGATGTCACAATGGAAAGTGATATTTTGCCCTAGGACACCATTGGGAAAATATGAACCTCGATATGACTGCCCTCGTAACTTGCCACACACTATTCTTAAGAAAGACACTTGGCTGCAATTGTTTTGATAATCTTCACAAACTGGTAATACATAAGACTTCTCTTTCCATATGATCATGTGATGAGATCTAGTTTGGTCAAATGATAAAGCAATATACTAAACAAGATAATTTCCTACAAAACCTATAAGATGTATGCAATCCCGTACACCAACCATATACATGTAAAACGTGTGCAGAATAATTCATATTATACAATTGAGTAAACGGAGTGAATTTAATGCTTATTCAACAATGCGTTGACGATGAAGATGTTTTTTCATCACCCTCTAATATTTGTAGTTGGTAAATTGTGTTTAGCAATTTATGGTTTGAGAGAGATAAAACTTCTGTAAATGCATTTAGTTTCAAAAGTTTCGAATAATAATATTTATTTCCATCCTTGATTTATTACGTAAACGAAATTTAGTTGAAAACTAGGATTCATTAGTATAAAATGAGATTATCTAATCAAGATATCAAATCTATTTTATTTGTCACGTTATACTGTCCTTGAGAATAATTTTGAAAAATAATTACTTCACTTTATGTTTATAAAATTGATGTTTTGATGCATTGATATAAAGACATAATATATAATGTTGACATATTTTCATTTCGATATTTCTTTGACTATTGTTTTGAAAAAAAAATGATGACATTAGGCAGAGAAACTTATGGTAAAGTTGAATAACCTTTTTTGAGATTTTTACTGATAAAATTAATGAATTCCCCTTTCTCAGAATCATGTAAACATTGTTGATGTCTATCCTATTTCATCTGATTTAAAACATAATAATAAGAAAGTCATGGTTTAAACAATAGGCCTTAATATTATGTTTATATTACATGTACTTAAAATTGAGTACATAAAATAAAGATTAGCTCCATAACAATATTTTAATTGATTTACTTATTATTCTTCTTGGAAGTGAAAATAATTAAGGAAAAATTGGAGTTCTGAGTGCCCTTCGTTTTATCATTGTATAAAGATGTAATGTTATTTCATGTCACTACGACCTCATAACTGTCAACATTCTAAAATGCGCTTGATTTTGCGTTTGAGCTACAATTATTAACTTATGTGTTCTCAGCAAATGTGATCTGAAAACACATTTACCCTTCAAAGAAATGATAATTTACAAGGGAAACTAATGCATTATCTCATTCTGACGACATTATAATTCCTTATAGTTCATCAAGGTGATTATTGATTCCTATACTTGTAATTCGCAGCAAATGTGTTTCCTTTCCCAATCAGCGTTGTGAAAAAAATACAACTTTTTAACTTAAAACAGACATGTCCTATTTTAGTCACGTCGTTGTCCCCACAAGATTTGCTACATTAAATATTCATGTGGTTTGAAGAACGTTGGGATCATGTAATGACAATAGAGGATAAAACACCTAACCGTGCGATGCAGTTAGAAAAAAACATTTTAATAAACAATGACGTGTTTGAGTTAACCCAGTGTTAGCTGTCAAGGATAATGCATCAGATATAACATTCAGGAAGGCAGTTGTGTTTGGTCTTACTATTTAAGGCGTCCGACTGTATTTTGTAAAATTTTGAGAAACTTGTAAATTAACACTTGGAGGTGATACAAATTTCAATTGACACCTAAGGTGCATCAGATTGAATCGATATTGCAGGAAACATGTATACCATATGAAATAACTATGATGAAAAATTTGAATGATGCAGTCAAAACTAAAACAAAATATCCTTATAATCCATCTAGCATTTGCACTAAAGCTACACAACGGAATATTGTTATTTGGTAAGCTAGTGCTTGTACAAATATCACGATTTTCCTGCTGTCATAAGGCATCTTATCATCGCAAAATACTTATTACATTTTAAAGTGTCAGTTGCACGTTTTTAGGGGGAATGTAAGGTGATTCCAGGAAAATGAAAATAAATGGTTCCAGTTGATGGACAATGTAGTAATAAATAGAATATATAATGTAAAGTTCAGCCATGCGATTCCCTTTTCTTACTCAAAATTAATTAAAGGTGTTCACACAAAAATGGCTGTCAGTGGACTTTATGTGAACCTTAATTATTTGTTCTCTGCATATATGGATGATTGGTTTATGTAATGAGATTTGTGGCACTATCAAAATAGTACATTTAGCATTAAGGTACAATTATCAGTGAAGAATTGAAAATATTTTAATTTTCAAAATCACGTGCTTCTTCCCCTTTAATACAGAAGTGCAGGTTCTTTATCCCTTATAATTATGAATAAAACGTCACAGTACGTCAACGCGGACCAGGGTTCCAAACTTATTTTTAAACACCGGAAACTATTTTCTCATAAACATCTCTTTAAATGTATAAACAGCAAAATTGTTTTAGTGCACAAAAGCAATGTTATTGTTCTGATGTTTTCTATATATGTAGCCAACGTGAAATGTTTTTATAGAAATTTAAGGATTGGCCGCGTCACACAAGGTAGATATATACACAAAGGTAAGGCTTTGATAAAGGAAAAGGATGCCTTAACCTTTACTCTACATATTGCTTATCTTTGCAAAGTGATGACAAAACAGAAACAAAATGTAGGTTAAATATGATATATAGAGGTTTACAAGAGGGAACATTCAGAAATTTTATCAGTGCTCATTTTCTTTAAAAGATTGTTGTTGTTAGTAACATATTTGCTATCTGTGACTATGAACAGGATATGACATTAAATAGTTATGTCTCGGAAAGCTATTGACATGATACTAACATAGAAAAAGTTGATGAAACAGCGGTGATTGCTTTTTAAGTGATCCCGTTTTCGATCACGCTCCTCGCTAGCAACATTTCTCCGCCGTACACCTCGCTAGTTCCTGTGTACGGTTATACACAGTTTGCGACTTTGCTATATTATATATCTGTTTGTCATGGAAGAGACATATGCAATATCTTTAGCCCCTTTTACGCACCAGTTGTCAATTTTGTAAGATATTTGATTATTTATTACAATATTACGAGACATATCTGTCTCTTATCTTGCGGAAGGCTAGTTTTGGGCATATACAGTTTTATCTTCAAAAGAGTATCTATCAGTTATTACACCAAAGACTACTCGTTGGACATATAGTTGGTATCTAGTATTCATCATCTCTTAACATCTGACAGTCTAATTTCCATTAATGTCAAGTTTAGGGGTAATTCTTTTGATATCATATTTTTTACACAAGCATTTCATTCTTGTCAGATTCTTTAGAACATTGTTTATGTTATATATTTTCAATGCTTGATTTTTAAGGATGTGATCGTTTAAATCCGGGGTGTCTTTTGACATGATTGATATTTTAGAAATAGAACTTAAAAAGCTAGCACAAACATTATGCATTGTTTATTTTCGTATATACAATAAATGGCAAGAATGAAATGAGTATATAAATAAATAATAAATAAGTGCCTTTTTCGTTTTATCAATAAGGACTGAATAATGCTGGACAATATTCGTCCTTTTAAAGTCACTCGGCAGTTGCTGTAGAAAACATAATGATATGTATTATTGCAAAGCTGAAATGTTATCGAATAAAATATTATAACACAGGAAAAGTCTTCCTTTCACTCTTATTTGTTGTTTTGTTTTATCATGGATAAAACTTACGACAAGCCTGAAAATTAGGGGATAAATCCGTTCTGTTTTTTATTTTTGGGGTTGTATGTCGTGCATTCTTTACCCCTAAATATAATTTCAAACCGAGCTTGCGAGGTTTGAAATGTTTTTTTAGGGGTAAAGAATGCACGACATACAACCCCAAAATAAAAAACAGAATGGATTTATCACCATTCTAACATGACTAATTAGTCAAAAAAGGTCGACCCATCACCCCTAAAAGAGCGACAATGACTGACCAAATCAAGGACGTTACTCTGAAAATAGTTGTTCACTACGTGTCGGTGAACTGTTTCAAACTTAGTGGAAGCTGTCAAGAAAGTTATATTTTGTGTCATGGTTGGGGAGACTGTGACAGGAAAAGTGGTCACTTGTAAATTAGAGGTAGGGGCAGTGACAGCATTCAGCGAAATTAAAGAATAAAGTCGCTTCCGTTCATTTGACGAATCGCTGTATGAGAGGTGTTGCGATCGTTGATTTTGTTTTTAGATCTGTGGACTGTGATTAATTTACATCGCGAAGCAGTAAGAAACACTTCAAACAGGAACAAAAAACCTGGTTATTCGATTAAAATTTGTAGGTGTTTCAAAATGTCGACAAGTTTCTGATATTGAAATTTAAAGTGTCGTCGCCAACATGTCTATTTCTAAACAGAAAGTCGCTGAGTGCAGATTGTATACTCGTGCGCGGAGGAATGTGAAGCGGTCGTAAATATTGAGAGGTGATTATCGGCGAAATAATAACTCAGAAATGTTTATGAGTAACCAATCAGAACGCAGTATTTTCAAACTAGTTTTCGTGTCATGTTAGAATCATCATTTGATAAGTATGTATCTGTTATCAAGTATACTCTTATACATTGGCATTTTCACGAGAGACATTCAAGAAAGCATTTAAGCTGTGTTGAATTAATTGGTGCCGAGTTGACACTTTTATGTTAAACTAGTATAGATAACAAATGTTCAATGATAGTCAGAAAAACATTGCATTTTTAAAAAGGTGTGTGTGGCCCATTGTGTTGTGGATTCAGCGTATCATAAGTATCCTCATTATTTATAGTATTTTTTATCTTAATCTTGAATAAATAAAAACGAAGTCATCAAGGTTTAACTGATTATTTGAAACATTGATACTCTTGTCTCGGCCGTTGCTGTCCACTAAATTTTAGAATGGTTGGTTTTTGCCGTTTTAACTTTTAAATCAAGAAACCAGTTTTTCAAATATGTAAATATTTAAGAGAAAGATTTATTGATCTAAAGAGAGTATTATGAAAAGCCTCATTTCAAAGTTCCGCAGTTCTCATAAGTCATGCAAATCTTCTAAAACATATTCTAGATAAAATAGCTCTGTAGTAAAGCAAAGAGCCTTACAAAAAATGCTTCGCGCTTCTGCGTGCATCTTGCCATAGCTAATAGGTGAGAACATTAAAAGAACATCAAATAACTCTCTTCATATTCAACACTTCAAGAATCGCTACTTTTTTCAGTGTTTGAAATAAAAGACATACAACAAATGGTATATTTTAGACCATACAGATGGAGCACTATCACATTCGCCATATTTTATTTGAAGTTAGTTACTATCATTTCTTTTCTCTTATTTTCGTTACATTGTGTAATCATAACGAAAAAAAAAGATTTGACCTGAATTATTTTATGAAAAGATTTTCTACATCTGTGTTTTTTAAAGGGGCAGTAGCACGTTTTCGGGTGGAATATAAGGTGATGTCAGGAAAATGAAAATTAATGGTTCCAATTGAAAGACAATGTATTTAAACTAAATGGAGCAGTAATAATTCAAATATATAACGTAAAGTTTAGCCATGCGATTCCTTTTCTTACACAAAAAGAATTAAAGGTGTTCACACAAAAATGGCGGCCAATGTATTTTTTGTTAATCTTCATACTTTGTCCTCTGACAATGGATGATTGGTTTGTGAAATGAGATTTTTGACAGTGTCAGAATAATACATTTAGCATTAGCTTGCAATTATCAGTGAAAAAAGTAAAATATGAAGTTATCAAAAAACGTGCTACTGCCCCTTTAAAGTCTAAGCTGTGGCAAGGGAAAACTAACTGTAGAAGTTACTCCAACGTCGCAACTATCGGTTCCATTCTTGCAACATCAGCCTTTCTTGATTTCACAATATTTGTTGGATATTGCTGGCGTCGTGTCTATACCTAACGTAACGTCTTTGTAAACGTCTTTAATAAACTACAGTCAACAAAAGATTACATATTGGGGAATGGATGTAATATAGACATCTTAAGCAGTAGTTGTCCTGATCTACAATGATACATGTTCAGAGTAAGCGGCTATACATTTGGCTATACATGTATATTGATATTACTTTGATTTTGATGTTGTTTACAGCAAAACTTATTTGTTATCTATCTAAGTATTGTAAATATGTCAACATGTCAAGGTGGTATTTCTTTCAAATACTGAAAAAGCATTGGAAGAGTGCCTATATAAACGTTTTTATCCTCCGCTGAGAAGTGAAAGGGGGATATAGGTTTATGCTCCGTCCGTGCGTTCGTCCGTGCGTCCGTGCGTCCGAGTTAGGGCACAGCTGTTCTCAGAAACTATAAATGATAACTAAATTTGCTGTGTGTCTTCATGGTATCAATACCGTGATCGAGGTCGAAAATCAGAACCGCAAAATGTTTGTTCCGTGCTTTTTAACTCTGTTTGAGGGTTTTTGCAAAGGGGACAACTTTTCTCAGAAACTATTTAGGAAAGGTTAACCGAACTCGCTGTGTGTCTTCATGGTACGAATTCGCTCAGGAGTTTTAAAATGAGATAAATGCAATTACATATTACAGAGTTGCGGCCCATGTAGGAAAATATTGGGATCTTTAATGAAAACTAATGTGACGGGGGATGTTGATGACCATGTCTTCTTGTTCTGTTATGACTTTTAAAATAAAAAGGAAGATGGAAAGGATTAATATAAATATTAAGACGTCACTTGAAGGCGTGACAGAAGGTACAACTAGTGAAGCTAGTTTGGGTCATTTTCTAGATTATGAAATGGAAAATGTTATGTATTAATACTATTAGCGGTGTGCTAATGGTCAATGACAAGTTATGTGCCCCTGATGTGACGTGTGCACCTAGGCGAATAAATCGTTTACGTTCCAGCCACTGCCGTGTCATGTTGTTATTTATGAAGTGCCCTGTTAAATTATCATATGAGGACCTGGAACCACACACACTTACAGAACACATAATGTAAAATAAATAATGGAATACTGCAACCTTTATGTAAACCATCTCCAGCGTATGATTAAGATCGTGCATCCCTCACTGCGCCCATCACCCTGTCAAAGAATTGCTTTGTTCTCATCATAGTTTGTCATCAAAATGAAAGAAAAGAACCTTTCTGTGCATTCATTGTGTGCCATGGTTTGACGTCACTCCCTTACAGTATGCTTTATCCCCATCGCTTAGTAACGATAAAACAATGGTGTGATGCAATGGCACGTTGTCGTAAGACACTAGCACAGCAGTTGTGCAAGTAAGTTACCATATTCCCGACAACAGAAGCATAAAACATAAACATAATATGCAATTTGAAATTATCATGTCAAATTGAATACATCACTTTGAATAACATGTTGGAATAACTTTAAATTTATCAAATTTATCCAATTTGCATTCAAATACCATTTTTTTAATTAGATTTTTCTCGTCATCATTTAAGGACATGTGTTTGAATGAAATATGCTACAGTTTTTATTGACGATAATATTAGTCCCTAGTATTTCATCTGTAATAAGAAGATACGTGCAGATAAAGAAAAACAAACAAAATAGTCATGCTTTACGATTGTGTCAATAAATAACCATATCCAGTTCCAGTCCATGTGAAAAGTATCGAATCATTTCAGGTAATAAACGTACATACTTCTTCAGACAATGTTTTTTGAAAATCCTATGCAAAGATTTAAAAATGTCTGTAGGTGTCATTCTTACTGTACTATCAAGGCATACGCACACGCCAAGCTTTGTTCCTAAATGTTACAATGTTTGTACAAAACTGCATAGGAACCCGAGGCAGACTCAAACGCCTACACATTGATGAGAAATCACTTTGAGAATTGTTCATGATTTCTCTATAAACAGGCGTTCTAATAAAACTGGCAGAACGTGCAACATCCGTTTGCTAGCACTGTAAAGTGACACAGACATATGCTTGGGGGAATTGCTTCGTCTAACTGTACTATTCTCTCAAGTTTTCTTTTGAGATAAAGTTAAATGCAAATATAGTAAATATTGATGGAAAAGAATACACGTAGATGCGGTAATACAACACAAAATCTGCTAAGTTCAAAACTGAATAATTGCTCAGGTTCACATATTCACAAACTTTCAGAAATAGCCACCTAGTCGCCTGAATTTCAAAATAATTGTTTATATTGAATTTGCTTAATAGATTGATTTGAATTTTAATCGACAACCCAAAAAGCAATTTTGTTCAAAATAAGTCTTTTTGCACGATTAATGCCAACGTAATTAAATAAAGGTTGATTATTCACATTGAGTGGGAGATTAGCGATAAATTATTTATATCCTAAGTGCACAGATGAGATGCTTTAAATTTTCTTAATAATTTAATGGCTTTTGGGTTTTAACTTCTTTGAGTGGCAGTTGAGCAGTTGGAATGACAATAATGAAGAGAAATATATGGACGACAACTTCTTTATTCATGGTATGCGACGTTTCGACACAGGTTCAAGCAGAGGATTTTATATAATGTAAAATTTAGCCATGCGATTCCTATTTCTTACACAAAATGTTTACACGAAATGCCCGCCAATAGATTTTATGCAAATATTCATGCTTTGTCGTTTGACTATGGATGAAAGGCTTGTGTAATGAGATTTTTGACACTTTCAAAATAATACATTAAGCATTAATGTACAATTATCAGTGAAAAATTTGACTTATACAATTATGAAAAATCGTGCTACTGCCCCTTTATATTGTTAGAGATCCTTTAAAGGATGTAGAGAGTCATAAAGGCTGAAACATTAATACCCCTTTGAAAACATATTCTTTTGATTGTTGCAATTGATTGTGATAACGAACCTTAGTGTCACACATGTCTTGGCGTTGCTTTGACAAGAAAACAAATTATTCCTTTTGCAGGAAGTTGACATTTTCTTGGTAATAACAGTTTTATCGTTTTCAATTCAGTCCACAAAGGTTAATTGCTCTGACAGATATGATAAAACTATAGCCTTTAAGATAACGTTTTTACGTTTTGCATCTAATTTCAAACGATTAATGTGAAGTGAAAATTGAATTATGTTTCTGTAATAAAAACAAATGATAGAGGAGTTAATTATTAATATGCTTCTGAAATATATTTCGGGATTCTAAATAAGATTGCAAGTTGCCAAAGAATCGATTTCAAATTTCTGAATTCGGACTGCAACTTGGCTAAAACGGCTTTTTTAAATGACTGCCCAATTAACCCAAGCGAACAGAACCTGTGGTCCTATGAGGAGTTGGTAGTCCAGTCAAGTCATCTGCTGATCATTTTAAACAGTCATATTAAAGGGGCAGTAGCACTTTTTGACAATTTAAATATTTTCAATTTTACACTGATAATCATAATATTATGTTAATGCTAAATTTATTTTGTTGAAAGTGTCAAAAATCTCATTACACAAACCAATCATCCAACGTCAGAGAACAAATTAGAAAGATTTACATAACGTCATTTAAAGACATTTTTATGTGAACACCTTGAATTCATTTCATGTAAGAAAAAGGATTCGCATGGGTTTATTTAGTTTAAATACATTGTCTTTCAATTGGAACCTTTTATTTCTATTTTCTGGACATCACATTATATTCCCCATGCTACTGTCCATTTGAAATACAAAACAAAATAACAACATTTTGGATAATTCAATATAGTAGATATCCTACTGGTCAATAATGGTTATTTCAAGCACCTGATTATTGTATTCTAATGCGGTATTGTCTTCTTAAGAAAAGTAAATCATCTGACTTAGCAAGGCTTTTACTTGATAAGAATGTGTGCCTAGTAGCTTAGACATGTCTGTTTGGGTTTTAAACCGAAAATCTGACGTATTGTGCATGTTGTATGATATGTAGATTAGCTAATTGAGACTTGCTACTTTATAAGCCGACATGCCCTATCCAATCAGGCTCCTGTGAGTTTCCTATTCCTATGACATTTCTTGGTTTATAAAGTCGAAAGCCTCATTAAATTGTATATTGTCTCCATTACATATATTTGAAAAACAGCCCCTATATCTTAAACCTAGGAGGAGTTGATAGTAGCAATTGATTGTGATAACTAATCTTAATGTCACACATTTCTTTATATTTTTGCTTTGATAAGAAAACAAATTATTCATTTTGCAGGAAGTTGATATTTCTAAATTTTAATTTCATTATTTGCAATTTAAAAATGTGGTATTGTATATTTTGAAAGCCCTACCACGTGATTTAAAGTGGCTCTTAATAAGAACTCTTGTCTTGTTAATTTAGCTCTGTTTTGACTAGACATACATGTAAATATTTCTTGTTATGTTTTAAACCAAAAGTATGATGTATGCTGCATGTTGTATAACAATTGTGGATGGTAAGCTTCATTTTAATCTATACTGGACA
Organism: Steromphala cineraria; assembly: GCA_916613615.1. Taxonomy (NCBI): domain Eukaryota; kingdom Metazoa; phylum Mollusca; class Gastropoda; order Trochida; family Trochidae; genus Steromphala; species Steromphala cineraria. The sequence goes on along the minus strand of OU744722.1, from coordinate 65,571,124 downwards.
CACTATTAACAATTAAAGGATATATTGATAATGTGTCAATACTGACTTAATTTGCCAAGGGTCATTAAACTATTAAAACGTATCATTTGGAAAAAAAGTAGTGTTGATTCTGACCATGCATAACGTACCATTTGGAAATGTCAGTGATTAGCCATCAAAATAAGTAACAACGGCAATCTCAAATCTCCTTCTGTTCATTTTCATATTCTGAATAAAAAAAACCAAGTGGTTTTGTTCTTGATTGTTATCAGTATTTATGTAGTTTCTGCTGCCGCAATCAATCACTAGATTTGACAAACATAATGTCAATTACTTGACTGAAAAATCTCCCTAGAGAAAAACTTCATGAGAGAAAAAACATTTTCAGTATTTTATTCAACAATCAAAAAAACATATATAGAATAGAAATGAGTGAAAAGGCTGGCTGAGGCTGTATGGTAAAGTCATGGTGAGTTCGTTGTAAAAATAAAATCATATATGTCTACCATATTCCACAAATTTACTTTTACCATATAATAATTAAACATATCGAAACCTCCTTATTGCAGGAAAAAAGGAAAACATATTTTGACTCATTGTCTCTGTATAAGCATACTGAACTGAATACGTCTCTGCACAACCAAAATGGTAATTAATCTCTTTATTAAAACAACATTACAAAACATTATAATCTGTGAAAGACGAAATTAAATGGAATTGAGTCATCCCACGTAACGTACATGTATTCAAAGCGCTGAATCTATTTAAATGAATTAATTAATTGATTTATGTCTATTAAAACATATTGTAAATACTAAATGACGAATTCCATTTGAATTGCTCATATTAAACCTTGTATTTAAATAGCACCTTCCTGTAATATTAACATTGGAAACTACGTGTAAGGAAATACTAAATGTGATATAATGAACAATGTACACGCATACAAAGCACACTTTCCTATCTTTACATATTAGCAAACGGAAATGAGCTTCACTTCTAATATTTACACGTGAAGATGTTCAGTACAGTTTTAAATTACCTGTCTGATGCATATGGTACCGATGTTGTGTATGTTGTGTATTCAGCTCTCAAAACTTTACGTTCTATGTTTCTCAATTAGATATAGAAGTCGTGTGTGGATTTCAATGCCTGTATATAACTCTTGGATCATGGTTATTAACAATGCAGAAGGTATAATATAAATACAATGAGATTATACCGGGGCTTATCTGCTAGTACATTTAGGTAAAGGTTCATTTTTGTGTTTATGGAAGTGAATAAATGTTCAGAAATTACTTTTTTTATGCCTCGTTTGCAAACTGGAGTCAGTTTCTATAAATATCTACCATTTACACACTATTGCTTTGCGTATGAGGGCTTGAGGGGTCATTCATTTGAGACCTTGAGATATATTATGTCACTGTTTTCTTTCTTTGGAGCTTTAAATAAGCGACTAGTCCTTGGTCAAATCATGAACATCTATTAATACGCATTTGGTTATTGAAACAGGTTTTTGTTTTGTAATTGTTGTTTTGATGCGATACATGAAAATGAAGATTATTAACAAATGTGTCTATTTTAATCATTTGTAATAAATAATACTGCGATCGGTCTCATTAGATACGAATTATACAAAACTTGTGACCGTCCTATGGTATCTGACTTCGCTTTTCCTCTGTCAGATACCGCCAGAACAACATTAGTTTCGTATAATTCGTATCTTATTAGACCTCGTGTAGTATTCTCTATCTATCAAATTACCGATTAGACAAATTGGGGATGGGGTTATTGTTAAATGCTTTCTATAAATTTAGTTATGTTGGGCATTGATGTGTTATACTGTCACGTGATGGAATGAAAAACAAAAGCAGAGCTTGAATAAATGAAATTTATTCAAAGTTCAAAACATGTATAATATAAATCCCCCCGTTATCCCCTTAAATCAAGTACTCAAACACACCTGTACACCCATGATCATTCACCACTCGCACTCACTATGAAACACACCAGTCGTGCACACCACTGTTCAGTCACCCTACTCGAACAAAAACCAACTCACACTTTACATCAAGTTAACAAAATTACAATAAAGTTTTACAATTCAATACAATAGTTTTTTGGTTCGTCACAAATTACAACAGTCTCAGTAATACACAGAACAAAGTACACAATTCCTGGTTCTTGAATATGAGTCTTTATACAGTACTTGACCCCATCAGGTCGGCGTGTCCTTGACACAGCACATGACGTCACTGGTACGTCTACATGTCCAACAATGAACAACACACGTTAGTCCACAGTTTACGTAGTGGCGAAGACCGGGTCCATCACTTCCGGCTCCGTACTCGGTCCCGACTAGGCCCGGACACTATAGAACACCAATACATAGGCTACAGTAAATCATTCTACCAGAGTATTATAACTCTGAAAGATTTACATAAATATACAATCATTCAATATACTACGAGCGTGCCAGCTCAGAATGATACTACAAATACACAATCATTCAACATACAACAAGCACGGCGGCTCAGAATGATACTACAGGTACATAATCATTCAACACACAACGAGTATTACAACTCAGAATGATTAATCCTACTTCATAATCACTCAACATACAACAAGCAAAAGCAGCTTAGAATGATTATACTTTCCAGCAATTATAGCATAACATGTACTTCTCAGAACAACACTTGTTATTCCTTTACACAACAACGTTCATGCTTATAATGTACTGATTACAACATTGTTACACAATGTAAACACTGTACACTTGTATATTATACAACAATTACAAGATGTTATTGTGACTTCATAGAACCATGGTAATTTTAATGTACAAAATTATGAGACAAAAATACACAAATTCACAATACAAAACCATACTTACGCCATGAAACAGGCTGACAAACACCATTGTCTTCCACAAACATTTCCATGACTGTATCTGACAAGCTCTAACATTCAGACTTTATAGCACTCATGCATGCTTTCCACACACCATGCATGCTTCTCACACACACCATCCAACCATACATCCATCCAACGCATGCTTTCACACACACCATCCAACCATACAGCCATCCAACACATGCTTTCACACACCATACATGCTTCTCACTGAGATCTCACTTCCAACTCTATCATACAAACAACAAGTACAGTTCAACCAACTGCCTACAGTTTTACCAAGATAATGTGATCTTGACATATACTTGTGGTCAAATTGTCAGTTTTCAGTATTTCGTATGTTTTTTGAGGATTTTTTTGTAAATATCTGCATGAGGCTGCAACAGAGGTTGTATCAAAATGTCATGACTTGATTAGCCTCTGTGGGGAGAGAATGGAAAAAAATATGTTTTGGACATTGTCTAAAGCCCCGTTTATATGTGCAGTTACCCCCGGGGGTAAAGGCAATTTTTTGCCCCAGGGGGGTAAATTTCGCCATGTAAACGCAATTTTTAAGAGGGGTATACTTACCCCCGGGGGCAAAGTGCGAAATATTTGCCCCTGGTCTGGAGGTAGGGCAAATCAGATACCCTCGGGGGGTATAAATACCCCTGGGGGCAAACCTGTCATGTAAACACTTTACTTTGTATACCCCAGGGGGCAAAACTGAAAATCCTTATAAAAGTCAATATATGAAGAGAAAATAATGCCCCTAGGTATTGCAATTTCATTTCATATAAACGTAATGCAATATTTGACTTTTGCCCCTGGGGGCAAATTTACCCCCGGGGGTATAATACCCCCAGGGGTAAATGTGCGGCATGTAAACCCAGCTTTAGGTGATAACTGTCTCATTATTTAATTATGATGCATGATTTACAATAACATTTATACCAGTGAATTGATTAACTTAATATAATATACTGTCTCTGTAACTCATCTCATGCCTTATGTCATTGAGACAAATTAGTCACAAAGCAACATAACATACACTGATTAAAATATGAAACGAGAACATAAATGTTAACATTTACCCCAAATACTTTTTCACAAATATGTTTTCAAAACCATAAACATACTTATCTAGTTATATTCACGTGCATTAATTGTTCACATTATCAATCCTTAAATATTGGGCTGTTAAATATAACATATTAACACGTTTGAGTTGATAAAACTCACATACAAATATGTGAAGTACTTTTTAAACTCTTAACACATCATATGCATAAAATTAAATCTTTTAAATCTTTGTTCATCTTTGAATGAAATGATATACATGTACGACAGACATGTTGTAAAAACAGTCCTGATTAATATAATGATATCAACAGGATGGGAATCAGTGGGATTGTGGAACTCTTGTACGAATCCTGAATCAATCTACAGGGATTCTACATGTATATAATTAGGTATAGGGTTTCAGGTCAACATGAGTTATATTCAACTGTATTGTATTCACCTTTGACCGATGTTAAACAATGTTAAGGTCCACTTCTATCAAACAATTAATGTCCTCGTCATACTAAATGTTCGAATTCTGAACTCGTTAACTAGCCAATAGGTTGGTGTTGTGCTTCATGAATTAATCTACAGTAATATTACTTTGCATTGAATAAACAAATGACTGATGTTGAGTTAGTTGATTCAGGATGCATAGGACAATTCTAACATGTGAAAATGTATTCCTTCTTTCCTTCCCTTGTTTTCACATTACATGCACATTGAAAGTGAGATTTCATATATTCTACAACATTACAATATATGACTTAGCTCCTCTTGAACATTTATTGATTTTTCAATGACAACTTAGGGTCCTACAGGGAAGACAAGTAAGATGAGGACAGATTTTTTCTTGTTATCAATGCATGATTGGTATTTTGTACGTGACATATTTGATAATTAAAAATTTTGTTTAAAAAAAACTGCAAGGTTTGACATTTGTTAATTTGTATCACAATTTGTATGAGACAGTTTTGTTGACAGGACCTTGTCTTGGTGAGAATGTTTTTAGTATGCATTTTTTTATTACACACGTAGGTAACGCACAAGTGATGACATAATAATCTCGTACGACACACGTGTGTCGTATTGCGTTGACCTGAACGTCGACTATTACGCATTCGATTATTGAAACCAGTTTCGGTTTTTTTTAATTGTTGTATTGATGCCATACATGAAAATGAGGATTATTAACAAATGTGTCTAATCTAAACGTGTGTAATGAATAAAATACCACACTCGGTCTCATAAGCGAATTGTACAAACCTCGTGACCTTCCTATGGTATCTGGCCTCGCTTTTGCTTGGTCAGATACCAACGGAAGGACACGTGTTTCGTATAATGAGACCTTGTGTAGTATTCTCTTTTAATCAAATTACTGATTTGACATATTGGAGATGGGTTTATTGTTAAATGCTTTCTATAGATTTAGTTGTTCAATGATTTCTACAGATCAAGTTATGTTGGGCATTGATGTGATGTGTTGTCAGTATTTCATGTTTTTGGAGGAGTTTTTGTCTGCATGAGAACTTCGTACCAGAGCCTTTTGATATTTCACTTTTTACTTCTAATTATTTTTATTTGATTTGGAAAAAATATGTTTTGGACATTGTCTTAGGTTTGGTGTTGTGATGCTTGATTTACAACTACATTTACACCACTGAATTGATTAACTAAATATAATATACTGTCGTTTTAACTTATTTCAAGCCTTATGTTATTGAGACAAATAAATCACAAAACTACATAACAAACACTGCTCAAAATATAAAACGAGAACATGAATTTTGACATTTGCCCAACATACTTTTTAACATATATATTTACAAAAATAATGTAAAAAACATACAAATATGTGAATTACTTTTTAAACTCCTAGCATATCACATGCATTAAATTAAATCTTTTAAATATATGTCCATCTTTGAATGAAATGATATATGACAAACATGTAAAAACAACAGCGATAAATATAATGATATCAACAGGATGGGAATCAGTGTAATTGTGGTACTCTGGTACGAATCCTGACTTTCAATCTACAGGGATTCTACATGTATATAATTAGGTAAAGGGTTTCAGGTCAACATGATTTGTTTTCAACTGTAATTGTATTCACCTTTGACCGACGTGAAGCAATGTTAAGGTCCACTTAAATTTTAGAATTCTGAACTCGTTAACACCTGCCAAGCAAATGACTGATGTTGATTTATCATCTTCATCGCATGGTCGTATTTTGTACGTGACATAATTGATTATTTAATAACTTCATTTTCAAATAACTGCAAGGTTTGACATTTGTTCCTCTCAATTGAAATAGAATATAACCACCTGGTTTTCAAGAAAGGCAAGTTAAGGCTACGGCAACTACATATATAACCCCCAATATTAGTCTGCAAATGTGTATAAAGTAGGTGTCTGTCAGTATGCTCTTTATGTCAATCATTTCACCGGGTCCGTTCAACACACAGCTCGTGTGACAGTGATTGAAGTTCTTCAGCAAACAGTTTATAATCTTAAGCAACCAGATGGGTATACGTTCAATATTGCTTTAGACCTTAACACACATCACTTCTACAATAATTAATTACAGAATACTCCTATGAGTAAACATGCACTCAAGTCCCGAAGAAACAGTCTGCAAATTGTTATCTTCTAGTACGAACAAGTTAAATATTACGAAAATGTCAAATGATAAGAAGGATATCTTATATTGCTCATTAGAGTTCCTCTAATTTATATCCTGAAAGGAAAAAAGACATGAAAGTTTTGGTAATTCTCGTAAATTATCCAGGATGAAAGCTAAATGTTAGGAGTTTTGAGGGACGTTTGTTTGTAATTAGTATTCAGTGATTTTTGATGGAATACTGATTGCATCTCCAGAGAAGCATGGCACTCATTGAATTTTATGTCAATTAATATTAACTTAATCTTCATTGCATAATTATCATGGATTTGTTTGAATGTTTGAAGAACGCATATATTTATGGCATCAATGAGATATATTTGCATAACGGAAACTCAAAGTACTTAATCAATAAAGCACATAACGTTTTGGTTGGTATCTATTGGTAGTGACTTTCATATTTATTTTTCAATGACCTAATGTCTATTCACATAATCATTCTCTCTTTTCTTTTCATCACTAGATGTTTATTCATGTATCAAAACTGTATTTTGCAGCGAACCATATCTGACTTTTTTGAAATCTAAAGAAGCAAGGCAAAGAATTATATTGTTACGAATTGGTGCACTACCCATATATAAAAACACTGGTAGATTTGACGGACTTCCTAGGAACCAACGTCTTTGTCATATTTGTAACAATAATTATGTTGAAAATTAATTTCACTTTTTATTTGAATGCAAAATTTATCATGATTTACGCAGCAAATACTTTAAACATTTGCCATATCATATTACTCAACAATACTTTTTGAACATGTTGATGTGCACTGATCATTCAATTACACTGGCCTGTTCCAACTATATTAAGGATTCATTATCGCTACGCTCTCTTTATACTTGAGTGTCCATCTTCCACTACCATCAATTATACATTGTTTTTGTTATTTTGTATTGTACGTGGGCCCAAGGCCTTATACGAAATAAACTTGATTTGATTTGATTTGATTTTTGATAATTCAATCAACATACAATGGCAAGTGGTTATTAATCTATCACAAGCTAACATTTCAATCAATGATGTTTGACTACTTCCATGATCTTTCACATGATCTAATGTATGTAATCTAGATTTAATCAATTCTTCTTATCACCATTGATGCTTTCTCAGAAATTAAATTTCTGAAAAAATGCCAAGAGTATGGATCACAAAGTACTATGTCATCAGAGTAAATTGACCAAATATTTCATTTTGTTTGCTTTATCAAGTAATAAAGTTCTATGTGAAGTTGAGAAAAAATGATTTGATTAAACAAAAGTGAAAAATTATCGACAATTTGATCGAATGTTAAAAGTTGAAATTGTACAGAAACAAAAGTTAAAGGAACCTATTGTTTTATAAAGAATAGTCAAATTGAAGCATCATGTTCAAGAGATATAACAACTTTGAGTGCCTTTCAGAACAGATGATTAGACAATACAGTACTTATGATTATCGATTTTTTCAAGAATTATAGCACAAGTGAGTCATCAAAGTCACTAGATGTACAGCTGCGTAAATTAAGTCTGTTCACTTACCAGCCTATTCTAATTCAATATCAGTTAATTTGAAATGTCTTTGAGGCATCCTAGCATTGCGAAAATGAAACGGATTATGTTTAAAATTCACCTTATAAGTTGAGATTCAGTTAGCGTTATCATGTGTACTGTATGTCATACCTAAGAGATATTTGTTATAAATTTGGCAGAGCTTTGAAAGGGGTCAAAACATTTTCTTCAAAGGTTTACTGGAATCATTTTCATCGAAAATGGATATGTATATGAATTTCCCAAATATACACAATCAAGCAAACAAACTTTATGTACACAGCTGTAATTCAACTTAATGTTAATGTTGTTTTAAACAGTCCTTCCGGTTCTTGTTAAAAAACAATAAAAGGTTTAGAAGGAATGGCATAGGCCAATTCTTTTAACAATCTATGTTAAAACCAAATATGACATAAATGTTGTTCTACTGTTCAAGTTAAAGAGCAAAGCGGCTGATACTCATTAAATAACCATTTTTCACAACATTTCCAAATGATACAATAATGAAATAATACTTCGATATGTACAATTTATAGACATTCACTTTCTCTCAACATTTGATACACCGAACTACAAAGTCTCTCCCAGAATGGTCGAGAAGTATAGAAGTTTGAAATACTTGTTCTGTTTTGTAGTTTGCGAATTTTCCATTGCTCAGCTTTCCAGGCATTCTCTCCCCACAGAGGCAGCTCAGTCATACCCGAGTTAGCCTAGTTAGTTAGTTCTATTACGGCTAATACATGGGATAGAAAGGTAGAAATTTGATTGGATCAAAGTTAGTTGTGCAATCAGAGACGAAGTGGTCATTCGCAAAACCTGAGCCATTCCCTTGTACTTCGGCAAAGCTATCATTGAAATTTAACATCCAGGGGAGATAACTCTTCAGTTGACGAAACATTGCTTTTTACCTTCTCATTAGTTTTTATTTGGTTAATTGGTAAAATAAAATCTATCATAAAACAAATAATAATTAACACAATTATAAAACAGATTCTATTTAATGAAAAACCCTATCCATATCTGATTTTTCAAATATTTTCACTTTCACACTGCTAATGAAAATTAAACATAAAGGCATGATATTTTCCATGTCATTATACGACTGTTAAGAATTCCTGACACATGGTTATCCAAAAGGTGTTTTCATTGGCTGCAAAGAAAACTCGAGTATGACTGAGTAGCCACTGTGGAGAGAGAATGCTTTCCAGGTTGAAATTTGGGTTTTACAAATCTGTTTGAAGATAAAAAAGACATGTCCGCTCAGTACAGCTGATGTGTGTGATTAAGTAAGACCCTTTGAACATTGATCTTTCGACTTCTCCACATGTTGTATCACACACGACTTAATATTCGTATATGGTTAATAGGATAAAGATTTTATTTATTCATTCATGGATAAATAATGGAACTATTTCCAGTGAAGCCACTCTTCAAAGTCGTTACATTGGTAGAAGCAATCGAGAAAAACGAACTTGTAGATTGCATGATCTGGGTCTTAACATTTTCCTTAACATCGTTGCATTTATATCCTTTTAATTTCCATAGTGTGTTCATAAATATTCAAATGCTTCAGTTTTGATTAATCACGTTTCCACAACAGAAAATATTGAGAAAAATCGATTACTGAATCTACATTGTTTAAACTTATCTATGTAAAGAGTGAGCTTTGTGTTACCTTAAAGAATGTACATTTAAATTTTCAAAGCATTACGAAAATGATAACAATCGCAAGTACTATCAGCGAGTTAACTTGTACACTGTCTTTTCACTCACATGCTGTCTATTTGAATAAAGAACAGTTGGTTTCCTAGCCCATTAAGTCAAATACGAAAAAAGCATTTGCATCAGTAATTCATGATATGACAAGAAACTCTGAAGACATAGACTTATTGACAATAAGGATTTCGGACCAGAAACATCGTGACAATAGAGAGTGGAATGTAAATGACACTGTATATCTCAATTGGAGATTTTTTGAAAGCTCAACATCATTCTAAAACGACACAAACAAATCAAACATTATTGACCACTTGCGTAATAACATATTTGGTGCTTATATACAAATGAAAATAAAGTGTTATATTACTCAGTTAAAATTACTCATACTGACTTACATGTACATTAAATTTATTACTTAAGTATTGCTAAACTTCCCATGGATTCCAAATCTTATCACTTTCAAATTTTGTTTTATGTTTTTTATTATAGGTTACGTTGTAATGGATATGTTGATTGGGAATTACAATATATGACTTAAAGTACATCTTGCACATTTGTTGAACTCTTCATGACAACTTATGGTCCTACAGGGAAGAAAAGTACATATGACATTTTAAGAAGAGGACAGATTTATTCCTTTATCATCTTCAACGCATGATTGGTATTTTGTCACAAAGCAACATAACATACACTGCCCAAATAAAAAACGAAAACATAAATGTTGACATTTGCCCCACATACTTTTTAACAAATATATTTTCGAAACCATTGACATACTTATCTAGTTATCTTCACATGCATTAGTAGTTCATATAATCAATCCTTAAATAATGATCTGCTAAATATAACATATTAACACGTTGGAATTGATGAAACTCACAAACAAATATGTGAAGTACTTTTTAAACTCTAAACACATCATATGCATATACTTAAATCTTTTAAACCTATGTTCATCTTTGAATGAAATGATATATGAGAAACATATTGTTAACACAATGACAATAAATATAATGATAGCAACACGATGGGAATCAGTGTGATTGTGGTACGAATCCTGACTCCTGAATCGTGACTTTCAATTTACTGGGTTTCTACATGTATATAATTAGGTACAGGGTTTCAAGCCAACATGATTAGTATTCAACTCTTATTGTATTCACCTTTTGACCGACGTTAAGTTCCACTTCTATCAACCAATTAATATCCTCGTCATTCTAAATGTTAGAATTCTGACCTTGTTAATACTTGCCAATAGGTTGGTGTTGTGCTTCATGATGTTATGTACAGTAACATTTCTTTGCATTGAATAAACAAATGACCGATGTTGAGTTAGTTGATTCAGGATACATAAGACAATTCTAACATGTGAAAATGTATTTCTTTTTTCTTCCCTGGTCTTCACATGGCATGTTCATTAAAAGTGAGATTTCATATGTTCTACAACCTGACAATATATGACTTAAAGTACCTCTTGCATATTTTTTAAACTTTCCATGACAATTTTGGGTCCTACAGGGAAGAAAAGTACATACATGTATGACATTGTAAAAGGAGGACAGATTTGTTTTCTTTTATCATCTTCAACGCATGATTGGTATTTTGTACGTGACATAATTGATTTTTTAATAACTTCGTTTTCAAATATTTGCGAGGTTTGACATTTGTTCCTCTTAATTGAAATAGAATATAATCACCTCGTGTTCAAGAAAGGCAACCTAATGCAACGACAACTACATATTTGACCCCCAATAGTAGTCTGCAAATGTGTATAAAGTAGCTGTCTGTCAGTATGCTCTATATGTCAATCATTCCACCTGGTTCGTTCAACACACAGCTTGTGTGACAGTGATTGAAGTTCTTCAGCAGACAGTTTATAATCTGAAGCATCCAGATGGGTATTCGTTCAATATTTCGTAACACACATCACAAATACAATAATTAATTACGGAATACTCCTATGAGCAAACATGCACTCAAGTCCCCAAGAAACAGTCAGCACATTGTTATCTTCCAGTACGAAAATGTGAAATATTACGAAAATGTCAAATGATAAGAATAAAAAAGAAAGATATCTTATATTGTTCATTAGAGTTCCTATGATTGTTTCTCAATTTCATATCCTGAAAGGAAAAAAGACATGAAAGTTTCGCTAATTCTCGTAAATTATCCAGGATGATAGCTACGTGTGTGGAGTTTTGAGTAATGTTTTTCTTGTAGTTTGTATTTATTGACTTTTGATGGAATACTAATTGCATCTCCAGAGAAGCAGGGCACTCATTGAATTTCATGTCATTCAATATTGACTTAATCTTCATTGCATATTTATCATGGATTTGTTTGAATGTTTGAAGATCGCATATATTTATGGCATATATGAGATATATTTGCCTAAAGGAAACTCAAAGTACTTCATCAATAAAGCATATAACGTTTTGGTTGGTAACTATTGGTAGTGACTTTCATGATAATTTTCTAATCGCCTAATGTCTATTCACATTCTCATTTTTTAATAATTGAATCAACATAAAATGGCAAGTGGTAATTAATTTATCACAAGCTAAAATTTCAATCAATATTGTAACACTACTTTCATGAAAGAACTTCGTTTTGGTTGGTAACTATTGGTAGTGACTTTCATGATAATTTTCTAATGACCATATGTCTATTCACATAATTATTCTCTAATTTTTTAATAATTGAATCAACATAAAATGGCAAGTGGTAATTAATCTATCACAAGCTAACATTTCAATCACAATTGTAAAACTACTTTCATGACGTTTCACAAGATCTAATGTATGTAATCTAGATTTAATCTATTCTTCTTATCATCATTGATGCTATCGCAGTAAAAAAATGTGAAATGATTAAATCACTGAAAAATTTGCCAAGAGAGTGGATCACAAAGTAGAATTTCATAAGAGTAAATTGATCGAAGATACCATTTTGTTTGCTTTATCAAGTAATAAAGTTATATGTTAAGTTGAAAAAAAAATAATGGATTAAACAACCATAAGTGAAAAATGATCGAAAATTTGATTGAATGTTGAAAGTTGAATTGTACAGAAACAAAAATTAAAAGAACCTATTGTTTCATAATGAATAGTAAAATTGAAGCATCATGTTCAAGAGATATAACAACTTTGAACCTAGTGCCTTTCAGCAAAGATGATTAGACAATACAGAACATATGATTTCGATTTTTTAAAGAATTATAGTACAAGTGAGTCATCAAAGTCACTAGATGTACAGCTGCGTAAATTAAGTCTGTTCACTTACCAGCCTATCCCATTCAATATCATTTAATTTGAAATGTCTTTGAGGCATCCTAGCATTGCGATAATGAAACGGATAATGTTTAAAATTCACTTCACAAGTTGAGATTCAGTTAGCGTTAACATGTGTATGTCATACCGAAGAGATAATTGTAATAAATTTGGCAGAGCTTTGAAAGGGGTCAAAACATTTTCTTAAAAAGTTTACTGGGATCACTTTCATCGAAAATTGATATGTATCTGAATTTCCCAAATATACACAATCAAGCAGACAAACTTTAAAAAAAATAAAAGTTTTAGAAGGAATGGCATAGGTCAATTCTTTTAACAATCTATGTTAAAACCAAATATGACATAAATGTTGTTCTACTGTTCAAGTTAAAGAGCAAAGCGGCTGATACTCATTAATAAATATAAATAACCCTTTTTTCACAACATTTCCAAATGATACAATAATGAAATAATACTTCGATATGTATAATTTAAAGACATTCACTTTCTCTCAACATTTGATACACCGAACTACAAAGTCTCTCCTAGAATGGTCAAGAAGTACAGAAGTTTGAAATACTTGTTCTGTTTTGTAGTTTGCGAATTTTCCATTGCTCAGCTTTCCAGGAATTCTCTTCCCTCAGAGGCAGCTCAGTCATACCCGAGTTAGCCTAGTTAGTTAGTTCTATTACGGCTAATACATGGGATAGAAAGGTAGAAATTTGATTGGAGGCAATCACAGTTAGTTGTGCAATCAGAAACGCCGTTTCAAAAGTGGTCATTCGCAAAACCTAAGCCATTCCTGTGTACTTCGGCAAAGCTATCATTTAACATCCAGGGGAGATAACTCTTCAGTTGACGAAACATCGCTTTTTACCTTCTCATTAGTTTTTATTTGGTTATTTAGTAAAATAAAATCTATCATAAAACAAATAATAATTTACACAATTATAAAACAGATTCTATTTGATGAAAAACCCTATCCATATCTGATTTTTCAAATATTTTCACTTTCACACTGCTTATGAAAATTAAACACAAAGGCATGATATTTTCCATGTCATTATACGACTGTTAAGAATTCCTGACACATGGTTATCCAAAAGGTGTTTTCATTGGCTGCAAAGAAGGGATATATAAATTTTGAAAACTCGAGTATGACTGAGTTGCCACTGTGGAGAGAGAATGCTTTCCAGGTTGAAATTTGGGTTTTACAAATCTGTTTGAAGATAAAAAAGACATGTCCGCTCAGTACAGCTGATGTGTGTGATTAAGTAAGACCCTTTGAACATTGATCTTTCGACTTCTCCACATGTTGTATCACACACGACTTAATATTCGTATATGGTTAATAGGATAAAGATTTTATTTATTCATTCATGGATAAATAATGGAACTATTTCCAGTGAAGCCACTCTTCAAAGTCGTTACATTGGTAGAAGCAATCGAGAAAAACGAACTTGTAGATTGCATGATCTGGGTCTTAACATTTTCCTTAACATCGTTGCATTTATATCCTTTTAATTTCCATAGTGTGTTCATAAATATTCAAATGCTTCAGTTTTGATTAATCACGTTTCCACAACAGAAAATATTTAGAAAAATCGATTACTGAATCTACATTGTTTAAACTTATCTATGTAAAGAGTGAGCTTTGTGTTACCTTAAAGAATGTACATTTAAATTTTCAAAGCATTACGAAAATGATAACAATCGCAAGTACTATCAGCGAGTTAACTTGTACACTGTCTTTTCACTCACATGCTGTCTATTTGAATAAAGAACAGTTGGTTTCCTAGCCCATTAAGTCAAATACGAAAAAAGCATTTGCATCAGTAATTCATGATATGACAAGAAACTCTGAAGACATAGACTTATTGACAATAAGGATTTCGGACCAGAAACATCGTGACAATAGAGAGTGGAATGTAAATGACACTGTATATCGCAATTGGAGATTTTTTGAAAGCTCAACATCATTCTAAAACGACACAAACAAATCAAACATTATTGACCACTTGCGTAATAACATATTTGGTGCTTATATACAAATGAAAATAAAGTGTTATATTACTCAGTTAAAATTACTCATACTGACTTACATGTACATTAAATTTATTACTTAAGTATTGCTAAACTTCCCATGGATTCCAAATCTTATCACTTTCAAATTTTGTTTTATGTTTTTTATTATAGGTTACGTTGTAATGGATATGTGAAATTTTCATCTTTTCGGCACAGAGAGGATATTCTCCAGGCAGCTAGGGTGAACCTGAAAGGCAACAGAAATTACAGGATATCTCCAGACTTTACCCAGTCTGTCAGGCAGACGAGAAAAATTCTCGGTGAATATGTCAAAGAGTATAGGCAAAAAGGTGATGAGTGCTATGTTTCGTATGACAAACTGGTACTAAATGGCACTTTCTACAGGTATGATTCCGCACAAAAAACAATTGTTGAGGCAGGAAGAAATGTTCGGACAGGGCGTCAGGACAAATCTACGGAATTGGGATCTTTAGGTCACAGAACAGACACGAGCAGACGAAGTGACAACCTGCCTCATCTCCCAAAGATTGATCGTAGCAGACGACACAGCGGAGACAGGAGATCACACCCCCGGACAGACTCGGACAGCTAACGGAGTGGTCGAGGCCAAGTCCTACCTAAAGTTACGTATGCTAATGACCAGGTTAATGATCAGTTTAATTATCAGTTTAATGATCAGGTTAATGATCAGGTTAATGATCAGTTTAATTATCAGTTTAATGACCAGGTTAATGATCAGTTTAATGACCAGTTTAATGACCAGGTTAATGATCAGTTTAATGATCAGGTTAATGATCAGGTTAATGATCAGTTTAATTATCAGTTTAATGACCAGGTTAATGATCAGTTTAATGACCAGGTTAATGGTCTAAATAACAATTCCCTGATTAATCAAAAAACGCAGGCAAATATATCAATCTTGTCTTGGAATATTAATGGACTATATTCAAAACTTCAAAATCTAATTTTTCTAAGTTCTTTTGATGTTTTTGCTTTGATTGAAACATGGGCAAAAAATACTGCAGATTTTGAACATGCATTTCCAGATCACACTTGCCACCAGTGTATCCGGAAGAAGACGCACTCACTGGGTAGATACAGTGGTGGTATAGCAGTCTACATCAGGAAGTCACTGTCGTCTCTCTTCACTCGTCTCCACAGTGAATGGTCAGATTGCGTCTTCCTCCAATCAAGCATCTCCCCACATGAGAACATCATGGGTTTTGTGTATGTGCAGGATGCAACCACCGCTGCAGCAAATTCACAAACCGCTAGTGGTATTGAACTCTTGGAGTTAAGACTTATCTCATTGAATCTAGACTTTCCAAAGGCCTCATTTACAATCTTAGGGGATTTTAATGCCCGTATTGGCCAGGAACAATGTTTTATTGTGGATGATGACGTTAGCTATTTGCCTATTGAAGAGTTAGACTATGATAGCGACCAGTTTAGCATACTTAGAAACTCAAAAGATAATATTGTCAACATACAAGGGAAACAGTTGTTAAGTTTGTGCAGAAATTTGAAAGTACATGTTCTTAATGGGAGATCGGGGTCGGACAATAAAGGCGACTTTACGTTTATAGGGTGTCAAGGGAATAGTGTAGTGGATTATTGCCTAGTGTCAACTGATATCTATGAAAAGTTTATCAATTTCAAAATATTAACAAAATCTGATTCTGACCATCTCCCGATATCTGTTGACATGATAACGTCACGTGACCAGTCAGCTGCACGTGAAACATGCACTCAGACCCGTACACAGCACATAGAGCGATTCACTTGGCGAGCCGAATACACCGGTAAGTTCTCTGATATTATGAAACATGCTCTTTACCCATTTAGTGACAATTTTGATACTTGTTTGAAGCGAAACGTAAATTCAACTTTGACATGCTTTGTAGACCTTTTCAGTCATTGTTTTGCTCTCTCCGATACACATAGCAAAAACACTGCACACTTCACAAGAAAGCAATGTAAACCACAGCCAAAATGGTTTGACAAACAATGTGAGAACTTAAAGCGTAAGAAATACGAATTTCTAGATATATTTAGGACTACAAATGACAAAAGACACTGCATACAATATCTGAAATATAAAAAAGATTTTAAGAAATTATGCAAAGATAAACAAGCAGCGTATGAAAAGAAAATAGCTCTTGAAATTGCTAATGCAGCAAAAAGTAACATGTGCAAAGAATTCTGGAAAACGATCAAGCAACACTGCGACAATAACTATGCTACCGCGAACATAACAGCTGATACATGGTCAGACTACTTTAGAGATCTTCTTAACCCAAATCCAAACGAGAACTCCGTATTTGATAGAGATGTTAGAGAATTTTTATTAAGCCATGATGCCCGTAATTGCGACCAGTGCAGAAATTGTGATGACATATTAGGTACTGAAATATCTGATCAAGAGATTATGAATTCTATTAAACATCTTAAAAATGGCAAAGCCCCCGGAGTGGATGGCATTCCAGTGGAAGCTATTAAAGAGTCCTGTTCTCTATTATTGCCATTTTATAATCGTTTCTTTAATGAGATATTGAACACTGGAATTCTCCCAGATCAATGGCATATTGGTTTGATCATACCTTTGTATAAATCTGGAAGTAGAAATGACCCAAATAACTATAGGGGCATTGCTCTACTAGATATCCTTAGCAAAGTATTTATGTACATTATAGAGTCACGAATTAAGTTTTGGATTACTACTCAAGAACTGTTATCTGAATCACAGGCAGGCTTTAGGGTAGATTATAGTACAACTGATCAAATATTCACTCTATATTCTGTAATTCATAAATATATCAGAAAGAAACGTGGCAAGTTCTATTGTATATTTGTCGATTTTAAGAAAGCCTTCGATACCGTTGACAGAAACAAACTCCTATCAGTTCTTCTTAATAATGGCCTACACGGCAAAATAAATACCCTGCTTCGAAATATGTACACCCGTGTTAAATCTGCTGTTCGATGTAATAAACGAACTATGACGGAGGTTTTTGATACTACGGCTGGAGTTCGACAGGGTTGTATCCTATCTCCTATACTATTCATTTTATACATTGAAGAATTGGTTAAGGATATAGTGGAAAGTAATTATAGTGGTGCATTTATTGATGAAGCGGTTGATGCTCTCTCAATCCTGTTGTTTGCTGATGATGTTGCAATATTTGGAGACAGTGTTATAAATCTTCAAAAGAAAATTGATATTCTAGAAAAGTATTGTACGAAATGGGGACTTGCAATAAATACTGACAAGACCAAAGTCGTAGTGTTCAAAAAAGGAGGCAAAGTGTCAAAATATGAAAAATGGCATATCGGTAATACGAAACTTGAAACTGTCAATTATTATAAATATCTTGGATTAACTTTGTCATGTCGTAATATGTTTTCAAAAGCTTGTGATATATTATCCAAACAAGCAGAAAAGGCTCTGTACCCAATTAAAAAATTCATTTGTGCCTATAAAACTGTACTTCCAGATATTGCTTTTAAGATTTTTGATGGAAAAATTCAACCAATTCTATTGTATGGGGCTGAGATTTGGGGGACAGTGTTTCGTTATAATATAGAAAAAGTACATTCAAACTTTTGTAAGTTTGTGCTAGGAGTTGGCTATCGCTCCCCAACTAAAGCTATATTGGCTGAATGTGGTCGACACCAGCTACATGTTAACTATAAAACAAGAGTGATATCGTATTGGATACGGTTGCTGAGACAGCCCGATTCCCGTAATTCAAAGCGATGTTATCTAATGCTAAAACGTCTTGATGATTCTGGAGATGTTAACTGGACTTCATCAGTGCGAGAGTTATTATTTCAGTACGGTCTATCTTACGCCTGGTTGAATCAGAATGTAGGTAACAAAGAACTGTTTATTAGCATGTTTAAACAAAGATGTAAAGATATTTATTGTCAAGAGTGGTCAGCCTCTGTGAATAGTTCAAAATATTTCAACACATATTCAACATTTAAATTTAGTATTATACCAGAAATATATCTATTGGTGTTGCCCTCGCTTTATCTGCGAAGAGCAATGACAAAATTCCGTTGTGGTATAGCTGGCTACAAGATACAACTATATAGAAGGTCAAAAAGTGAAGATACTTCCATTGCTTTGTGCCCTCACTGTAACAACAGCAAGTTGGAAAATGAATACCATGCATTACTGGAATGTCCATATTATAATGATGTACGAACTAAATATTTACCATGCTATTATTACATTAACCCAAATCAAGACAAATTTATAAGTCTAATGAATACAACATCAGTTAATATTATATTACGCTTAGCTGTGTTTTGTGCTAAAATATCACCTGTACGTGAGAACAAAGTGTAGACAATGTAAAGGCGCTCCAGAATAATTGTATATTAAAACACATGTCATTGTACTGTTGGCCTCATGGCCATTTATACAAATAAAATCTGTCTGTCTGTCTGTCTGATATGTTGATTGGGAATTACAATATATGACTTAAAGTACCTCTTGCACATTTGTTGAACTCTTCATGACAACTTATGGTCCTACAGGGAAGAAAAGTACATATGACATTTTAAGAAGAGGACAGATTTATTCCTTTATCATCTTCAACGCATGATTGGTATTTTGTCACAAAGCAACATAACATACACTGCCCAAATAAAAAACGAAAACATAAATGTTGACATTTGCCCCACATACTTTTTAACAAATATATTTTCGAAACCATTGACATACTTATCTAGTTATCTTCACATGCATTAGTAGTTCATATAATCAATCCTTATATAATGATCTGCTAAATATAACATATTAACACGTTGGAATTGATGAAACTCACATACAAATATGTGAAGTATTTTTTAAACTCTAAACACATCATATGCATATACTTAAATCTTTTAAACCTATGTTCATCTTTGAATGAAATGATATATGAGAAACATATTGTTAACACAATGACAATAAATATAATGATAGCAACACGATGGGAATCAGTGTGATTGTGGTACGAATCCTGACTCCTGAATCGTGACTTTCAATTTACTGGGTTTCTACATGTATATAATTAGGTACAGGGTTTCAAGCCAACATGATTAGTATTCAACTCTTATTGTATTCACCTTTTGACCGACGTTAAGTTCCACTTCTATCAACCAATTAATATCCTCGTCATTCTAAATGTTAGAATTCTGACCTTGTTAATACTTGCCAATAGGTTGGTGTTGTGCTTCATGATGTTATGTACAGTAACATTTCTTTGCATTGAATAAACAAATGACCGATGTTGAGTTAGTTGATTCAGGATACATAAGACAATTCTAACATGTGAAAATGTATTTCTTTTTTCTTCCCTGGTCTTCACATGGCATGTTCATTAAAAGTGAGATTTCATATGTTCTACAACCTGACAATATATGACTTAAAGTACCTCTTGCATATTTTTTAAACTTTCCATGACAATTTTGGGTCCTACAGGGAAGAAAAGTACATACATGTATGACATTGTAAAAGGAGGACAGATTTGTTTTCTTTTATCATCTTCAACGCATGATTGGTATTTTGTACGTGACATAATTGATTTTTTAATAACTTCGTTTTCAAATATTTGCGAGGTTTGACATTTGTTCCTCTCAATTGAAATAGAATATAATCACCTCGTGTTCAAGAAAGGCAACCTAATGCAACGACAACTACATATTTGACCCCCAATAGTAGTCTGCAAATGTGTATAAAGTAGCTGTCTGTCAGTATGCTCTATATGTCAATCATTCCACCTGGTTCGTTCAACACACAGCTTGTGTGACAGTGATTGAAGTTCTTCAGCAGACAGTTTATAATCTGAAGCATCCAGATGGGTATTCGTTCAATATTTCGTAACACACATCACAAATACAATAATTAATTACGGAATACTCCTATGAGCAAACATGCACTCAAGTCCCCAAGAAACAGTCAGCACATTGTTATCTTCCAGTACGAAAATGTGAAATATTACGAAAATGTCAAATGATAAGAATAAAAAAGAAAGATATCTTATATTGTTCATTAGAGTTCCTATGATTGTTTCTCAATTTCATATCCTGAAAGGAAAAAAGACATGAAAGTTTCGCTTATTCTCGTAAATTATCCAGGATGATAGCTACGTGTGTGGAGTTTTGAGTAATGTTTTTCTTGTAGTTTGTATTTATTGACTTTTGATGGAATACTAATTGCATCTCCAGAGAAGCAGGGCACTCATTGAATTTCATGTCATTCAATATTGACTTAATCTTCATTGCATATTTATCATGGATTTGTTTGAATGTTTGAAGATCGCATATATTTATGGCATATATGAGATATATTTGCCTAAAGGAAACTCAAAGTACTTCATCAATAAAGCACATAACGTTTTGGTTGGTAACTATTGGTAGTGACTTTCATGATAATTTTCTAATCGCCTAATGTCTATTCACATTCTCATTTTTTAATAATTGAATCAACATAAAATGGCAAGTGGTAATTAATTTATCACAAGCTAAAATTTCAATCAATATTGTAACACTACTTTCATGAAAGAACTTCGTTTTGGTTGGTAACTATTGGTAGTGACTTTCATGATAATTTTCTAATGACCATATGTCTATTCACATAATTATTCTCTAATTTTTTAATAATTGAATCAACATAAAATGGCAAGTGGTAATTAATCTATCACAAGCTAACATTTCAATCACAATTGTAAAACTACTTTCATGACGTTTCACAAGATCTAATGTATGTAATCTAGATTTAATCTATTCTTCTTATCATCATTGATGCTATCGCAGTAAAAAAATGTGAAATGATTAAATCACTGAAAAATTTGCCAAGAGAGTGGATCACAAAGTAGAATTTCATAAGAGTAAATTGATCGAAGATACCATTTTGTTTGCTTTATCAAGTAATAAAGTTATATGTTAAGTTGAAAAAAAAATAATGGATTAAACAACCATAAGTGAAAAATGATCGAAAATTTGATTGAATGTTGAAAGTTGAATTGTACAGAAACAAAAATTAAAAGAACCTATTGTTTCATAATGAATAGTAAAATTGAAGCATCATGTTCAAGAGATATAACAACTTTGAACCTAGTGCCTTTCAGCAAAGATGATTAGACAATACAGAACATATGATTTCGATTTTTTAAAGAATTATAGTACAAGTGAGTCATCAAAGTCACTAGATGTACAGCTGCGTAAATTAAGTCTGTTCACTTACCAGCCTATCCCATTCAATATCATTTAATTTGAAATGTCTTTGAGGCATCCTAGCATTGCGATAATGAAACGGATAATGTTTAAAATTCACTTCACAAGTTGGGATTCAGTTAGCGTTAACATGTGTATGTCATACCGAAGAGATAATTGTAATAAATTTGGCAGAGCTTTGAAAGGGGTCAAAACATTTTCTTAAAAAGTTTACTGGGATCACTTTCATCGAAAATTGATATGTATCTGAATTTCCCAAATATACACAATCAAGCAGACAAACTTTAAAAAAAATAAAAGTTTTAGAAGGAATGGCATAGGTCAATTCTTTTAACAATCTATGTTAAAACCAAATATGACATAAATGTTGTTCTACTGTTCAAGTTAAAGAGCAAAGCGGCTGATACTCATTAATAAATATAAATAACCCTTTTTTCACAACATTTCCAAATGATACAATAATGAAATAATACTTCGATATGTATAATTTAAAGACATTCACTTTCTCTCAACATTTGATACACCGAACTACAAAGTCTCTCCTAGAATGGTCAAGAAGTACAGAAGTTTGAAATACTTGTTCTGTTTTGTAGTTTGCGAATTTTCCATTGCTCAGCTTTCCAGGAATTCTCTTCCCTCAGAGGCAGCTCAGTCATACCCGAGTTAGCCTAGTTAGTTAGTTCTATTACGGCTAATACATGGGATAGAAAGGTAGAAATTTGATTGGAGGCAATCACAGTTAGTTGTGCAATCAGAAACGCCGTTTCAAAGTGGTCATTCGCAAAACCTAAGCCATTCCTGTGTACTTCGGCAAAGCTATCATTTAACATCCAGGGGAGATAACTCTTCAGTTGACGAAACATCGCTTTTTACCTTCTCATTAGTTTTTATTTGGTTATTTAGTAAAATAAAATCTATCATAAAACAAATAATAATTTACACAATTATAAAACAGATTCTATTTGATGAAAAACCCTATCCATATCTGATTTTTCAAATATTTTCACTTTCACACTGCTTATGAAAATTAAACACAAAGGCATGATATTTTCCATGTCATTATACGACTGTTAAGAATTCCTGACACATGGTTATCCAAAAGGTGTTTTCATTGGCTGCAAAGAAGGGATATATAAATTTTGAAAACTCGAGTATGACTGAGTTGCCACTGTGGAGAGAGAATGCTTTCCAGGTTGAAATTTGGGTTTTACAAATCTGTTTGAAGATAAAAAAGACATGTCCGCTCAGTACAGCTGATGTGTGTGATTAAGTAAGACCCTTTGAACATTGATCTTTCGACTTCTCCACATGTTGTATCACACACGACTTAATATTCGTATATGGTTAATAGGATAAAGATTTTATTTATTCATTCATGGATAAATAATGGAACTATTTCCAGTGAAGCCACTCTTCAAAGTCGTTACATTGGTAGAAGCAATCGAGAAAAACGAACTTGTAGATTGCATGATCTGGGTCTTAACATTTTCCTTAACATCGTTGCATTTATATCCTTTTAATTTCCATAGTGTGTTCATAAATATTCAAATGCTTCAGTTTTGATTAATCACGTTTCCACAACAGAAAATATTTAGAATAATCGATTACTGAATCTACATTGTTTAAAACTTATTTATGTAAAGAATGAGATTTGTGTAACCTTAAAGAATGTACATTTAAATTTTCAAAGCATTACGAAAATGATAACAATCACAAGTACAATCAGCAAGTTAAGGTGCAAACTGTCTTTTCACTCACATGCTGTCTATTTGAAAAAAGAACAGTTGATTTCCTAGCCAATTAAGTCAAATACAGTCAAGCATTTGCATCAGTTTTTCATGACATGACAAGAAACCCTGAAGACATATACTTTTTGACTATAAGGATTTTGGACCAGAAACAGCGTGACAATAGTCAGTGGAATGTAAATGAAGTGTAAATAAAGTGTTATATTACTCAGTTAAAATTACTCATACTGACTTACATGTACATTAAATTTATTACTTAAGTATTGCTAAACTTCAATCCCATGGATTCCAAATCTTATAACTTTCAAACTTTGTCTTATGTTTTTTATTATAGCTTACGTTGTAATGGATATATTGATTGGGAATTACACGAATTATCATGATAATGAAATTTCCTTTATATTAAAACTAAAATAATAATAAACCCTAAGGAAATAGATGTGGTGATGTAAAATATTCCTGCCTACTAGAATTATATCTATCTTGTTTTGTGATGAATATCTGTAATTTTGGCAGTATTTCTTTAGTTAATCCTTCTCAATCAAATTCAAATCTTCTTAAGATACTGCTTTAGGCTAATGTCTTTACAACCAATGAGAAACAATTTACTCCTCATGTCACTTTAGAATCTTCAGGTCTTGAAGATTGTTAAATAGTTTGATTTACTGATTTACTACACAAAACTTGTTGTACAGCTTATAAAAAACACTTTTAAAGATTTAAACACATATGATGAATAACAAAACGCTGATAATCAAAACATTCACACAATGGTATTTGAATGATGAAATTTTGTAAAAATGAACGGTTTTCAAAACGCTGATAATCAAAACATTCACACAATGTTAACACTTGTCAATACATTGGTGTTGTGTTTCGTTATTTTATGTACAGTAACATTTCTTTGCATTGAAAAAACATAATGACTGATGTTGATTTAGTAGATTTAGGATACATAAGACAATTCTAACATGTGAAAATGTCCTTTTTGTCTTCCCTGGTCTTCATATTTCATGTTCATTAAATTTGAGATTTCATATATTCTACAACCTTACAATATATGACTTAAAGTACCTCTTGCATATTTGTGACAACTTATGGTCCTACAGGGAAGAAAAGTACATATGACATTTTAAGAAGAGGACAGATTTATTCCTTTATCATCTTCAACGCATGATTGGTATTTTGTCACAAAGCAACATAACATACACTGCCCAAATAAAAAACAAAAACATAAATGTTGACATTTGCCCCACATACGTTTTAACAAATATATTTTCGAAACCATTGACATACTTATCTAGTTACCTTCACATGCATTAGTAGTTCACATAATCAATCCTTAAATAATGATCTGCTACATATAACATATTAACACGTTGGAATTGATGAAACTCACATACACATATGTGAAGTACTTTTTAAACTCTTAACACATCATATGCATAAACTTAAATATTTTAAACCTATGTTCATCTTTGAATGAAATGATATATGAGAAACATATTGTAAACACAATGACAATAAATATAATGATAGCAACACGATGGGAATCAGTGAGATTGTGGTACGAATCCTGACACCTGAATCGTGACTTTCAATTTACTGGGTTTCTACATGTATATACTTAGGTTTTAGGGTTTCAAGCCAACATGATTTGTATTCAACTCTAATTGTATTCACCTTTTGACCGACGTTATGCTTCACTTCTATCAACCAATTAATATCCTCGTCATACTAAATGTTAGAATTCTGACCTTGTAAACACTTGCCAATAGGTTGGTGTTGCGCTTCATGATGTAATGTACAGTAACATTTCTTTGCATTGAAAAAAGATAAGACTGATGTTGAGTTAGTTGATTCAGCATACATAAGACAATTATAACATGTGAAAATGTATTTCTTTTTTTCCCCTTGTTTTCACATTGCATGTTCATTAAAAGTGAGATTTCATATATTCTACAACATTACAATATATGACTTAAAGTACCTCTTGCATATTTTTTAAACTTTCCATGACAATTTTTTGTCCTACAGGGAAGAAAAGTACATACATGTATGACATTGTTAAAGGAGGACAGATTTGTTTTCTTTTATCATCTTCAACGCATGATTGGTATTTTGTACGTGACATAATTGATTATTTAATAACTTCGTTTTCAAATATTTGCGAGGTTTGACATTTGTTCCTCTCAAATGAAATAGAATATAATCACCTCGTGTTCAAGAAAGGCAACCTAATGCAACGACAACTACATATATAACCCCAATAGTAGTCTGCAAATGTGTATAAAGCAGCTGTCTGTCAGTATACTCTATATGTCAATCATTCCACCGGATCCCTTCAACACACAGCTTGTGTGACAGTGATTGAAGTTAATAATCTGAAGCATCCAGATGGGTATACGTTCAATATTGCTTAAGACCTTAACAAACATCACTTCTACAATAATTCATTATAATCTCCTATGAGAAAACATGAACTCAAATAGTTACCTTTTGGTAGGAAAATGGGAAATATTACGAAAATGCCAAATGATGAAAAACGAAAGAGAGAGATATAATATGTTGCTCATTAGAGTTCCTATGAACTGTCCCACAATTTCATATCCTGTAAGGAAAAAAGACATGGAAGTTTTGTGAATTCTAAATTATCCAGGATAAAAGCTACGTGTGTTGAGTTTTGAGTGACGTTTTTCTTGTAGTTAGTATTCATTGATTTTTGATGGAATACTGATTGCAACGCCAGGAAAGCAGGGCATTCATTGAATTTCATATCGTTCAAATTGATTTCATCTTCATTGCATGTTTATCTTGGATTCGTTTGAATGTTTGAAGAACGTTTATATTTATGGCATCTGTGAGATTTCTTTGCCTAACTCCACCCTACTATATCAATAAAGCACATAAATATTTGGTTGGTATCTATTGGTACTGTCTTTCCAAATTGTTCTAATGAACTCATATCTCAATTACATAATCTTTACTTATAATCAGTTCATTTAATGGCAAGTGGTAACTATCTATCACAAGCTAACATTTCAATCAATGATGTATGACTACTTTCACGAAGTTTCACAAGATCTTATGTATGTAATCTAGATTTAAAATATGTGAAATAATAAAATCACTTATAAAATTTGCCAAATGATTGGATCACAAAGTAGTATTTCATGAGAGAAATTGACTGACATTTCCGGTTTGTTTGCTTTATCAATAACTTTAGATCTAAGTCATTTTTGTTCCTTTGCATTAATGTAATTGAGCTGATTCTTTTCAAACAAATTTTTTTTGGATTATTTAAATCGAAATTGGATATGTATCTGAATTTCAAAAATATGACACAATCTATCTTTTTACCCATGCCAAATATCGGAATTAAGCACCAGTGACGAGGCGATTCCGCAATGTAGTTTGCGAATGGTTATTTTGAGAATTGGAACATTGGTGTTCCTTGTAAGTGCTCCTGGGGTCATTTTAATGACGAAATCTAAATCACATTACATTTGCACTAATATACACAATCAAGTGAACAAACTGAATGTACGCAGCTGTAATTTAAAGTCAACTATGATGTCGATGCCAAACTTCGATGATTCAGTTAACTTAATGTTGATGTTGTTTCAGAAAGTTATTCTAGTTCGTGTTTGAAAAAAATAGATTTAGAACAAATGACATGAAACTATAGGTTTTACAAATCTGTTTGAAAAATAAAAAGACATGTCCGCTCAGTACAGCTGCTGTGTGAGATTAAGTAGGACCCTTTAAACATTGACCTTTCGACATCTCCACATGTTGTATCACACAAGACTTAGTATGGACATATGCTTGAACGGATAAAGATTTCAATTATTCATTCATAGATAAACTATTTCCAGTGTAGCAACTCGTCAAAGTCGTTGCATTTGTAATCGCAATCGAGAACAAAGACATGTAAATTTTATGATCCGGGTCTTAACATTTTCCCGAACATCCCCTCCATTTGAGTTTATTTCCATAGTGTGTTCATAAATATTCCAATGCTTCAGTTTTGATTAATCACGCTTCCACAAAAAAATAAAATATTTCGAATAATTGATTACTGAATCTACATTGTTTTAACCTTGACCATCGTTGTTTTACATAAAATTGCGATCATGTGAAGAGTAGGCTTTTTGTAACCTTAACGGATGTACATTTGAATTTTCAAAGCATAATGGAAAAGATCAGAGGTACATTCAGGGAGCTAACATGTAGTCTATTTGACAAAAAGAAAAGTTGGTTTTATAGCCCATGAAGTCATAAACGAATCAAGCATTTGTCAGTAATTCAACATGAAATGACAAGAAACCCTGAAGACATGGACTTTTTGACAAACAGGTTTTCGCACCAGAAACATTGTGAGAAAAGGCTGTGGAAATAAAATGACACTGTATATTAGAGTTTAATTTGCAAGCTCCTAATCATTGTAAAATGACCCCAAACAAATTATAAATCAATGACCTTTTGTGTATTAACGACACCGGTTTCAAACATATTTGGTGTGTATATACGATTGAAGAATAAAGTGTTACGGTTTTGCAAATGCCAATTTGCAACCATATGTAATTCATCCATTACCATAAACCATAAATAAATGTTCAGGGTTGAAAAAACCTTGCTTTGATTAAGACGAGAAAAAATCATAGTTTGTGGACTCATACCCCTTAGATACCACTGGACATTAAGTTAAAATTACTCAGTTACAAGTTCTCATATTTACATTTAAAAATGTTCTAACAGTATTGCAAAACTGAAACTCCATGGATTCTAATCCTTATCAGTGTATAACAAATATGATATTTTCAACAATTTCAAACTGTGTTAATCATTACTCATGGAAATATTGATTGGTAAAGTTTACCAAAACAAACTTATTCTCATGGTAATGGAATTTCCCCTATATGAAAAATGAAATATAGAACAAGCCCTAAGGAAATACATGTGATGACGTGAACTATTCCTGCGTACTAGAATCAAATTTATCTTGTTTTGTGTTAAACATCTATGATATTTCGAGTATTTAACGGTAAATCCTACTCAATCAAATCTTTCTGGTGTTTTGATAATCTCCTTACATACTGCTTTCGGCTAATGTCCATTTTGGAACCCATGAGAAAACAATTTACTCTATGAATGGTTTTCCTCATGAACCAAAGGTTGACGCATTATCTGTGAATTACATAGGGAATATCTAATCACGCCTGTTTCATATGATCTTTTTGTCGTTTTTTCTCTAGTGCGAGCAATAAGTATAAACAGATTATAAATAATCAAAGTCGTGTTTGTTGAAAAATTGATCAAATAAAGTTTTGTAGTACTTATACCGCCGAATAAAAAGCAATAGTCAGAGCAGAAATTTATCGTCAAAATATTTGACATGCTGTCTGAGAAAGTGATATTTTACCCTTGGGTTTAGTAAAAATTGACCTAATTGTTGATGTTGATGGTCATCACAAAGTTGATTTGCTGTTAAAATTAGATTATCCTATTGGCTCCTAGTAAAAAAGATATATCTTCTTACAAACGAACTTGGACATATTGTCTCTTGTCCCTCTGGGCAGGAAACTTCATCCACACACCTAGCTATAAAATTGGTATCTTAAAAAAAATTTACTAACACATATTCCTTCAAAGGTAATTCGTTATAAAGCTTTTTAAAAAAATAGGAAGTAAATATGATTTTCTGGCAGTGCCTCCTGACAACACTTTTCGAAAAAAAACTAAATTGTTTTTTAGGTGAACTTTTACGGTAGCATTTTTACAAGTCGTTGGTATGAAATAAGAAAATGAATCAATCATATTTGCATGACAAAACTTTGAAAATAAATAAAGCGGTCAGAAAATAATTGCAGTATTTTACTATTAATTGCATAAGTATGAGAACGACCAAAATGGTGGTTCATGTCTACTGTTTTGCTCCTTGAAATAATTGATTGATGTAATAGACAGACAATTTCCCGAAATATAGGACGAGGTAAACAAAGTGTTTTTACGTTGTTTTAGTGTCCATCCATAGTTGCCTTGTATTGATTTGAACACAATTCATATCTTGATACAAGTGACGCGCTTAATGGTTGTAAGTGTGTGGAAGCTTTGCAAACAGATCAATTAATGATAAAACGACGGATACTATTGATTTTAATCATAAATAAAGATGGAACGAAAGTAGGTTAAGCATGATCACTTTAATTTCCAAATTAGAATTTGTTAAAATGTCCGCTTGGTAAATATATATATATATATATGTATGTATATATGTATTTGTGACGATCCGATCAATTTACCTTTGAAACCTGGTTACTTCATCTTGAAATTTTTTGTTGTTTGATAGTCTATGGCATAAGATTAAATAAAAGTTGTTGAAATCTAATCCACGGACATTTCAAACCTCATAAATTTCCTTGTTTACAGTTTTCTGTTTGATCAAGTCGAAAGTAAGTATAAGAAATTTCAACTTGGAGTTAATTTTGGTCATTGCTGTAATCAACAATTATTTTCAGAGCCAGGCATGCATCACATGCTCACTTCACATGACCACACGACTTAAATACTTGATCCCTCAAGTAGTGTAGGCTTTAATGTTGAGGTCTAAGCTAGGAAATACATTCTAGATTAGACTAGACAATAACCATATTGTGTAATGTGACTGAATTCCGTAACTAATAGTTACATCATCAACATGTAATTTTGTCGTTTCATGAACAATTTATCACATAAGTACCTACACCATGATCACCCAAAAAAAACTTTCCTTCTAGTAGAGAAAGTTTTCAGTATTAAACTGTCAATAACCTCTAGGTTGAAATAAAAACAACAAAATTACATGTTGATGATGTAACTAAATTTCAACCTAAAGGCTACTCACAGTTTAATACTGAAAACTTCGCTTGCAATATTCCATATAAACTTTGTAAGAAAGAAATCAGTATATACATTGCAGTAATGCAAAGGAACACATATGACTTAGGTCTAAAGCTATTGATCACCAATGAAGGATTTATAAAGAAACATACAAAATAATGTTTTCGAAATTTTGACCCCTGGTCATTTCAATGCCCTGCCAAATTAGTGACGATTATCTTTCAGGTATGACATATTATGATATTAATATGTTAAGCCAAACTGAATGTTAACTCATGTACTCAAATTTCAACATTATCCATTTCGTTTTCGCAATGCTAGGATGCCCCAAAGACATTCCACATTACATGATATTTGCACTTTAAAATGAACAAACTTAAGATACGCAACTGTAGTGTTGTTCCGAGTTTTTGTTTTCTCCAAAGGGTGTGAGTTAGAAATTGTGGCAAACATAAATGTAGAAAGTTGTGAATTTACAATGATTATGTCGGTCAATATGCGATAAGACAAAACCTAACTTGGTCGTCAGCATCCGTCTTTTGAGCCCTCGAATAGCTCACACTCAATCCTTCAATTCTAGTATTTGGTTTGGTATCGGTATTGCGTTTACCTTCATGTATACATTGGAAAGATAACAATATGGATATGACATAGAGAGAAAGTCTTCAAACCTCTCTAGCTCAGTAGGTACATGTAGAATCGTTGTTTAGAAACATAAAGGTCCCGGATTCAAATCCCACTTTCGTTGTTTGTAATTCTCAAAAATTCAAAATGAAAATTTTTACAAGTCCTTAAGTTTATAAAGTTCTTTTCACCTAACTTAGTTTAGTTTTACAATGAAAAAGAAGGTACTTTAGATAAGTGTATCGGTCAGTACAAAGGAAACCATAGCAAAGAGACCGGAAGTGGGGTATACCTTCCAACCTTTCTAGATTTATTTAGTTAGTTGTTAGTATTTTTATTGAAAGGTATAAATTTTGACGTAGTTTTATTAAGTAGATTTATTAAGACGACTTTGAGCCATTACCATGACCTACAACATATGAACCTCTTAAATGTTTTTTTGTTATTTCTGATATCATACAAGTTTTTTCTTAGATCAAAATGTTTATGTAAGGCCCACACAATGTTTCTGGTCCCTTCATCCAGGGAAAAATGATGCAATAACGGGATCTTTTTACTTCCTCATTTTTTCAAATTATCGATATGAAAACAATTAAACAGAATTTGAACAATTAAATAAATATCAACTTCAGATCACATTTTCACTGCGTATTTAAAGGCTTACATAAACAAAAACGAGTTATATTTCAAAGATCACATTTCAATGGGTTTTTTCCTGCTTTCTATCTCTTACTATGCCTTTCTTTCTGTCTTTTCCCTCATCCTTTCGATCCCTTTCTCTCTGATCTGTCTACTCTCTTTTGGATGGCAACATCCA
The DNA here is from genome assembly GCA_916613615.1 of Steromphala cineraria. Lineage (NCBI taxonomy): Eukaryota > Metazoa > Mollusca > Gastropoda > Trochida > Trochidae > Steromphala > Steromphala cineraria. Next base: position 65,538,644 of record OU744722.1, on the reverse strand, counting down.
CGTGTTTAATAACTGAAATATTGTTCAAAACACGTTAAACACCATCTCACTCACTCACTCCTAGGAAGGGGACTACATTTCCATTTCCCCCTTGTCAACATCTGTAAAAAAGGCTTGGTGCGGGGGATTGAAAATGACGCGGGTGGAAACTCGAAACAAATAACTTTTTTCTAGACCTGAACATCAAGAAAAAAATAAATATTTAAATTGTATTATAACACTTTATTTTGAAAACTTGTATGAGTTATTGAAGCCTAAATTTCAAAATGTTGTTCTTGTTGTTCTTCTTAGTACATTGACTTTACTGCTGCATATATTCAATCATTTCTACAAAATGTTTTCATGTGAAGCCATAAAACTCAGGTTTATGTATAAACAACAAAAATGACAGTTGGTCGAATTTCAATCAATGTCAATGTTCAAGCAGTCAGAATGTTGACAAATAGCTTTCAGATTAAGAGAATATGAGATTCCCTGGAGACTGTTCTTTGTGGTATGTTTCTCTTCAACTGATCAATTGGTAATTGCTCCTGACTGTGACAACATATTGCAATACATGGGATCTCTACAAGGGAAGTTTTGTGTGTATCAATGCATTTAATCATTTGTTTTATAATAGGATAACGAATATTTTGAAATACGTCCGTGAGATATTAGTGATATCACAATGACGTCACGAAAATTATTCTGTTTATGTTTTCATTATGTCGGGAATTACGTGTTTTATGTCAATCCTAATCGCTTTTAAGTGCTGCTGTATGCATTACCTTAGGAACAATGTTAATACATCAAATACAATCATACACATAATCATCAAAGAACGTCGCTTTGTGGTAAAAATGATTTTATCCAGAATATTCTGATGTTGTCAATATTATTATCATTTCAACTCCGTCTTCGTCAATATGGATTGTTGTGAAGTGATATTTATTATGTGCCAGGACTCGAATGGAATTATGCAATTATTATTCATTGAATTTTGATGAAATTTCGTTTTCTTTCTTGAACAGTATACTTTAAAACCAAATGTGATATTTATGATTGTTCATATTATAAAGAATGAAAAGCCGTTTTTTTTAAAAAAGCAATATTTAACATCACTTTCTGAACTTATAAAAACATTTCTTGATACTGCCATTTCAATGAAAATACAGATCTATGAACAGCAACGTGTAACGTTTAAAATAAACAGAATAATTCACCTTCCAAAACAATACGCTACAGATTTATCTATAGTTAAAATTATGCTATGGATAGTTCGAATTCAGAATAAGTAAAAGTTACCGACCGAGACCGAGGTGCTCAAGTGCCGAGGCCGCCATCTAACTTGAAACCGTGGTCGAGGTCGGTAGCTATCTTACACACTAGCTCAGCGCTATATCAATTTCAACATGACATCAGTTTTGATCATTCGGTTATGCATATCTTTATTATATATAATGAGAAGGTGAAACATTGACTCATATTGGAGAAACAATGTCAATTTCAAGTAGCTGACACTGACATGAGCCTCTCGTGCTGCACGTGCAATCCGTGCGAAACCGTACAACCTTCCACAAAAGATTGTACGCCCGTATTGTATTCGAATACAGCGTACACAAACTTAATTTTATATGCATATGAACATTTGGTACCAATGATTTATAATAAATAATTAATATATTAAGAATAATTCACGGTATAGTTTCGCAGGAAAAATGTAAATCATAATTGTTTTTTTGTTTTTTTTATTATCTTTTTTGGGTTCCCATGGTTACATGTAAATCATAATTAGGAGGTCATGAAAAACATCCTGTATTTCAACTGGCCTCCGTGGGCTAATGGTGAACTCACTTGGCCTGAAAACAACAGGTCACTGATTCGAATTTTAAGTGCAAAATTTGAAAATGTCTTGTATTGAAAAATCGAAAGTTTAGTGAGTGTAATTAAATTACAAAGCAAATGTTGAACTTTGATTAATTTCGGATATCAAAATATCATCGTTTCACTATCAGGTGTTCATGGCAATAGCGGATGTTCCTCATGAACGCCAGCTTTGTATGATGAACACATCCGCACGTGCATCTCACAGACAATATGAGTTGGTATGAAGAATGAATACTCGAACAAAACAAAGGAGCAAGTGTATAAACGGGTCTTGCATTTTCATTGTCTCAGGTTCTCAGGTCAGAATTAGGTTTTCAGTCGGTTTGAGGTAATAACTCTGGATTAGAAACCTATCGGGAATTTCGTCTACTGTTTTGGAGGTCTCTTGTTTTCTCGTAATAACCTCCAATGAGGTTTTACATTGGGAAGTCAGGGCATTATTTTCATCATGTAAGACCTACTCGGAGGTTGGAAGGTTATTGTATTTCAAAGGAAAAGGGTTTTATATTTCAATGTATAACCTAACCCCAAAGTCCATACTGTCTTGAAAAAATCTACAAAGTTGCATGCGGGGATTCGAACCCCCAACCCTCTGGGCCGTAAGCAAGCACTCTAACCACTACTCTAACGGGTTATTAATGTTTAATAACGGTATCTAAGTTAGTTAAAACACTCAAACTCGATTATGCTTGGGTTTCAAAACCTGAGGAAAGAAAGCTTCGCGGGAAGTAAGACCTCAAGCTTCGCTTTCGGTCTTACTTTCCGCTAAGCATTCTTTCCTCAGGTTTTGAAAACCCAAGCATAACCTCGTTCTCGTGTTTTAACCATAACATAGCTTCTGTGTTGGTTGTAGTCGGACCAGGACCTCTTTGATCTTTGACCTTTAGACTTCTCCACATGTGGTATCACACATGACTTGATATCATCAAATGGTTAAAAGGATAGAGATTTCAATTATTCACTCATGTATAAATCATGGTACTTTTTTCATGCGGTTAATCTTGAAAGGGGTTGCATTGGTAAAAGCATTCGAGAACAAAGACAATCTAAAATTGCCTCCAGAAACATCCTTGCTCTTATACGCGTTGAATAAACATCGTGTGTACTTATAAATGCAACTGCTTATGTTTCTATTTATGACAGGTTTTCATAACAAAACCGTTATAAAGAATATATCGAATATATGAAATGCGCATTGGTTTACATTGAGTAATGGCTACTTTCAACAACATTGCAACAATGTGAAGAGTGAACTCATATCTTTGGCGAATATCAGTTTAAAGTTTCAAACCATTATTGACAAGATTTGCCTACAAGTACAACCAAACAGTTTAAAACCTTAAATGAATATGTACAATGTATCATTGTCTTTTCATTCAAATGCTGTCCGGGATCTGTTTGCAAAATGTCGTAATTAGTTATTGAAATATGAATAAAACTATGTACATAAAAGTAAAGTTGACTTGAATAATATTCATTCTTTGTTGAAGATGATTATCAAACCAAGATATATATTTCTAAAGAAGGGCGAATAAAATGTAAGAGAATTTTAAGAATTGTCCCAAAATCAAATTGAGCTTTAAAAGGGCAGTAGCACGTTTTTTGATAATTTTATATTTTACATTTTTCACTGATAATTTTCCGCTAATGCTAAATGTATTATTTTGATAGTGTCAAAAATCTCATTACACAAGCCAATCATCCATAGTCAGAGGACAAAGTATGGAGATTCACCTAAAATCCATGGGCGGCCATTTTGTGTGAACACCTTTAATTCATTTTGTTTAAGAAAATGGAATCGCATGGCTAAATTTTACATTATATATTTGAATTATTACTGCTACATTTACTTTAACTGCATTTTCTTTCAATTGAAACCATTAATTTTCATTTTCCTGACATCACCTTATTTTCCCCATGAAAACGTGCTACTGCCCCTTTAAGCTTGAATCAAGATTTAAGAGCATCGCCCAAATTTGATCAAATCCAATTCTTTTTCTGGCAAAATTGTAATCAAATTTTCAATTTGAATGATAAAATGTTTCTTTTGTATGTCATGTTATCATATGCAAATCAAGAACTTGTCAACTGACATTAAACATGACAAGATTCGCTGAAGACTTTAACCTTGTTTTTGCAAGAAAAACTTTATGAAATTATAATGATTTTGATTCTTCTGAATAATTTCAGTTTAGTTCTTTTGCACCCCGTCTTTATAAAGTTGGAATGAACAATGCACTGTGTTGATAACAAGTAAATAATAATAAAGATAAACAACATCAGTACAACAATAAGCTATTCACAAGGGTGTCATGAGTATCATAATATGAATGCCATCCAATAAGATGTAGAAATGTAGATAAAACTGTTAATCCTTCTGTAAAACAAAATGCTTCAAATTTAATACTCTTATCGTGTTTTCAACTAATTGTTTTATTAGTAAATGTGATAATGCATAATGTACTAGAATCTACAACATTAATGCAACAGTGGAAACAGTATAAGCATGGTCGCAAATAGATAACGAATTTGAACTGCAATCCCTATGGATGAAAGAAAGGTCATTTAAGAAAATACGTTATGAGGAAAACACACTTAGCACTGCTCTCAACACCATACTTTATTACAGTAGAGCTTATCACAGAGGAGGTGAACGTAAAATAACCCGCATGATAAAAGTGATTCTATTCTTTGATTTCCTTGTTTACAATTAACAAATAAACAGTCCCTTTTATCATACATGACGGCATTTTGCAATTGGGATTTTGTGAATACATGAACAAACAAGAAAACCTGCAAATCACATTATTCATTGTTAAAAAACTAAAGATATTATATAAGGATCAGCTAATTTGAAATCATTGGTGCACATGTTAGGTTGAACCATTAGCAGTACAATTATTTATATCTGAATATCTTAAAACGTCACATCATTTGTTCAAGATCCTAACTTTATATTGATTCCACGCTCGCGCAAATGTCTACAAATATAGATTTAAATAGCCTTAAATTGCGAATGAGTAGTTTGATTTTAGATGTTTGCATGAATCTATGGGAATGGATGAAGGGCGTAGAGGAATTATATTTAAAATATCATAAAAATTCGACTTGATATTTTTAACTAAAAATGACAAGCAGTAGTTTTCCAAATTTAGTCCGGTTTGTCTGTTTGTGGTTCGAAGCAGTTTTATTGGTCAGAGATCTAGACAAATTCAATGTCAGAAATAAGCACTTCAAAGTAAACACAGTTTCCTTTCAACATATCAGTTGAAGTATCCATCAATGTCAGCTTGTATTGATTTGCACACTAATTGATGTCTTGAGTGACACGTGTGATCGTATATTGGTACTCATTGGTCCGATAAAACATGTTAGCGTATGACAGGTTTGTAAACACATCAATAATCCTGAAATGACCATATACTATTGATTTAACTAATAAAGAAAAGGTAGGTTAAGTATCAGTTTTTTATGTTTCTAAGTCTTTGAATAACCAACGTGTTTCCCTACTTTTTATTGAACACTTATCTATTCATCATAGATTTTTGACATAATGATACCAAACCTTAATCTCTAAAATGTCGAGAAATTGTGACCGGAAAATCCTAATACATTTAGAGCTTGCTGTTGTCTTCATTTGTTCATAACATGGGTAATGATGATTTATTCTGTGTAATTTTTCGAATCATATTTTTATGGTAACCCATGATTTGTTTTATGAATAAGTCCACCAACACTATCAACATCTTTTTCTCTTTTTTTTTGGATTAAAATATAAGGCCATTGATCGATAGTTAAAATACATGATCAATAAAGTTTTTTAACTTTAAGATTAAAGACATAGAAATGCTCATAAAAATGTCAACTACTATGTAAAACTAGAATGTTGTATGTCATAATTAGATGAAGTTCAGTCTGCAGCATCTCTATTTCACTTTTAAAATGTTTTCTGGTGCAAAGGTGCATATTTATTTCAGATTCATAGTTTTATTTGACTGCAATAACGAAATACGGCATCAACCTTCATAATCAAAAGACAAAACTTTTAAGACATGTCTGGCTTATTCCTCTACCAATACAATCATGATCAATAATGACTCTTGAAATCAGTACAGTTTATGACGATTTACTTGCGTGACCTTTGACGGTTCTCTTTAACAGCATCAATAATTATAATCATGTGTCACATAATCATAATCAAATCATAATGTGGTATATTTGTTTCATCTGCCGTGTCACGAATGTACGTTAATGTTGATTGTACAAACACTTTGATTTGGGTTCTCATTCTGAGTTCAGAATGAATATTACATATGCATTTACATGTGTGTGTTAAAGGGGCAGTAGCACGTTTTAGGGGGAATATAAGGTGATGTCAGAAAAATGAAAATTAATGGTTTCAATTGAAAGACAATGTATTTAAACTAAATGGAGCAGTAATAATTCAAATATATAACGTAAAGTTTAGCCATACGATTCCTTTTTCTTAAACAAAATGAAGTTAAAGGTGTTCACACAAAATGACCGCCAATGTGAATCTTCATACTTTGTCCTCTGACTATGGATGACCGGCTTTTCTTATGAGATTTTTTAGACTGTCAAGATAATACATTTAGCATTAACTTACAATTATCAGTGAAAATTTCAAAATATATAAGTATCAAAAACGTGCTACTGCCCCTTTAAGGTCAAATTCAATGAAACTCACATTGGTCAAAAACTTTTGATTTTTTTACGATTTTCAGCTATCGAAAGTGGAAGTGATCAATAATTTTCAACGTGCCACTTTCTTAATTCGTATTAAAAGCCTGCACATTTCTGTAGGACAAGTAATTAATAACAAATTGGAAAAACTCAATACAGGTGACTTTGACAGCATTTGAAATTATGAAATATCAAAATGCATCATGTATGATTGTCAACAACTATTCTCCCCTAAACAGAAACGCACCAATTTGTTCAAGCATGCAGCAATTGTTTGAATTGTGAATTAAGTTTGAAATCGCAAGGATATCTATTCCATATGATGATAATTCAAATATAACTGCATCTTATATTCAATTAAGATCTGTCCTTTCGACAGCAACATCTTTAACATATGTACAGAGCTTCACTCGGCAAGCATGTGAAGTAACCCTTGGTGTTAACTAGACCCAGTTTGCAACCTTTTTTTATCTATTATTGACCAAAGATCACAATGATATGTAATCAACACGTTTGATCACTTCACAATTACGTCAAAAGTCCATGTCACCTGTGGGTTTCTTGTAAAGAGAGTTTATACAATGTTTCAACTATGGTCAGGACTCCAATAACCAGGATTTTTTATATCTTCTTCTCTTTGAGGTAACCCACTGGCAATTCAAACAGTTCAATAAACAACTTGTTTCTGTTCATTAGAAATTACAACACAAACATTTGCCACAGCTTATTATGTAAATTGCTTCTGACAAACAAGGACATGGTGTCTACGCGCTGTGCTTTATACATGAAAACTCTTACTTTGTTATGCATAATCAAGTTCCTGAACGTGGGTTTGGTTTGCTTAACGTATTGAGCAAATTGATAAAAATGAAATAAAAAGAATTAACTAAAAGGTAAAAAATACAAATATGAATCATTCAACAATGTTGTTACAAATAACATGGCTATATGAAGTCTTCTAAACAATCATCAATGTATAATTTCTTCTTTATTGAAGTTGATGCAAGTCCGTAGTTAGTCACACATCGAGACCAAAAGTGTTATATGTGTTCTCGTTATTCATTATAGTAACAGAAAATCGTACATGACTAAAGAAAATTATGAAAAATATATGGCAATTTTAAGGTCGAATGTCAAAAGGATTGCACTTGTAGCCTATGTTTATCGTTCTTCGATACGTCGAAATTAAATTACTGTAAAAGCTATTTGTCAAATAAGCTTAAAATGAAGCAAAGTTCTACATTGGTCTTTTTTGTCTGTGACTTTTGTCTATCAACGCTATTCAATTAATAATTGACATGTGTCTCTGAATAGTTTGCAGGAGTAATTAAGACGTTCAGAAGTTACACCGACCTAGCTGAAGTTGATAAACTTCGTTTTGTAATAGTACATGAAATTTGAAATTCGTTTGCAGGATTAATTAAGACGTTCAGAAGTTACACCGACCTAGCTGAAGTTGATTAACTTCGTTTTGTAATAGTACTTGAAATTTGAAATTCGTTCGGTTACAAATTAATCTCTGCTCCTCGTCTAGCATAATGTGAAATGAAATACTTATCATAGGTGTAGAATACAAGTAAGATTAAAACGAACTAGGATCATTCCTATTTATTTAGTTACTTTTGAATTGTTTAACCCAGCATTTACTTTAAAATATCTCTCAATAATGGTAGAAATATGTCAATAAAAGAATTTGAGTGCTATTATTTCCATATATGTTTGTATATCATGTGATCATACGAACTTAAAAGTACTACCCGTTTGGTTTAAAATAAGGAGTGTCATATTCTCAATATGAGCCTTAGTGCACATATAACATATAACGATTGCTAAAGCGGGAGTTCCGTATTTTATCGCCTGTGACGTCATAACATCATTGTTCGTGACGTAACTGATGCTGACCATCGCAAGGGAAGCGGCCCGTACCTTGGATATTTCTAAGATATTAAAAATGTAACAGAGTCGGTAATAAAGAAATTCTAACCCTCAGATGTGTGTCAGATGACTGTTGCGAAACTCGTGCAAATTTGTGTTTAACCTCGCTTTCGCTCGGGTAATACAAAAATTCACACCCACACAAGTCATATGACACACTTCCTCGGGTAATAATCTCTATATACGCCAGGCCATCTTTTTATTAAAGTTTTTATTTAGTGAAATAATGCGCTTTTCATTGTGCTAAGCAATGCATATTATGTTAAATTTAATTTATTTCACAATGAAGTACAAATCAGCGTTATTACATAATAATTGATTTTAAAAGTGCTATCATACCATGATGCAGATGGCGGGATTTTTATGTTACAATGATATATATTGGATTGGCTGAGGACAATTTGGGGGTAAAGTTACTGTAAATGAAGGTATTCAGTTTTCAATTTTCAGTTGTGTATTCAAACATTTTGACAAACTTTTTTTTATGGTTATTAATTTCTCTAACTTGGTAGTTTTGTCTAATTTGGTTCTTGTAAATGTTTATTGCTTCTGAACTTGCATGTCCAAATCAATCGTTTATTTGCCAAAACAAAGTATTAAAGTATGTCAGGAATGATGCTACCTGTTGACCTTGTAATAAATGTTAACCAACATTTCCATTAAACACAAACATATCAGAAAAAGTACAATCGAATTAGAAAAATGTTTTACTTGGAAAAGAACCAGGCAAGCGTTTTAGATTTATTTATATTTGTATTCATTGTATTTGTAGGAACAATTTGAATTGCGGTAAACATAATGGATTTGGAAACTTGGGAAATATATCGGCTTGAACTTTATAGTCCTTGAACCGTTCGATTCTCTACGGCGTGTATATGATTCAGTAAATAAATTGATTACAAAATAAACATCAGAGTGTGTGATTACACTTTAGTTAACATGGCACACATTATTTTTCTGTGTGTAATGTAAATGTTTGACCTTACACTGAAGCAGCATACAAACACTAACAATTTCTTAGCAATTATGCCTTTTCTTCAATTTTCTATAAATTGGAGGTGTTATTCATAACTTAAAATTTACAAAAGGCACTAGACAGTGACCATAAAATCTAAATGAAAAGTTATTGTTAACTATATAGCATACGAATATATTTGATCTAAAATCAGATTACATAACGTGAGATCAACCAACATCATGAAAAATCAAATCTGACTGATCTTCCCACGGCGAATAATTCCTACAAATTAATCTAGAAAGTAATTCTCTAGTTTGATATATTACTAGTCGGCAATAAGGAATAATTGCATTTACATCGTAATATAAGTTGTCAGTTACTACCAAGTCACTGGTTTCAAACAACAAAGGGTTCGGCTTCGGATCAGGAGGTCCGTCCTTCGAATCCCGCCATGGGCTCGGCAACCTTGTTTGCAGTAGAGAACTGTTCTACACGCAGAAAGGTTTGGATGCAATGCAACACTGATTTTGCAGCGCAGTACCACCCATGGTTCGCTAGTTACAGCCGATGCTCGCAGGTTTAACCACAATACATAGCCACAATTGTATTGCGGGCTTTCTCCCTGCAATAATACTAGCAGCCGCGATATAAGTGAAATACTCATGAAAGCGGCGATAAACCCCATATCACCTCACTTCATCTTACCTCAATTGAGAGAAATATGCTTCCCTTGTTAAACTTATTGTCAATTTATTTAGCGGTTTGTAGATTTTGATATTGAGCATGTATCATAAGTCATTTGAGAGTAAAGAGCCATGATACTTGATACTTGATACTTGATACTTGATAATTTTACAAACAAAACATTCTAAAATATATTTGATGTAGTGGTATTTTCTCGTTGGCACCAAATCTTTCACATCAGAATTAACATCTGTGTAACAAGTGAGTGTCTCAGTTTGACGAGCTAGTGATATTGCAAAAGAATGTTGTATTCTTCTCGATCTCATATGACGAGATTTTCAAAACGCTTTTCCATATAAAGGTTTTTATTATATTACATTATTTCACAGTGTTCTCAGAACTTCTATCCAAATGATGCTACATAAGGGTAAACTTTTACAATAGCATTTATACTTTGAACGGACGTCTTTATATTTATTTACATCAGTAGTAATTATGTCTGCACTGATAATTGTGGTTGTTGTAACTTAATCCTTGAAGATTTATTTATTTCTAAGGTTATGATCATTCATAGAAGAAAAAACATGTCCTCAACAGAAAACTTAGGAACCTGATATTAAGCCATTTTACCAACAAAATATCATTGAGTATTCATAATGGTTTCAAGAAACATCATAACAGTGAACGTACAGCAATCCCTGAAGCAAGATTTGTTTCCACACTTTGTTTGTAAAAAGTGGCCTTGAATTTCTGATCATCTAATTTGACTGATACAAAAATACTTCGAGTTTTATGTTTATTACGAGTCAATGTGAACTTAAAGACTGACAGATATTAGGGTTGTATTTCATTGTAAAAGTTTTGTCTGGAAGTTCCTTTTTGAAACGTTTTTACATTACAGACTGATTCAAGAGTCCAATTTCATGTCAAAAGTAAACCAATGTATAATTCAACCATTTCTTTTGATCTCATATGTCTAAGGAGAGTACTGTATAACCCCAGACGTTTTGCATCAGGGTAATTATATATTGACATCATTGAACTTTTGGTGCAAGATCTGACTTCGTGAACTGTGGTCATAGGTGTTGTAATCTATCATCTATTCTGCACTGTTAGAAAGAAGTAATCTTATTGACATTCTTGCAGCCACGTCAATCCGTCCCAAGTGAAATGATGAACAGGTCTGAAGTTTTTTTGGCCTTCAACTGGTTAAAAAGAAATGACATGACGTATATGTTTTAGGCAGCCAGGGCAAGAGTGGAGGTGAGCTTGCACTTTAAAAGTTAATTGAAGGTGTACTCAAGAGTTCGAAAATTACTTGCATATTAGAAATATAAATTATGGCAATCTATTTAAAAACCTTTGATATCCTTACACATGGCAGAAAGAATATAAGGGTTGCTTATTATCTTTCACCTATTTGAATCTTTGATTAAATGCATGCATCGATGCATTTCCATTTACATATATTAAATGGCATCTATCAATCTACCCATACATGTATACAAAAGATAACGTTAATCTGGTAATGATTTATGTAGACTTTCCTAACATGCAGTAACATTTCCAAAAGCCCATTTTTTGAACAAATCATTCTAGATGTCTTTACAGTATAATAATTTCTTTTAAAACAAAAGCATATTCTTCGGTAGCATTGGAACATTTGAAACTGAAATAATGTTGCTACGACAATAGGGTTACCTCATTGTAAGGTCACAGTCCATAAGGAGGGTTCTCATTATTGACCAAAACCAATACATGATTCGTATGCTTAGTGTTGATATAAATAGGGTTAAGTCATCTTAGTTCATTGTACGCGAGATTGAGCTAAACAGTAAAATTAGTACATAACGTCATTATTCCTTAATCAAATGAATAAAATGCATGTATGTAGCCAGATTAAAAAGGCCTTGACTACACACTACTTACAGTTAACAAAATACTACAATCGCCTGTTAATATTGCCTTTATGTTACATGTCTATTTGTCAACACATAAACAAGATTGGATAATACCTGTCTTGTATCAACATAAATATTTCTGTTTTCATATAATGTTCTTACAACTTAACATGATTAAGATGCATTGTTTCGCACATTTACTGAAATATTTTGACATATACTTTTGTAAAGACATGTACAACTTTATACTTCTGTGTTTACTTTGTTACTCGGAGTTTTACTTAACGTCATATTGTTAACAATCACATATTTGCTTGGCAATCATCTTTAAATTCATTCATAGTTCTAGAATGTACAATACATTGGATTTCCAATGTCCAGTCTTGCCATCAATTGCTGTTAACAGTGAAAGAGAAAAGTTAGCAATCTTGAACACATTTCCAGTATCCTGCAACTCACATCTCTGTCCATTTGAAACGATATATACACACACATTACATAATTTCATATCCTTGGGCTCTGAATAACCACACATGTAGATATCATAAAGAAATGTTTCAACCACTAACTCAGTCTTTCTTTATAAATTACTGATCAGAAGTAGTTGCAAAATAATATTCAAATCATCAGTTCTTAATCAACCGCAATCAATATATTTCCCGGGTTTAGGATCACTTCACTATTCTTAAAATGGTTCGCTTCTTCCAGCCGATGCTCGCAGGCTTTATCTCAATGCATGGGCAAAAAGGGAGAAGCGGGCTTTCTCTCTGCAATAATACTAGCAACCGTGATATCAGTGAAATACTCTTGAAAACGGCGTAACCCCAAGTGACCTCAGCTAATATAGCTGTACAGTATTTATACACCTACATATACCTTATATGCTTATATTCTGATTGTCATCTTTGATATTCTAAACGTCACTTTTCAATTGGCCGTACGAAATTGGGTCAACTTTATAATCATAATCAAATAGTCGACCTTTACCTGAGGGGTTGAAACCTGAAATGTGTTGCATCCAAACTACACACAGAACTGATCTACTGTGTTCAAAGCTACACATGTGCTCTCATTATTGTTGAGAGCTGCTCAATGTCTTCATCTAGCGGCATTTGCTTTCTTAAATGATAAATCCAGTGTGCTCGGTCGGTAATTAATGTAATAGATTACGTCAAAGTTTCAAATAGGGATGTTTGGAGGAGAAAAGGTAAATAAAATAATCAAAATTCAAAGAATACCATTTATAAGCAAACAAGATTATCTTATTATAATAGCATCTGGTGTAAATGATGTCTGGATTAAAGATAAAGTTTCATTTTGTTCAAATGCGTAAAATATTTCTTAGCAAGAAGCTGTCGTCATCATCAGAACATTTGGGTTATTCTTAATTTGAAATGAAACAAGTTTCTCAAATAAGTGCCTACAGATTATTATTATTTTCAATTCGATATACTACAGTGATAATAGAACATTATCAAAGATAAGTTCTTCAATGTGAGGCACTAAACCTTGTAAAACCCTTGACAATAACTGTACATGTCAGCCTTACATCCCCTTCATTAATACCAAACATAAAAAAGATCAAAGCGAATAATTGAACAATCAGTAAATCAACACTACGTCCAATCACTAAGTTACTTAAGACGTATTCACCAAGGCAAGACCATGTGTACATAACTGTCTCATTCAAATAATAAATATTAGCTATTATTGCCTTTTATCTCATAAAGGTCGAAAATGAGTTACGTCATGCGCAATAAACTCATTCCCAATGCGATATTGTGTAGATGACAGTTATGCAACCATGCAGTTATGCAACCATGCAGTTTGTAAAATAGTCTTGGAAAAAATAAGTTCTGAACTTCAATAAATAAACACACATTTGTAAATAAACGAAATGCAGAAATTAATTAAAACAAAGATATTAGCCCCGGTTATTTATGTAGATTCACTACGCAAAGCATTTTATGCTATTCTTCATTCTGAATTGGTAATTATTAAAGTAAAAGAAAAATATGCAGGCATTGACAATCAACATTCGATCTCGATCTAGGGGTATCATATGGAACAACAATAACAAACACAGCGGAAAACAGCCAAACTAATATCTGATATCTTATTGACAGTCACATGTCTACATTTGAATGCATAATTGATCAATTATCAACCATATAGAGAAGCGAATGACATTGTGTAGAATTTTAGAGATAAGCCACGATTTTACCAAATGACGCCATTAAGCGTCCCTGAACATAATGGCGGCTGTCCGTCCTTTAACCTTTTGTATTGGGGTGTTGGTATTATTATCCATATTGTGCATCCTTTTAAATATTGATTATTTTACAATATCCTGTGGCATTGTCTAAACAGCTAAAATGTTTTTGATCGGTTTTAAATGTAATGGACAAAATTAGTAAGAGATTTTAAGTTTATGGTTGATATTTCATCAGGAGGTCAATAAAGAAATGTTGATATTCATAATTTCAGTTTGTTTTGTATTCATTATTTTGTTCAAGTATACAATATAATTTCAATGATATGAAATGAAAGAAATGTAGATAAGTGTGGCTAGTTGTTGACTATGGACTATATATTGTAAAAACTTTATGATTCTGTTATGATGACTCACCGTAATGTGTCTATTGTTCATTGTTCCTTTGTATGCTCCATTTCGTTTGTGACAATTTAAAATGCAACAACTCTGCTACCACATTCACTTGAACCATACCAGACCAACTCGACAATTTATCAATATAACAGTTTATGAATTTAAAATTAAATCAACAAATCGAAAACCAATTTGGTTTGCAATCAATGTTATTTCAGTACTTGATTGATTGAAAATTGGTTATTCACTTTCGATGCGTGTAGGAGAAATTGCAATTATCTGCAGGGCACAGATGGCTGAACCAATTGGTATAATGTGAAAATAATTTTTTTGAGGCCTTTGCCTATTCAAATAAGACTTAACATCCTGCCTATCAAAACTTCTTATATATAGTTATGCTTCAAACTTTAGATTAAGATATCAAGAAACAATCTGCAGGACACGTGAAACCACTCTGGACATACAATTAAACGCTTTGTCATATAGTATAGTTTCATAGCAATCTGGTGAATGCCAACTCTTACAGTTGATGAAACGGATTCTGTTGAAGCAAGAGAATCTTAAATGTATGTAGATTTTGTTATTTCTTAATATTTCAAACATGTTTGTGTAATGAAGTCTCTCAATTGTTTGAAACGTGCTATCTGATTTTAATTCATGTACGTTTTTAGTAATTTTAAAATGCGTTCACCACGGGTGTCCTAAATGTTGACATCAGTTTTATTCTATACTGCACAGTGACAGCCAGGTAAAATGCATGTTAAGGACATGTTAGCAAATGATGATACAAAGGTGTTTATTGAAGCAGTAATTGTTGTGAACAATGTTCCTCTCTGTTTCTTGTCAGTCTACATTATTTAAGGAAAGGTTATGAAGAAAAAGTTTGAAGCCTTCGTGAAGATCAGAATTGGTTTCAAAATTTTTGGTCCGATACATTTTATTATCTGAATGAATCTTTTTAGTAATTATTGCCTTTCCAGGTGTCAGAGACTTTCACTTGCTTCCAGGGATTGTGTTTCGTGAAACAAATAGTCATATACACAGGAGGCATGGTTACCATAAGAAGAGTAGGTAATACCTTACGTCCTTGACCCCGTCATATACACGAAGGAGGATTCGTTGCGTGTTCAAGACTATTTGAA
Source organism: Steromphala cineraria (assembly GCA_916613615.1). Taxonomy (NCBI): domain Eukaryota; kingdom Metazoa; phylum Mollusca; class Gastropoda; order Trochida; family Trochidae; genus Steromphala; species Steromphala cineraria. The sequence continues at coordinate 65,522,846 of OU744722.1, read as the reverse complement.
TGTCATACCCTTTCTGTGAACATTTTCCATAGACAGTTTGATAACCTAAATTTTTACAATTGAATACTGAATACATTAACACTAAATATCTTTGACATGTTATTTACATATACGCAATTACTAAATGTTACTTGACTTGTTATTATAATACCAATGCGGATTCAGTTTAAACGATTTTTTCAAATTGAATGTATCATTCTGTTGCTTTGTTAACTTACAACATGCACCGAGCAATCAGGAATTGTATCATGGAGGTTACAGGGAGAATTTTATGAACGACTTTGATAAAAAATCTTATTTGAAGAGTACAAAAAACCCTCCTCATTTATACGCGGGGCGTAAACAAAACAGGTCCTCACAATGCTTGAATTTCAAATATTTGTGCCTATGACAAAATCATTGACAAATATGACTTACTGATTTCATAGACCTCTAGTTGTGATTTGGGAAATTAAATTTTATTAAATGTATGATGACTAGAATAATCATGGTAATTTTAGTTCTAAGTCCTTTGTATATCTCTTATACCATTCTTAGGAACTTTCTGCATGACCTAAGAAAGATATATAATCTTAAGACAAACACCAAATCATAAAGTTTTTTACTTGTTATTTGCTTCATCTACAGATGTTTTTCACGATCTCTCTCATATTTACAATAATGTTTGTTTTGCAAAGTGTTAGTGCAACATAAATGTTATTTTATGCACATTGTACTTGAGCTAGAGTTTATTCTGTCCATCTATCCATTTTACCATTGTATAAACTGGTTTAAATTTGATGCATTTGTATGGATAGATGCACTTAAAAAGTTAACGCGTGGTAAAACAACATTCCAAGATGTTAATGAGTACCTAAAGCTTTTGACGATTTAATCCATTGTCATGTATAATGGAAAAAAATAAGGATAAAATCATCTTATTCAAATGGTAGGTAACAGAGGCATTATAAACTTCCGTAAATCGAATTAGTAACACATGAACATTTCTTGGAGCCATAATTGAATGAGTAATGTAAACTGTATTGAAATTGAATGTAAAAGGATGTAAAAATATTCAATCTTAAAGCAGTTACATGTAGCGATCAGATAACAAGAATGATATCGACATATCTTAAATATTATATATAAAAAAAGAACATTATATAAAAAGTAAAGCCAAAGTCTAAATAACGACAGGATATAAAGACCTTGTTTCCTTTTCTTACTAGGAATGGGTGATCGAAAAACAAATATATGTATAAACGTACCTTATGCATAAGAACTTTCAATTGTCCAAAAGAATACACTTGTTTAAAAATATATGCTATGTATAAAGCATGTTGGAACAAAGATTCGCTGTTAAATAACTGAAAAGGCAAATCATAAATTGACCGATTGCTAGCCTCTTACTGAAACTGGCAATGATTAATGATTGATTAACAAACATATTTAGTTATTCGTTTGTATTGAGACCGAATGTCTTGTTTCTCTGACAATTGTCATAGCATGAAGTGTTTTGGGTCCATTAAAATTTTTCATCATTTGAAAATATTCTTTTGTTTCGCTAATAGGAAATCCTTTTTCATAAAAATATGTTACGATAATATCAAACTTAAGATACAATTCACAAATAATTCAATAACCATTACCAAAAGTTATTCATTAGTTTGGACAAACTGCTGTCAAATATGTGTGTGTTGGTCTTTAGATTAACAACTAGCACTTAAAGTTGTTTGAGAGGCATTTTAGAAGTTGGAATATCAAGAAGACAAGGTGTTTATGGATTATCAACTTCTTTATTGTAGAATGTTGCGACGTTTTCGTATTGTTCCTTTTACTGTTTTTAAGCAATTGCGAAAATGGAAGTATAGCAATTAATACATATGGACATGATGATGAGATAACAGAAACAACAGAATAACAGCAATTGATATCTTATCCTGATAAGTCATAAACTCATTGTCTTTTTGAACCAGTTATTAAAGGTTAATTAAAAGTTTAAGACCAAAGCCACTGATAACACACTTATAATCTTGAAATGGTTGGTCTTGGTGATCTTATCGCCTAAGGACTCGGTTAAAGTCATAATTAAGGGACGTCTTAAACTGGAAGCTCAATTATAATATGACATTGAACTGTCTGACCGTGAACCCTAGCGTTGCTAAATGCCTGTCATCGTTTATAAAAACTTTAATCTATTTCGAGGGAGGGGGGTATAGAATTGACCTCCGTCTTACAGGCCCCTGATTTAATGAAAGACAATCATTCCCGCCGCAAAAACAAAATGATTTTGAGACGACCACTAATTTCAACGTCCCATAGTAACATAGTATAAATATGGGGCCGGAAGCCTGTACATACTCCCACCACATTTTTCGTCGACTGCTACGTTTACGTGACATGCAATCGATTAACATTTTTTGTCCACATATACTTCGTTGACTTAACTTTCGATCATCATTCACGAAACCTACCAATTCTGTTTTTATTTCTGCAAATCAATCGAAATCCGATTTTCACGCTGAAAAAATCCATCTCGGTACAAATGGCAAGACGGAGGTTAAGACTATGTAAGCGCTGTTTGGTCGAAGCACCATCCTCATGCTTTATTTATCAAGCATTGAAACCAACTTATTTATGCGCTTTGATATGAATTTTAAACATATTTATATTTATTTAACAACTCAAAACACAGAATAAAACATAACAAAAAGCATGAAATCATCTATGGAGTACCAACATTATGTTACAGAAACATATTCTCAGAGGCATAGAACCATTTTCTTTGGAAAAATCGGTATTTGTAAAACGTGTAAAAAAGGTAAAAAAAAATAGGGATGTTGAATCCGTCGCTGTTCAAATACCAAGAGAATACCAGCAATGATGCTAAATGCTACTACATATTTTACCCCAATAGGAGGCTGTAAATATTTATATGGAAGCTGTCTATCAGAATGCTCTTTACGTCCATCACGTTTCAACACACAGCTCGCATTATGGAAATTGAAGCCCTTAAGCAGACTAATCTAACCAAAAGCACCAGGATGGGTCTTGGCTATAAATGTCATTGAAAGACGGTGATCTTAAATGCATGTTTGAATGAAATCCATTTTGTGTACCTTTCTGAAACACCAACATTAATTTTGTATGTCGATATAGAGGATATGTTTTGAGTAACCATTATGACACACACGTGTGTCGTAGACATAGTTTGTCAACGGAACGAATATAATACTCTGTTTATTACTCTATTCCAAAAATTGAAGAAAATACTCATACCTACGTCTCAGCATAGGCGGACTAGCCGCTGCCGGCTCGTATAGATTGTGACGTCATAGTCGGACCATGACGTTAAAGTGTTGTACATAAGGTGATGTCACAATGAAAAAGTGATATTTTGCCTTAGGACACCATTGGAAAATATGAACCTCGATATGACTGCCCTCGTAGGTAATAAATTCTAATACATGCTCACTTATTTGTGGAATACTCAAACGAGAAAACTTGCAACACACTTTCCTTAAAAAAGACACCTGGCTGCAATTGTTTTGATAATCTACACAAACAGGTAATAAATACGACTTCTCTTTCCATATGATCATGTGATGAGATCGAGTTTGGTCAAATGATAAAGCAATATACTAAACAAGGTTATTTCCTACAAAACCTATAAAATGTATGCAATCCCGTACACCAACCAATTACATGTAAAAAGTGGGCAGAATAATTCATATTATACAATTGAGTAAACGGAGCGAATTTAATGCTATTCAATAATGCATTGACGATGAAGATGTTTTTTCCATCACCCTCTAATATTAAAGTCAAATTTTGTAGTTGGTAAATTGTGGCTAGCAATTTATGGTTGGAGAGAGATAAAACTTCTGTAAATGCATTTATTTTCAAAAATTCGAATAATAATATTTATTTCCATCCTTGATTCATTACGTAAACGAAAATTAGTTGAAAACTAGGATTCATTAGTATAAAATGAGATTATCTAATCAAGATATCAAATCTATTTTATTTGTCACGTTGTACTGTCCTTGAGAATAAATTGAAAAATAATTACTTCACTGAGTCAATTAACCAGGATATGCGACCACTCATCACTCCAAATTTAGGAACGAAAGTGAACGACTTTTTAATATCTAATATCAATTATGTTTATAAAATTGATGTTTTGATGCATTGATATAAAGACATAATATATAATGTTGACATATTTTCATTTCGATATTTCTTTGACTATTGTTTTGAAAAAAAAATGATGACATTAGGCAGAGAAACTTATGGTAAAGTTGAATAACCTTTTTTGAGATTTTTACTGATAAAAGTAATGAATTCCCCTTTCTCAGAATCATGTAAACATTGTTGATGTCTATCCTATTTCATCTGATTTAAAACATAATAATAAGAAAGTCATGGTTTAAACAATAGTCCTTAATATTATGTTTATATTACATGTACTTAAAATTGAGTACATAAAATAAAGATTAGCTCCATAACAATATTCTAATTTATTTATTTATTTAGTATTCTTCTTGGAAGTGAAATAATTAAGTAAAAATTGGAGTTCTGAGTGCCCTTCGTTTTATCATTGTATAAAGATGTAATGTTAGTTCATGTCAGTACGACCTCATAACTGTCAACTGTCAACATTCTAAAATGCGCTTGATTTTTCGTTTGAGCTACAAGTAATTAACTTATGTGTTCTCAGCAAATGTGATCTGAAAACACATTTACCCTTCAAACAAATGATACTTTACAAGGGAAACTAATGAATTTTCTCATTCTGACGACATTGTAATTCCTTATAGTTCATAAAGGTGACTATTGATTCCTATACTTGTAATTCGCAGCAAATGTGTTTCCTTTCCCAATCAGCGTTGTGAAAAAAATACATCTTTTTAACTTAAATCTTGTTAATACAACAGACATGTCCTATTTTAGTCACGTCGTTGTCCCCACAGGATTTGCTACAATAAATATTCATGTGGTTTGAAGAACATTGGGATCATGTAATGACAATAGAGGATTAAGCACCTAGCCGTGCGATGCAGTTAGAAAAAAAAAACATTTTAATAAACAATGACGTGTTTGAGTTAACCCAGTGTAAGCTGTCAAGGATAATGCATCAGATATAAAATTCAGGAAGGCAGTTGTGTTTGGTCTTACTATTTAAGGCGTCCGACTGTATTTTGTAAACTTTTGAGAAACTTGTAAATTAACACTTGGAGGTGATACAAATTTCAATTGACACCTAAGGTGCATCAGATTGAATCGATATTGCAGGAAAAATTAATACCATATGAAATAACTAAGATGAAAATTGAAAAACTAAAACATAAAATACCCTTATAATCCATCTAGCATTTGCACTAAAGCTACACAACGGAATATTGTTATTTGGTAAGCTAGTGCTTATACAAATATCAGGATTTTCCTGCTGTCATAAGGCATCTTATCATCGCAAAATACTTATTACATTTTAAAGTGTCAGTAGCACGTTTTTAGGGGGAATGTAAGGTGATTCCAGGAAAATTAAAATAAATGGTTCCAGTTGATGGACAATGTAGTAATAAATAAAATATATAATGTAAAGTTCAGCCATGCGATTCCCTTTTCTTACTCAAAATTAATTAGGTGTTCACACAAAAATGACTGTCAATGGACTTTATGTGAATCTTAATTATTTGTTCTCTTACTATATGGATGATTGTTTGTGTAATGAGATTTGTGGCACTATCAAAATAGTACATTTAGCATTAAGGTCCAATTATCAGTGAAGAATTGAAAATATTTAAATTTTCAAAAACACGTGCTTCTTCCCCTTTAATACAGAAGTGCAGGTTCTTTATCCCTTATAATTATGTACGTCACAGTACGTCAACGCGGACCAGGGCTCCAAACTTATTTTGTAAAACACCGGAAACTATTTTCTCATCAACATCTCTTTAAATGTATAAACAGCAAAATTGTTTTAGTGCACAAAAGCAATGGTCCAAATATACACAAAGGTTAGCCTTTGGAAAAGGAAAAGAATGCCTTAACCTTGACTCTACTTATCTTTAAACTAATGGCAAAACAGAAACAAATGTTAGACAAATGTGATATATAGAGGTTTTCAAGAGGGAAAATTCAGAAATTTAATAAGCGAAACTTGATGCTCATTTTCTTTGGAAAATATAAATTCAGAAAATCTATTTTCAGTGAACCAATTAGCTTCAACGATAATTTATTTTTCTGTATAGATGTGCTCGTTATTGGAAATGCTTTTGGGATATTCACTATACCTACTTTAACTAGGACTGTTTTCTTGGATCGCGTTTTTGGAGTAATTTAACATTTAAGCTTACTTAAATCCTTTTTGTTTGCCATTAACGCAATAAGAGACCTGCTAATAACAATTGATCTCATTGTATTTTTAAAACTGTAAATCTACGTTAACATTGGATAATAAAATGAGCATGTTTATATCTAAGTAACATTTAAAATACTACAATGGAATTGTTGTGATTAATTCAGTATTAGTATTTTCTTTAAATGTTTGCGTACTTACCAGAAATATCATCTGTAACAAAGCGAATTTAATTTAACAATGACATCAGATATCGAATGTTTTCAAGACCAAAAAATCAATCTTGTTGTTCAACACAAGTATATCAATTTATAATGTAATTGTATTCTGATTTTGTAATCTTCGGTTTTTACTGGAGGAAATAAAGAATCTCTCTCTCTCTCTCTCTCTCTCTATTGCTTTTACCTTTGTTTGTCATACTAGTTTTTTCTACTTATCAAAAAAATCATATTTCTGGTATAAGCCAACATTAACGATAACACACGTACAAGGGAAATATGAAATTTGTTTTTAGGTATTCTTTGTCAATGTATGTAAGGCCGAGACGAAATATGTAATATGTTTTCAGGAAAACTATGTCAATGCATGCAAATACAAGAGCAATTTAGGAGATAGACATAACGTGTTTGAAAATCACCGGAATTAGGGATACAGCTCTGGATTTAATTTAAACTTATGGTTATGGTGTATCCATTTGAGACTTTAAATTGATAATTCAGAGCTATAAGAATTCCGTTTTTGCTTCTGATTTCCAAACACAGTATGTTTATCTCGATTTTACCTTAACGACGATTGCAAATATGAACTATGTTCTTTAGCATTGACTCGGGTGTACTGTGCACGATTTCGACGGACCGACAATGATACAACATTGACGTATTTGGGAATCCCGAATGACGTTAATTGCAGTAGGCCTCGGACATTACCGACAATATCCAAATGCTCTAAATGGGTCTCACTCTACTCAGTAGATGTTAAAATACGAGCAAAATTAGGAAATAGATACAAATTATGTATTTTCTATATATATGCTGTTATACTCTTTATCGACCATTCATGACAACTATTTTTTATCAATGAAATAGCAACTACATTATTATTTTCTCTCCGAGAAACCTTTGCGATTTTTCTATATAACATATCTGTTTGTCATGGAAGAGACATATGCAATATCTTTAGCCCCTTTTACGCACCAGTTGTCGATTTTGTAAGATATTTTGATTATTTATTACAATATTACGACACATATCTGTCTCTTATCTTGCGGAAGGCTAGTTTTGGCCATATAAAGTTTTATCTTCAAAAGAGTATCTATCAGTTATTACACCAAAGACTACTCGTTGGACATATAATCGGTATCTAGTATTCATCATCTCTTAACATCTGACAGTCTAATTTCCATTAATGTCAAGTTTAGGGGCAATTCTTTTGATATCATATTTTTCACACAAGCATTTCATTCTTGTCAGATTCTTTAAAACATTGTTTATGTTATATATTTTCAATGCTTGATTTTAAGAGGCTGTGATCCTTTAAATCCGGGGTGTCTTTTGACAAGAAAGCATTCAAGTTGTGTTGAATTAATTGGTGCTGAGTTGACACTTTTATGTTAAACTAGTATAAATAATAAATGTTCAATGTATAGTCAGAAAAACATTGCATTTTGAAAAAGGTGAAATGTGTGTAGCACATTGTGCATGGCCCAGTGTGTTGCGGATTCAGCGTATCATAAGTATCCTCATTATTATAAGTATTTTTATCTTAAAGGGACAGTAGCACGTTTTTTGATAATTTTGTATTTTAAAATTTTCACTGATAATAGTACGTTAATGCTCAATGTATGATTTTGATAGTGAACAAATCTCATTTCACAAACCAATCTTCCATAGTCAGAGAACAATGAAAGAAGATTCACCTAAAATCCATTGGCGGCCATTTTTTGTTAACACCTTTAATTCATTTTGTGTAAGAAAAAGGAATCGCATGGCTTATATATTTGAATTATTACTGCTCTTTTTAGTTTAAATGCGTTGTCTTTCAATTGGAACCATTCATTTTCATTTTCCTGACATGACCTTATATTCCCACTAAGAACGTGATACTGTCCCTTTAATGTCTTTGCATAAATAAACATGAAGTCATTCCAGGTTTAACTGATTATTTGAAACATTGAAAATTTGGCCTGCATTTTTCTTGTCTCGGCAGTTGGTTTCCACTAAATTGATTGGTTGTTTTTTGCCGTTTAAACTTTTAAATGAAGAAACCAGTTCTTCAAATATGTAAATATTTAAGAGAAAGATTTATGGACCTAAAGAGAGTATTATGAAAAGCCTCATTTCAAAGTTCCGCAGTTCTCATAAGTCATGTAAATCTTCTAAAACAATGTCTAGATGAAATAGCTCTGTAGTAAAGCAAAGAGCCTTACATAAAATGCTTCGCGCTTCTGCGTGCATCTTGCCATAGCTAATAGGTGAGAACATTAAAAGAACATCAAATAACTCTCTTCATATTCAACACTTCAAGAATCGCTACTTTTTTCAGTGTTTGAAATAAAAGACATACAACAAATTGTATATTTTAAACCATACAGATGGAGCACTATCACATTCGCCATATTTTATTTGAAGTTAGTTACTATCATTTCTTTTCTCTTATTTTCGTCACATTGTGTAATCATTACGAAAAAAAAGATTTGACCTTAATTTGTTTATGAAAAGTTTTTCTACATCTGATAATTCTAAAAGTCTAAGCTGTGGCAAGGGAAAACTAACTGTACAAGTTACTCCAACGTTAGAAATTCGCAACTATCGGTTCTATTCTTGCCACATCAGCCTTTCTTGATTTCACAATATTTGTTGGATATTACTGTCCATACCTAACTTAACGTTTTTGTGAACGTCTTTAATAAACTACAGTCAACAAAAGATTACATATTGGGGAATGGATGTAATATAGACATCTTTAGCATTAGTTTTCCTGATCTACAATGATACATGTTCAGAGTAAGCGACTATGCATTTGGCTATACATGTATATTGATATTACTTTGATTTTGATGTTGTTAACAGCAAAACGTATTTGTTATCTATCTAAGTATTGTAAATATGTCAACATGTCAAGGTGGTATTTCTTTCAAATACTGAAAAAGCATTTGAAGAGTGCCTATATATACGTTTTTATCCCCCGCCACGAAGTGAAAGGGGGATATAGGTTTATGCTTCGTCCGTGCGTTCGTCCGTGCGTCCGAGTTAGGTCACAGCTGTTCTCAGAAACTAAAAACGATAACTAACGATAACTGCTGTGTGTCTTCATGGTATCAATACCGTGATCGAGGTCGAAAATCAGAACCGCAAAATGTTTGTTCCGTGCTCTTTAACTCTGTTTGAGGGTTTTTGCAAAGGGGAAAACTTTTCTCAGAAACTATTTAAGATAGGTTAACCGAACTCGCTGTGTGTCTTCATGGTACGAATTCGCTCAAGAAGTTTGAAAATGAGATAAATGCAATTACATATTATAGAGTTGCGGCCCATGTAGGAAAATATTGGGATCTTTAATGAAAACTAATGTGGCGGGGGATGTTGATGACCATGTCTTCTTGTTCTGTTATGACTTTTAAAATAAAAAGGAAGATGGAAAGGATTAATATAAATATTAAGACGTCACTTGAAGGCGTGACAGAAGGTAAAACTAGTGAAGCTAGTTTGGGTCATTTTCTAGATTATGAAATGGAAAATGTTATGTATTAATATTATTTGGGATGTGCTAATGGTCAATGACAAGTTATGTGCCCCTGATGTGACATGTGCACCTAGGCGAATGAATCATTCACATTCCAGCCACTGCCGTGTCATGTTGTTATTTGATGAAGTGCCCTGTTGAATTAGCATATGACGACCTGGAACCACACACACTTACAGAAAACATAATGTAAAATAAATAATGGAATACTGCAACCTTTATGTAAACCATCTCCAGCGTATGATTAAGATCGTGCATCCCTCACTGCGCCCATCACCCTGTCAAAGAATTGCTTTCTTCTCATCATAGTTTGTCATCAAAATGAAAGAAAAGAACCTTTCTGTGCATTCATTGTGTGCCATGGTTTGACGTCACTCCCTTACAGTATGCTTTATCCCCATCGCTAAGTAACGATAAACCAATGGTGTGATGCAATGGTACGTTGATGTAAGACACTAGCACATCAGTTGTGCAAGTAAGTTACCATATTCCCGACAACAGAAGCATAATACATAAACATAATATGCAATTTGAAATTATCATGTCAAATTGAATACATCACTTTGAATAACATGCTGGAATAACTTTAAATTTATCAAATTTATCCAATTTGCATTCAAATACCATTTTTTAAATTAGATTTTTCTCGTCATCATTTAAGGACATGTGTTTAAATGACATATGCTACAGTTTTTATTGACGATAATATTAGTCCCTAGTATTTCATCTGTAATAAGAAGATACGTGCAGATAAAGAAAAACAAACAAAATAGTCATGCTTTACGATTGTGTCAATAAATAACTATATCCAGTTCCAGTCCATGTGAAAAGTATAGAATCATTTCAGGTAATAAACGTACATACTTCTTCAGACAATGTCTATTGAAAATCCTATGCAAAGATTTAAAAATGTCATCTGTAGGTGTCATTCTTACTGTACTATCAAGACATACGCACACGCCAAGCTTTGTTCCTAAATGTTACAATGTTAGCACAAAACTGCATAGGAACCCGAGGCAGACTCAAACGCCTACACATTGATGAGAAATCAATTTGAGAATTGTTCATGATTTCTCTATAAACAGGCGTTCTAATAAAACTGGCAGAACGTGCAACATCCGTTTGCTAGCACTGTAAAGTGACACAGACATATACTTGGGGGAATTGCTTCGTCTAACTGTACTATTCTCTCAAGTTTTCTTTTGAGATAAAGTTATAGCAAATATGGTAAATATTGATGGAAAAGAATACACGTAGATGCGTTAATACAACACAAAATCTGCAAAGTTCAAAACTGAACAATTGCTGCAGGTTCACATATTCACAAGGCTTTCAGAAATAGCCACCTAGTCGCCTGAATTTCAAAATAATTGTTTAAATTGAATTTGCTTAATAGATTGATTTGAATTTTAATCGACAACCCAGAAAACAATTTTGTTCAAAATAAGTTTTTTTTGCACGATTAATGCAAACGTAATTAAATAAAGATTGATTATTCACATTGAGTGGGAGATTAGCGATAAATTATTAATATCCTAAGTGCACAGATGAGATGCTTTAAATTTTCTTAATAATTTAATGGCTTTTGGGTTTTAACTTCTTTGAGTGGCAGTTGAGCAGTTGAAATGACAACAATGAAGAGAAATATATGGACGACAACTTCTTTATTCATGGTATGCGATGTTTCGACACAGGTTCAAGCAGAGGATTTTATATAATGTAAAATTTAGCCATGCGATTCCTATTTCTTACACAAATAGTTACACGAAATGCCCGCCAATAGATTTTATGCAAATCTTCATGCTTTGTCGTTTGACTATGGATGAATAGCTTGTGTAATGAGATTTTTGACACTTTCAAAATAATACATTAAGCATTAATGTACAATTGTCAGTGACAAATTTGACGTATTCAATTATCAAAAATCGTACTACTGCCCCTTTATATTGTTAGAGATCCTTTAAAAGGATGTAGAGAGTCATAAAGGCTGAAACATTAATACCCCTTTGAAAACATATTCTTTTGATTGTTGCAATTGATTGTGGTAACGAACCTTAGTGTCACACATGTCTTGGCGTTGCTTTGACAAGAAAACAAATTATTCCTTTTGCAGGAAGTTGACATTTTCTTGGTTATAACAATTTTATCGTTTTCAATTCAGTCCACAAAGGTTAATTGCTCTGACAGATATGATAAAACTATAGCCTTTAAGATAACGTTTTTACGTTTTGCATCTAATTTCAAACGATAATCATCAGAAATGATAGAGGAGTTAATTATCAATATGCTTCTGAAATATATTTCGGGATTCTTAATAAGATTGCAAGTTGCCAAAGAATCGATTTCAAATTTCTGAATTTGGACTGCAACTTGGTTAAAACGGCTTTTATAAAACCCTGCACAATTAACCCAAGCGAAAAGAACCTGTGGTCCTAAGAGGAGTTGGTAGTCCAGTCAAGTCATCTCTTGATCATTTTGGTATCTTTTAAACAGTCATATTAAAGGGGCAGTAGCACATTTTTGACAATTTAAATATTTTCAATTTTACACTGTTAATTGTAAGTTAATGCTAAATTGATTTGTTTGAAAGTGTCAGAAATCTCATTACTCAAACCAATCATCCAAAGTCAGAGAACAAATTAGAAAGATTCACATAAAGACTATTGACTGCTATTTTTCTGTGAACATATAACTTATAATTCATTTTATGTAAGAAAAAGGAATCGCATGGCTTCGTTTAGTTTAAATACATTGTCTTCCAATTGGAACCATTTATGTTCGATTTCTTGACATCTCAATTTGAAATCCCCCTGAAAACATGCAAGTGCCCCTTTAAAATACCAAACAAAACAACATCCATTTTTAATATTTCGATATCTTAGATGTCCTACAGGCCAATATCGGTTATTTCAAGCACATGCTTATTGTATTCTATTGCGGTATTGTTTACTTAAGAAAAACATATCATCTGACCTAACAAAGCTTTGACTTCATAAAAATGTGTGCCGTTTTGGCTTGACATGATTGTTTGGGTGTTAAACCGAAGGTCTGACGTATAGTGCATGTTGTATGATAGTTTTGTAGATAAGCTAATTGAGACTTGCTACCTTATATGCGGACATGCTCTACGTGGATGGATCCAGTCCATAGGCGTAGGAACGGTCCGAAAGTTGGGGGGGCAAGATTTTTTTTGTGAGCGGGGGGGGGGGGGGGGGGGGGGGGGGGGGGGGGGGTGTCCTGTCATTATATAGATTATATAGGTGATGGTGGTGTTCCGAATAAAGGGGCGTAAGGGGGCATTAATTACAGCATAATAGCTCTGCTTACGTGCTGTCATGGCGTTATTTTCGTACTTTTGCCTTTTTACTGTTATATTTATCAAGGAAACCGAGGAGTAAGTTAAATTTTTACCTTGAAATCACAATTAAATTCATATTTTTTGCACGTTTTGTATTAAATATTATAAAGTTTCCTTTACAATTGGAATTTAGGGCTGTAAAAAAAATTAGGTTTGAAAAATCTTGGGGGGGCAGCTGCCCCCCCTGCCCCCCCGGTTCCTACGCCTATGCAGTCAGGCTCCTGTGAGTTTCCGATTCCTGTGAATTACGGGGTTTTCTAAAGTCGAAAAAGGCCTCATCAAAGTGTATATTGTTTCCATTACATACATCACACATGTCTTTATATTTTTGCTTGGATAAGCAAACAAATTATTATTACAATAAGTAACGACATCAATCTCAAATCTCCTTCTGTTCATTTTCATATTCTGAATAAAAATAAACCAAATTGTTTTGTCCTTGATTGCTATCAGTTTATGTAGTTTCTGCCGCCACACTCGTACTGCTTGCTATAACCATGTCCACTAAGCTTTCCAGAACTCTTATCAACAACTTACTGCTCCTCGGGGGAACGATTTTGACCTGGAATAACAAAGGTCAAGGTCACAAGATATAACTTATTGCAATGTACACCAAATTTGGGTAAACCTCTATCCCATCCAAGAGTTATATACAGGCATTAACATCCACACAAGACTTCTATATCTAATTGAGAAACATAGAACGTTCAGGACGAAATGAAATGGAGTTGAGTAATCCCACGTGAACGTACATGTATTCAAAGCGCTGAATCTATTTCAATGAATTAATGTTATTGATTTATGTAAACATATAATAAATACTAAATGACAAATTCCATTTGAATTGCTCATATTACACTTTGTATTAAAATAGCACCTTCCTTCAATATTAGCATTGGAAACTATGTGTAAGGAAATACTAAATGTGATATAATGAACAATGTACAAGCATACAAAGAACACTTTCCTATCTTTACTTATTAGCAAACGGAAATGAGCTTCACTTCTAATATTTACACGTGAAGATGTTCAGTACAGTTTTAAATTACCTGTCTGATGCATATGGTACCGATGTTGTGTATGTTGTGTATTCAGCTCTCAAAAGTGAAGGTTCGTTGTTTCTCAATTAGATATAGAAGTCTAGTGTGGATTTCAATGCCTGTAAATAACTCTTGGATCATGGTTATTAACAATGCAGAATGTATAATATAAATACAATGAGATTATACCGGGGCTAATCTACTAGGACGTTGAGGTAAATGTTCATTTTTTTGTTTATGGAACTGAATAAATGTTCATAAATTACGTTTTTCATGCCTCGTTTGCAAACTGGAAGGTCAGTTTCCATAAATGTCTACCATTTACACACTATTGCTTTGCGTATGAGGGCTTGATGGGTCATTAATTTGGGACCTTGAGATATATTATGTCACTCTCTGATCATGTCGTTGTTTTCATAATCCTCCATATCGGTTCTATCGTTTTATTTGAAGTACCTAGAAATGTTTGAAATAACAGATCATCCATCACATTACTCGTTGGTTAGTAATCTGTTTTCAACAGAGCCAATGTATAATTATTTAGCCAAGTCACACCGACACACGTCAGCCTTGACGCTTGAACATTGCGAGCCGACCGGGAGGAGAGCGTTGACAGATTCGACTCTGAATGTTTACATTCTACACTTTCTATATCAATCAATAAGTAATCCTCAATCAAAACTCATCATCGATTAATTTCACCTTTTTTTACATTTCAATTTTGCTTTATTCAATCGAAACTCAAAACTGTTTTCTTTCTTTGGAGCTTTAAATAAGCGACTAGTCCTTGGTCAAATCATGGACGTCGATTAATACGCATTCAGTTATTGAAACAGGTTTCGTTTTTTTTTGAATTGTTGTCTTGAAGCGATACATGAAAATGAAGAGTATTAACAAATGTGTCTATTCAAAACATAATAAATAAAACACCGCGATCGGTCTCATTAGATACGAATTATACAAAACTTGTGACCGTCCTATGGTATCTGACCTCGCTTTCCCTCTGTCAGATACCGTCAGAAGGACACTAGTTTCGTATAATTTGTATCTAATTAGACCTCGTGTAGTATTCTCTATCTATCAAATTATTGATTAGACATATTGGGGATGGGGTTATTGTTAAATGCTTTCTATAGATTTAGTTATGTTGGGCATTGATGTGTTATACTTGTGGTCAAATTTTCAGTTTTCAGTATTTCGTATGTTTTTTGAGGATTTTTTTGTAAATATCTGCATGGGGCTGCAACAGAGGTTGTATCAAAATGTCATGACTTGATCAGCCTCTGTGGGGAGAGAATGGAAAAAATATGTTTTGGACATTGTCTTAGGTAAAACTGTTTCAATATTTAATTATGATGCATGATTTACAATTACATTTACACCAGTGAATTGATTAACTTAATATAATATACTGTCTCTGTCACTCATCTCATGCCTTATGTCATTGAGACAAATTAGTCACAAAGTAACATAACATACACTGCTTAAAATATGAAACGAGAACATAAATGTTAACATTTGCCCCAAATACATTATCACAAATATATTTTCTAAAACCATTAACATAGTTATCTAGTTACCTTCACGTGCATTAATAGTTCACATAATGAATCCTTAAATATTGGTCTGTTAAATATAACATATTAACACGTTGGAGTTGATAAAACTCACATAAAAATATGTCAAGTACTTTTTAAACTCTTAACACATCATATGCATAAAATTAAATCTTTTAAATCTATGTTCATCTTTGAATGAAATGATATATGACAAACATGTTATAAAAACAGTACCGATAAATAGAATGATAGCAACACGATGGGAATCAGTGTGATAGTAGAACTCTGGTTCGAATCCTGACTTTCAATCTACTAGGATTCTACAAGTATATAATTAGGTATAGGGTTTCATGTCAACATGATTTGTATTCAACTGTAATTGTATTCACCTTTGACCGATGTTAAACAATGTTAAGGTCCACTTCTATCAAACAATTAATATCCTCGTCATACTAAATCTGGAATTCTGAACTCGTTAACACTTGCCAATAGGTTGGTGTTGTGCTTCATGAATTAATCTACAGTAATATTTCTTTGCATTGAATAAACAAATGACTGATGTTGAGTTAGTTGATTCAGGATACATAAGACAATTCTAACATGTGAAAATGTATTTCTTTTTTTCTTCCCTTGTTTTCACATTGCATGTACATTAAAAGTGAGATTACATATATTCTACAACATTACAATATATGACTTAAAGTTCCTCTTGAACATTTATTGAACTTTCCATGACAACTTAGGGTCCTACAGGGAAGACAATAACATATGACATAGTAAGAAGAGGACAGATTTTTTTCTGTTATCGTCTTCAACGCATGATTGATATTTAGTATGTGACATAATTGATTATTTAATAACTTCGTTTCCAAATAACTGCAAGGTTTGACATTTGTTCTTTTGTATTATTTCAATTAAAATAGAATATAATCACCTCCTTTTTAAAAAAAAGGCAACTTAAGGCTACGACAACTACGTATATAACCCCAATATTAGACTGCAAATGTGTATAAAGTAGCTGTCTGTCAGTATGCTCTATGTGTCAATTATTCCACCGGGTCCGTTCAAAACACAGCTTGTGTGACAGTGATTGAAGTTCTTCAGCAGACAGTTTATCATCTGAAGCATCCAGATGGGCATTCTTTCAATATTTCGTAAGACCTTAACATACATCACTTATACAATAATAAATTACGGAATACTCCTATGAGCAAATATGCACTAAAGTCCCCAAGAAACAGTCTGCAAATTGTTATCTTCTAGTACAAACAAGTTAAATATTACGAAAATGTCAAATGATAAGAAGGATATCTTATATTGCTCATTAGAGTTCCTCTAATTCATATCCTGAAAGGAAAAAAGACATGGAAGTTTTGGTAATTCTCGTAAATTATCCAGGATGAAAGCTACATGTTAGGAGTTTTGAGGGGCGTTTTTTTGTAATTAGTATTCAGTGATTTTGATGGAATACTGATTGCATCTCCAGAGAAGCATGACACTCATTGAATTTTATGTCAATTAATATTAACTTAATCTTCATTGCATAATTATCATGGATTTGTTTGAATGTTTGAAGAACGCATATATTTATGGCATCAATGAGATATATTTGCATAAAGGAAACTCAAAGTACTTAATAAATAAAGTACATAACGTTTGGGTTGGTATCTATTGGTAGTGACTTTCATATTAATTTTTCAATGACTTAATGTCTATTCATATAATCATTCTCTCTTATTTTTCATCACTAGATGTTTATTCATGTATCAAAACTGTATTTTGCAGCGAACCATATCTTACTTTTTTTAAATCTAAAGAAGCAAGGCGTAGAATTACATTGTTACGAATTGGTGCACTACCCATATATAAAAACATTGGTAGATTTGACGGACTTCCTAGGAACCAACTTCTTTGTAATATTTGTAACAATAATTATGTTGAAAATGAATTTCACTTTTTATTTGAATGCAAAATTTATCATGATTTACGCAGCAAATACTTTAAACATTTGCCATATCATATTACTCTACAATACTTTTTGAACATGTTGATGTGCACTGATCATTCAATTACACTGGCCTGTTCCAACTATATTAAGGATTCATTATCGCTACGCTCTCTTTATACTTGATTGTCCATCTTCCACTACCATAAATTATACATTGTTTTTGTTATTTTGTATTGTACGTGGGCCCAAGGCCTTATACGAAATAAACTTGATTTGATTTGACTTGATTTGATTTTTGATAATTCAATCAACATACGATGGCAAGTGGTTATTAATCTATCACAAGCTAACATTTCAATCAATGATGTTTGACTACTTCCATGATCTTTCACATGATCTAATGTCTGTAATCTAGATTTAATCTATTCTTCTTATCACCATTGATGCTATCTCAGAAAATTAAATTACTCAAAAAAATTGCCAAGAGTATGGATCACAAAGTACTATTTCGTCAGAGTAAATTGACCAAAGATTTAATTTTGTTTGCTTTATCAAGTAATAAAGTTCTATGTGAAGTTGAGAAAAAATGATTGATTAAACAAAAGTGAAAAATTATCGAAAATGTGATTGAATGTTGAAAGTTGAAATTGTACAGAAACAAAAATTAAATGAACCTATTGTTTTATAAAGAAAAGTCAAATTGAAGCATCATGTTCAAGAGATATAACAACTTTGAGTGCCTTTCAGCAAAGATGATTAGATAGTACGGTATACCTAATTATGATTTCGAGTTTTTCAAGAATTATACTACAGGTGAGTCTTTAAAGTCACTAGATGTACAGCTGCGTAAATTTAGTCTGTTCACTTACCAGCCTATTCTAATTCAATATCAGTTAATTTGAAATGTCTTTGAGGCATCCTAGCATTGCGAAAATGAAACGGATAATGTTTAAAATTCACCTTATAAGTTGAGATTCAGTTAGCGTTATCATGTGTACTGTATGCCATACCGAAGAGATATTTGTGATAAATTTGGCAGAGCTTTGAAAGGGGTCAAAACATTTTCTTCAAAGGTTTACTGGAATCATTTTCATCGAAAATGGATAGGTATATGAATTTCCCAAATATACACAATCAAGCAAACAAACTTTATGTACACAGCTGTAATTCAACTTAATGGTAATGTTGTTTTAAACAGTCCTTCCGGTTCTTGTTAAAAAACAATATAAGGTTTAGAAGGAATGGCATAGGCCAATTCTTTTAACAATCTATGTTAAAACCAAATATGACAAAAATGTTGTTCTACTGTTCAAGTTAAAGAGCAAAGCGGCTGATACTCATTAAATAACCATTTTTCACAACATTTCCAAATGATACAATAATGAAATAATACTTCGATATGTACAATTTATAGACATTCACTTTCTCTCAACATTTGATACACCGAACTACAAAGTCTCTCCCAGAATGGTCAAGAAGTATAGAAGTTTGAAATACTTGTTCTATTTTGTGGTCAATCTTATTACAATATGATCTATTTGCTACACTACGCTACGCATGTAGATCATACCAAGCTCAGTTATAACAGCCGTCAGAGTATCCTTTGACTCAGCCAATCAGCGACTTTGCCCCGCAACTCGGGTTGCTGGCGACAGGTATTCATATCTTATCTTCAGAACTCGAAAAACGAACATTTCCGACTATTTCTAAATGTCGACAACAAATATTTCCTGTCATGTACGAATGAATTACTCAAACTGTGCTTTATATCGCTCCTATCAGTTTTTTTGGTCCAAAAACGTCCAGGTAAATACTTAAATGTTATCATTATCGAAGGAATCACCGTAAACTTGGCAAATTCAAACATCAAGCTGTAGATAGCTATTTTTGGAAAAGTTACGTTATATAAACGTTTCCTTTTAAATCTTATATGAAACGATTTATGCTCATTAAATTCGTTGTATTTTGTAGCCATAAATATACTAACACAAATGAGAAGACCAGAACTGACATCAAAACATTAGATAAAGTCTTGTAGATTTGATATCACACATATTCGATGTACATATGCAAATTAGAAAGAATCTAGTTCTGTCAAATAGTCAAACATTACAACTGAATTAGCGAATGTTACGACATATGCAAATTACCGAACACTGCTTTTTGGGAAAATCTAAAGGTCTTAAGTTATCATTTTATCATTTGGGCTGAACTGGGTTAAATTGCTTTAATCTCTTGAATTGTCCTTTAAGAAAGGTATGATTTGATTGGTGGATGAAATCTTCCTCACATCCAGCGGTCAAAGGTTACCCTGACGGCTGGACTTACGGGGCCTTGTGAGATCTTTAATCTGCGTAACGTAGTGAAGGAATTAAGATATCATTTTAATGAGATTGGTTTTGTAGTTTGCGAATTTTCCATTGCTCAGCTTTCCAGGCATTCTCTCCCCACAGAGGCAGCTCAGTCATACCCGAGTTAGCCTAGTAAGTTAGTTCTATTACGGCTAATACATGGGATAGAAAGGTAGAAATTTGATTGGATCAAAGTTAGTTGTGCAATCAGAGACGAAGTGGTCATTCGCAAAACCTAAGCCATTCCCTTGTACTTCGGCAAAGCTATCATTAAAATTTAACATCCAGGGGAGATAACTCTTCAGTTGACGAAACATCGTTTTATATCTTCTCATTAGTTTTTATTTGGTTAATTCGTAAAATAAAATCTATCATAAAACAAATAATAATTAACACAATTATAAAACAGATTCTATTTAATGAAAAACCCTATCCATATCTGATTTTTCAAATATTTTCACTTTCACACTGCTAATGAAAATTAAACATAAAGGCATGATATTTTCCTTGTCATTATACGACTGTTAAGAATTCCTGACACATGTTTATCCAAAAGGTGTTTTCATTGGCTGCAAAGAAAACTCGAGTATGACTGAGTAGCCACTGTGGAGAGAGAATGCTTTCCAGGTTGAAATTTGGGTTTTACAAATCTGTTTGAAGATAAATAGACATGTCCGCTCAGTACAGCTGATGTGTGTGATTAAGTAAGACCCTTTGAACATTGATCTTTCGACTTCTCCACATGTTGTATCACACACGACTTAATATTCCTTCATTCATTCATGGATAAATAATGGGACTATTTCCAGTGAAGCCACTCTTCAAAGTCGTTACATTGGTAGAAGCAATCGAGAAAAACAGACTTGTAGATTTCATGAACTGGGTCTTAACATTTTCCTAAACATCGTTTCATTTATATCCTTTTAATTTCCATAGTGTGTTCATAAATATTCAAATGCTTCAGTTTTGATTAATCACGTTACCACAACAGAAAATATTTAGAAAAATCGATTACTGAATCTACATTGTTAAAAACTTATCTATGTAAAGAGTGAGCTTTGTGTTACCTTAAAGAATGTACATTTAAATTTTCAAAGCATTACGAAAATGATAACAATCGCATGTACTATCAGCGAGTTAACTTGTACACTGTCTTTTCACTCACATGCTGTCTATTTGAATAAAGAACAGTTGGTTTCCTAGCCCATTAAGTCATTTACGAAAAAAGCATTTGCATCAGTAATTCATGATATGACAAGAAACCCTGAAGACATAGACTTATTGACAATAAGGATTTTGGACCAGAAACATCGTGACAATAGAGAGTGGAATGTAAATGACACTGTATATCTCAATTGGAGATTTTTTGAAAGCTCAACATCATTCTAAAACGACACAAACAAATCAAACATTATTGACCACTTTCAAATTTTATGTTTTTTATTATAGGTTACGTTGTAATGGATATGTTGATTGGGAATTACAATATATGACTAAAGTACCTCTTGCACATTTGTTGAACCTTCCATGACAACTTATGGTCCTACAGGGGAGAAAAGTACATATGGCATTTTAAGAAGAAGACAGATTTATTTCTTTATCATCGCCAAAGCATGATTGGTATTTTGTCACAAAGCAACATAACATACACTGCCCAAATAAAAAACAAAAACATAAATGTTGACATTTGCCCCACATACGTTTTAACAAATATATTTTCGAAACCATTGACATACTTATCTAGTTACCTTCACATGCATTAGTAGTTCACATAACCAATCCTTAAATAATGATCTGCTAAATATAACATATTAACATGTTGGAATTGATGAAACTCACAAACAAATATGTCAAGTACTTTTTAAACTCTTAACACATCATATGCATACAATATAATCTTTTAAATCTATGTTCATCTTTGAATGAAATGATATATGAGAAACATATTGAAAACACAATGACGATAAATATAATGATAGCAACACGATGGGAATCAATGTGATTGTGGTACGAATCCTGACTCCTGAATCGTGACTTTCAATTTACTGGGTTTCTACATGTATATAATTAGGTATAGGGTTTCAAGCCAACATGATTAGTATTCAACTCTTATTGTATTCACCTTTTGACCGACGTTAAGTTCCACTTCTATCAACCAATTAATATCCTCATCATACTAAATGTTAGAATTCTGACCTTGTTAACACTTGCCAATAGGTTGGTGTTGTGCTTCATGATGTTATGTACAGTAACATTTCTTTGCATTGAAAAAACATAAGACTGATGTTGATTTAGTTGATTCAGGATACATAAGACAATTATAACATGTGAAAATGTATTTCTTTTTTCTTCCCTGGTCTTCACATGGCATGTTCATTAAAAGTGAGATTTCATATATTCTACAACCTTACAATATATGACTTAAAGTACTTTCCATGACAATATTGGGTCCTACAGGGAAGAAAAGTACATACATGTATGACATTGTAAAAGGAGGACAGATTTGTTTTCTTTTATCATCTTCAACGCATGATTGGTATTTTGTACGTGACATAATTGATTATTTAATAACTTCGTTTTCAAATATTTGCGAGGTTTGACATTTGTTCCTCTCAATTGAAATAGAATATAATCACCTCGTGTTCAAGAAAGGCAACCTAATGCAACGACAACTACATATATAACCCCAATATTAGACTGCAAATGTGTATAAAGTAGCTGTCTGTCAGTATGCTCTATATGTCAATCAATCCACCGGATCCCTTCAACACACAGCTTGTGTGACAGTGATTGAAGTTCTTCAGCAGACAGATTATAAACTGAAGCATCCAGATGGGTATACGTTCAATATTGCTTAAGACCTTAACAAACATCACTTCTACAATAATTCATTATAATCTCCTATGAGAAAACATGAACTCAAATAGTTACCTTTTGGTAGGAAAATGGGAAATATTACGAAAATGCCAAATGATGAAAAACGAAAGAGAGAGATTTAATATGTTGCTCATTAGAGTTCCTATGAACTGTCCCACAATTTCATATCCTGTAAGGAAAAAAGACATGGAAGTCTTGTGAATTCTAAATTATCCAGGATAAAAGCTACGTGTGTTGAGTTTTGAGTGACGTTTTTCTTGTAGTTAGTATTCATTGATTTTTGATTGAATACTGATTGCATCGCCAGGAAAGCAGGGCATTCATTGAATTTCATATCGTTCAAATTGATTTCATCTTCATTGCATGTTTATCTTGGATTCGTTTGAATGTTTGAAGAACGTTTATATTTATGGCATCTGTGAGATTTCTTTGCCTAACTCCATCCTACTATATCAATAAAGCACATAAATATTTGGTTGGTATCTATTGGTACTGTCTTTCCAAATTGTTCTAATGAACTCATATCTCAATTACATAATCTTTACTTATAATCAGTTCATTTAATGGCAAGTGGTAACTATCTATCACAAGCTAACATTTCAATCAATGATGTATGACTACTTTCACGAAGTTTCACAAGATCTTATGTATGTAATCTAGATTTAAAATATGTGAAATAATTAAATCACTTATAAAATTTGCCAAATGATTGGATCACAAAGTAGTATTTCATGAGAGAAATTGACTGACATTTCCGGTTTGTTTGCTTTATCAATAACTTTAGATCTAAGTCATTTTTGTTCCTTTGCATTAATGTAATTGAGCTGATTCTTTTCAAACAAAGTTTTTTTGGATTATTTAAATCGAAATTGGATATGTATCTGAATTTCAAAAATATGACACCATCTATCTTTTTACCCATGCCAAATATCGGAATTAAGCACCAGTGACGAGGCGATTCCGCAATGTAGTTTGAGAATGTTTATTTTGAGAATTTGAACATTGGTGTTCCTTGTAAGTGCTCCTGGGGTCATTTTAATGACGAAATCTAAATTACATTACATTTGCACTAATATACACAATCAAGTGAACAAACTGAATGTACGCAGCTGTAATTCAAAGTCAACTATGATGTCGATGCCAAACTTCGATGATTCAGTTAACTTAATGTTGATGTTGTTTCAGAAAGTTATTCTAGTTCGTGTTTTAAAAAAAATAGATTTAGAACAAATGACATGAGACTTTAGGTTTTACAAATCTGTTTGAAAAATAAAAAGACATGTCCGCTCAGTACAGCTGCTGTGTGAGATTAAGTAGGGCCCTTTAAACATTGACCTTTCGACTTCTCCACATGTTGTATCACACAAGACTTAGTATGGACATATGCTTGAACGGATAAAGATTTCAATTATTCATTCATAGATAAACTATTTCCAGTGTAGCAACTCGTCAAAGTCGTTGCATTTGTAATCGCAATCGAGAAGAAAGACATGTAAATTTTATGATCCGGGTCTTAACATTTTCCCGAACATCCCCTCCATTTGAGTTTATTTCCATAGTGTGTTCATAAATATTCCAATGCTTCAGTTTTGATTAATCACGCTTCCACAAAAAAATGAAATATTTCGAATAATTGATTACTGAATCTACATTGTTTTAACCTTGACCATCCTTGTTTTACATAAAATTGCGATCATGTGAAGAGTAGGCTTGTTGTAACCTTAAAGAATGTACATTTGAATTTTCAAAGCATATTGGAAAAGATCACAAGTACAATCAGGGAGCTAACATGTAATCTATTTGACAAAAAGAAAAGTTGGTTTTATAGCCCATGAAGTCATATACGACTCAAGCATTTGTCAGTAATTCAACATGAAATGACAAGAAACCCTGAAGACATGGACTTTTTGACAAACAGGTTTTCGCATCAGAAACATTGTGAGAAAAGGCTGTGGAATGAAAATGACACCGTTTATCTTAATTAGAGTTTAATTTGCAAGCTCCTCATCATTGTAAAATGACCCAAAACAAATTATAAATCAATGACCTTTTGTGTAATAACGACACCGGTTTCAAACAAAGTTGGTGTGTATATACGATTGAAGAATAAAGTGTTACGGTTTTGCAAATGCCGGTTTGCAACCATATATAATTCATAAACCATAACCATAAACCATAAATAAATTTTAAGGGTTGAAAAAACCTTGCTTTGATTAAGACGAGAAAAAATCATAGTTTGTGGACTCATACCCCTTATATACCACTGGACATTAAGTTAAAGTTACTCAGTTACAAGTTCTCATACTTACATTAAAAAAAATTCTAACAGTATTGCAAAACTGAAACCCCATGGATTCTAATCCTTATCAATGTATAATAAATAAGATATTTTCAACAATTTCAAAGTGTGTTAATCATTACTCATGGAATAATTGATTGGTAAAGATTACCAAAATAAACTTATTCTCATGGTAATGGAATTTCCCCTATATGAACAATGAAATAAAGAACAAGCCCTAAGCAAATACATGTGATGACGTGAACTATGCGTACTAGAATCAAATTTATCTTGTTTTGTGTTGAACATCTATGATATTTCGAGTATTTAACGGTAAATCCTACTCAATCAAATCTTTCTGGTGTTTTGATAATCTCCTTACATACTGCTTTCGGCTAATGTCCATTTTGGAACCCATGAGAAAACAATTTACTCTATGAATTGATTTCCTCATGAACCAAAGGTTGACGCATTATCTGTGAATTACATAGGGAATATCTAATCACGCCTGCTTCATATTATCTTTATGTCGTTATTTCTCTAGTGCGAGCAATACATGTAAGTATAAACAGATTATAAATAATCAAAGTCGTGTTTGTTGAAAAATTGATCAAATAAAGTTTTGTAGTACTTATACTGCCGAATTAAAAGCAATAGTCAGAGCAGAAATGTATCAGTCAAAATATTTGACATGCTGTCTGACAAAGTGATATTTTGCCCTTGGGTTTAGTAAAAATTGACCTAATTGTTGATGTTGATGGTCATCACAAAGTTGATTGGCTGTTAAAATTAGATTATCCTATTGGCTCCTAGTAGAGAAGATATATCTTCTTACAAACGAACTTGGACATACTGTCTCTTGTACCCCTGGGCAGGACACTTCATCCACACACCTAGCTGTAAAATTGGTATCTGAAAAAAAGATTTAATAACAAATAGTCCTTCAAAAGTAATTCGTTATAAAGCTGTTGTTAAAAAAATAGGAAGTAGACATAATTTTTCTGGCAATCCCTTCTGACAACGCTATTGAAAGAAACTAAATTGCCTTTTTAGATGAACTATTACGGTACAATTTTAAAAAGTCGTTGGTATGAAATAATAAAAAAAAAAAAATCATATTTGCATGACAAAACAAAATAAAGCGGTCAGAAAATTGCAGTATTTTACTATTAATTGCATAAGTATGCGGACGACCAATAAGGTGGTTCCTGTCTGCTGTTTTGTTGCTTGAAGTAATTGATTGATAAAATAGACATAGGCAGTGTCCAGGAATAGAGGAAGAGGTAAGCAGTGTATTACGTTGTTTCAGTGTCCATCCATAGTTGCCTTGTATTGATTTGAACACAATTGATATCTTGATACAAGTGACACGTTTAATGGTACATGTAATTACAACTACTGTGTGTGGCAGCTTTGCAAACACACCAATAATGATAAAACGGCGGATAATATTGATTTTACTTATAAATAAGGATGAAACGAAAGTATGATCACTTAAATGTCCATATTAGAATTTGTTAAATATCCGCCTGGTTAATACATATATTTGTGAGCATCCGATGACTTTACATCTGAAACCTGGTTACTTCATCTTGAAAATTGTTGTTTTTTGATAGTCTATGACATAAGATTGAATAAAAAGTAAAACTAAATAAAATTCTAATCCACGGAAATTTCACACCTCATAAATGTCCTTGTTTACGGTATTCTGTTTAATCAAGTCAAAAGAAAGTATTAAAAGAATCAATTTGGAGTTAAGGTGTAAGCCAAGAAATACATTCTAGATTGGACTAGTAAAATAGTATTTGTCTTTCTTTACTATGTGACAGACAGCTGTGTAACCATTTGGGTAATGTGACTGAATTCCGTAACTAATAGTTACATCATCAACATGTAATTTTGTTCTTTAACTTTCAGCCTAAAGGCTACTGACAGTTTAATACTGACAATTTTCTCTCCTAGAAGGAAAGGTTATTTTGTGTGGTCATGGTGTAGGTTCTTATGTGATAAATTGTTCGTGAAAAGAAATAACAATTACCTTTATATTTAGATAAGATGCACTTTCTAAGGGAATCCAAATGATAACATCTCAATTTGATATAAACCTATTCCTGTTCCTAACCAGATATAGTGTTGTTCCGAGTTTTTGTTTTTCTCCAGAGGTTGTGAGCTAGAAATTGTGGCAAACATAAATGTAGAATGTTGTGAATTTACAATGATTATGTCGGTCAATATGCGATAACTTGGTCGTCAGCATCTGTCTGATGAGCCCTGGAATAGCTCACACTCAATCCTTCAATTATAGTGTTTGGTATCGTGATGATCGAGATTTCCAACCTTTTCTGTATGTATAGATGTCTTTGCCTAAGTATATCAATACAATATCTACTATACTCTTCAATTGCGTTTTACTAACCATATACTAACTTCATTACATTAAAACTTGGTACAAACTTTAACCTTCATGTATACATTGGAAAGATGACAATATGGATATGACATAAAGAGAAAGTCCTCAATCCTCTCTAGCTCAGTAGGTACATGTAGAATCGTTGTTTAGAAACATAAAGGTCCCGGGTTCAAATCCCATTTTCGTTGTTTGTAATTCTCAAAATTCAAAATGCTAAATTTTACAAGTACTTAAATTTATAAAGTTCTTTTCACCTGACTTAGTTTAGTTTTACAATGAAAAAGAAGGTACTTTTGATAAGTGTATCGGCCAGTACACCTATACTTACAATGTATAACAAAGGAAACCATAGCAAAGAGACCGGAAGTGGGGTATACCGTCCAACCTTTCTAGATTTATTTAGTCTGTTGTTAGTATTTTTATTGAAAGGTATTATTTTGACGTAGTTTTATTTAGTAGATTTATTAAGACGACTTTACCATTAAATTACCAAGACATACAACAAATGAACCACTTAAATGTTTTATTTTAACTTCTGATTTCATTAACATACAATTTTTTTCTTAGCTCAAAATGTTTATGTAAGGCCTACAAAATGTTTCTGGTACCTTCATCCAGGCAAAAATTATGCAATAACGGGAATTTTTTTACTTTCTCATTTGTTTTTAATTATCGGATATGAAAACAATTCAACAGAATTTGAAAAAAGAATAAATATCAACTTCGTATTTGAAGGCCTACACAAACAGAAACGAGTTACACAATGTATGTTTCAAAGTGCACATTTCAATTGGTTTTTTTCTAGGCAAGGGGACTACATTTCCATTTTCCCCCTTGTCAACATCTGGAAAAAAAGGCTTGGTGCGGGAATTGAAAATGACGCGGACGATCTCGAAACAAATCGCTTTTTTCTAGACCTGAACATCAAGAAAAAAATCAATATTTAGATTGTATTATAACATTTTATTTTGAAAACTTGTATGAGTTATTGAAGCCTAAATTTCAAAATGTTGTTCTTGTTTTTCTTCTTAGTACATCGACTTTACTGCTGCATATATTCAATCATTTCTACAAAATAGATTCATGTGAAGCCATAAAACTCAGGTTTATGTATAAACAACAAAAATGACAGTTGGTCGAATTTCAATCAATATCAATGTTCAAGCAGTCAGAATGTTGACAAATAGCTTTCAGAATAAGAGAATATGAGATTCCCTGGAGACTGTTCTTTGTGGTATGTTTCTCTTCAACTGATCAATTGGTAATTGCTCCTGACTGTGACAACATATTGTAATACATGGGATCTGTACAAGGGAAGTTTTGTGTGTATCAAAGCAATTAATCACCTTCTTTTATAATATGATACAGAAAATGTTGAAATACGTCCGTGGGATATTAGTGATATCACAATGACGTCACTAAAATTATTCTGTGTATGTGTTCAATATGTCGGGAATTGTGTGTTTTATGTCAATCCTAATCGCACTTTAATGCTGCTGTATGCATTACCTTAGGAACAATGCTAATACATCAAATACAATCATACAAATAATCATCAAAGAACGTCGCTTTGTGGTAAAAATGCGTTTATCCAGAATATTCTGATGTTGTCAATATTATTATCATTTCAATATCATGATATAATAAGCTAGTAGTTTGCAGTGCAACCAAAATAACATTGTTATGCAGTTATAATTGTTTTTAATTGACTTGTTTTCAAATAAGTGTGTATTACTTAATTAATTACGTAATTAACTTTAACCATATATTCATATAGACTTTCGAATGACTAAGAAAGTTAAAATGGTTTTTGAACAATAATTTATGTTAAAAATTTAAATCTATGCTTTAAAGCTTTTACATGAAATGAGTTCATTAACAGATGTATCTATATAGGTACAATTTATTATCAAGGTATACTACTTGTATTTGTTAATGAAAGGTCTTGCTTGTAAAAGTTTGTTTTCTATCAATCGAATTTAAACCTCTACCACATAATTTCCTATTGGTCAGTAGCTGATCAATTTCTCACTACAGAGCTAGATCAAGTCATAAAATGTTGATCCTACCTCTGTCCCAATAAGACCAAATCCGTGCTTTCCGGCAGTTTGTTCTGGCGGAAAACATGGCAGCACAATCCAATTGAATATTTATTAGCAAACACACTTCTTGCATGGTTAGGGGGGTTCATATCACAAGGCTTTTGCCATGTTTAAGAAGCTCAGATTAAGATTTTAGTATAGCGTCGCTCATTGCACAACTAACTTTGATCGCATCTAATCAAACCACAAACTTAACTGATTGGAACAGAGGCTAGATCAACATTTCATGACCTGATCTGCCTCTTTAATTTCTGTCATGTTTGGGGAGAGAATCGTAGATTGTGTGTATTTTTGCAGCTGGTAAATCTCATACAGAAACTCTGGGATGGGCGTAATAAATTGTGTCTTTAGTATGTACTTCAAGAGTTGATGCTAGATAATATAATTAAGGTAAGTACAAACGTGTCTTCATATAATCAGTACTCTGACAAGTTCGTATTTCGCAAAAGGTGGGCGTTGTAGATGACGTTTTTAGAGGGTCTCTCAATTTGACGTTGTCAGTACGTAGAAGTCGTACTGACATTTTTTTATCATGTTGCTAAAAACAAAAGTCAAATTAATGGCGAAATAACCAACTGGCAGTTATTTGGTTTTGACTAGCCGTTGATAGCACATAATCATGAACAAAAATTAAACACTTTCTAACTAGCCTTTTGCATTTCCTAATTATACTTTGAAGGCAAACTGAAGAATGTGAAATATAAAAGTCATCGTCTTTAACATTCACTGAAGAATCTATGACACATTGTCGTTATTGTACAACTGCTGGTTTTTATTACAAACTTAAAACCTTTCATCCAAAACTGAAGGACATTAATTTCAATTACATTCTTTCTCATGGTAAAATAGTTGTTTACGCTACAACATAGAGGAGGTTTATTTTCTCATCTCCAAAGAATTGTAAAAGAATTGAAATGATGTATTTTACAAAAATATAAGGCTACAAATGGTACAGTTTTGCTGTCTGTCAAAATCATCTTACTGTCACCCACGACAACAGTTATATTTTAGACACATCATATACTCAACGGTTGAATGGGCTCATAAGACTACGTTTTTACGTCTCGGAATCGTCAAAATCAAACATCATTGCACTTCCTAAAAAAAGTGTTCATTAGGGTTGAGGTCAGGAGTAGGCGACAAATTGCACTGTGTTGTTTCTTTCCGAGAGAGAGAGGACGACTGTGACACACTTTAAATTGACAATTCCCATCTTTTGCCAAGTACGTCCAAGTTCGAGGTCTAGATCTGTTAATGTTCAAATTGAGTGAGTGATACACAGGGACCCGTTTGTGGTCTTAATTGACAACATTTTTAGCGACAGTGTTTGTCACACAATCAGCCCGTACAATATGTCAGTCAGTCACGTCAGTCCCTCAATGTCCTCAAAGTTTGTGCGTTTGAGTATTTTTGATTACCAGTTTTCTGTCAAATTGACGCAATTCTAGCTCAATACCAGAGAATTAAAGTCGCCAACCCTAAAAGAATTGTTATCATCATTTCAAAAAAAGATCTTGAAGAGTTTGCGTTATGTTCTTACGTTTTAAATGTGTTTATTCTTATACTGTGTATATCAAAAAGTGCCTTCAGATATTGAGTTGGGAAACACAATTTTAATAATGCATTAGAGCAAAAAAATCATAATTGTCTTTAGTCTGAAGGAATACAACCATACATAATAAAGTAATAGTAAAACCTGATCCATATGGATACACATGTGCTTGCACATTCTAACATGAAATTATGATATGATTTTATTCATATAATGTTAGTACTAAAAACAAATTTTTCTCAAAAGATTGAAGCACTCATTTTTATGGTAGTTTTTCGTCAAACTTATCATCTCCTTGCTGATATATGAGTCGGTATGATTTATCGTTCACCTTTCATTAAATACTGCATTACCATGGCAACGTTTTTCTTCAACTCCGTCTTCGTCAAAATGGATTGTTGTGAAGTGATATTTATTACGTGCCAGGACTCGAATGGAATTATGCAATTATTATACATTGAATTTTGATGAAATTTCGTTTTCTTTCTTGAACAGTGTACCTTAAAACCAAATGTGATATTTATGATTGTTCATATTATAAAGAATGAAAAGCCGTTTTTCTTTAAAAGCAATATTTAACATCACTTTCTGAACTTTTCTTGATACTGCCATTTCAATGAAAATACAGATCTATGAACAGCAACGTGTAACGTTTAAAAATAAACAGAATAATTCACCTTCTAAAACTAGACGCTACAGATTTATCTATAGTTAAAAATATGTTATGGATAGTTCGAATTCAGAATAAGTAAAAGTTACCGACCGAGACCGAGGTGCTCAAGTGCCGAGGCCGCCATCTAACTTGCATTGAAACCATGGTCGAGGTCGGTAGCTATCTTACACCCTAGCTCAGCGCTATATCAATTTCAACATGACATCAGTTTTGATCATTCGGTTATACATATCTTTATTATATATAATGAGAAGATGAAACATTGACTCATATTGGAGAAACAATGTCCATTTCAAGTAGCTGACACTGACATGAGCCTCTCGTGCTGCACGTGCAATCCAATCCGTGCGAAACCGTACAAACTTCCACAAAAGATTGTACGTCCGTATTGTATTCGAATACAGCGTACACAAACTTAATTTTATATGCATATAAACATTTGGTACCTTAATT
Organism: Steromphala cineraria; assembly: GCA_916613615.1. Classification (NCBI taxonomy): domain Eukaryota; kingdom Metazoa; phylum Mollusca; class Gastropoda; order Trochida; family Trochidae; genus Steromphala; species Steromphala cineraria. The sequence continues at coordinate 65,490,167 of OU744722.1, read as the reverse complement.
TTATATGCATATAAACATTTGGTACCAATGATTTATAATAAATAATTAATATATTAAGAATAATTCACGGTATAGTTTCTTCTCAGGAAAAATGTAAATCATAATAAGGAGGTCATGAAAAACATCCTGTATTTCAACTGACCTCCGTGGTCTAATGGTGAACTCACTTGGCCTGAAAACAACAGGTCACAGATTCGAATTTTAAGTGCAAAATTTGAAAATGTCTTGTATTGAAAAGTTTAGTGAGTGTAATTGAATTACAAAGCAAACGTTGAACTTTGATTAATTTCGGAAATCAAAATATCTTCGTTTCACTATCAGGTGTTCATGGCAATACCGGATGTTCATCATGAACACCCGCTTTGCATGATGAACACATCCGCACGTGCATCTCACAGAAAATATGAGTCAGTATGAAAAATGAATACTCGAACAAAACAAAGGAGCAAGAATGTAAACGGGTCTTGCATTTTCATTATCTCAGGTTCTCAGGTCTGAATTAGGTTTTCAGTCGGTTTGATGTAATGCCTCTGCATTAGAAACCTATCGGGAATTTCGTCTATTGTTTTGGAGGTCTCTTGTTTTCTCGTAATAACCTCCAATGAGGTTTTACATTGGGAAGTCAGGGCATTATATTCATATGTAAGACCTACTCGGAGGTTGGAAGGTTATTGTATTTCAAAGGGAAAGGGTTTTATATTATAATGTAAAACCTAACCCCAAAGTCCATACTGTCTTGAAAAAATCTACAAAGTTGCATGCGGGGATTCGAACCCCCAACCCTCTGGGCCGTAAGCAAGCACTCTAACCACTACTCTAACGGGTTATACATGTTTAATAACGGTATCTAAGTTAGTTAAAACACTCGACCTCGGTTATGCTTGGGTTTTCAAAACCTGAGGAAAGAAAGCTTCGCGGGAAGTAAGACCTCAAGCTTCGCTTTCGGTCTTACTTTCCGCTCAGCATTCTTTCCTCAGGTTTTGAAAACCCAAGCATAACCTCGTTCTCGTGTTTAACCCTAACATAGCTTCTGTGTGGGTTGTAGTCGGACCAGGACCTCTTTGATCTTTGACCTTTAGACTTCTCCACATGTGGTATCACACATGACTTGATATCATCAAATGGTTAAAAGGATAGAGAATTCAATTATTCACTCATGTATAAATCATGGTCCTTTTTTCATTGCAGTTAATCTTGAAAGGGGTTGCATTGGTAAAAGCATTCGAGAACAAAGACATGTAGATTATAGAATCAGAATCTACAATTGCCTCCAGAAACATCCTTGCTCTTATAGGCGTTGAATAAACATCTTGTGTCCTTATAAATGCAACTGCTTATGTTTCTATTTATGACAGGTTTTTATAACAAAAACCGTTATAAACAATAAGAATATATCGAATATATGAAATGCGCATTGGTTTACATTGAGTAATGGCTACTTTCAACAACATTGCAACAATGTGAAGAGTGAACTAATATCTTTGGCGAATATCAGTTTAAAGTTTCAAACCATCATTGACAAGATTTGCCTACAAGTGCAACCAAACAGTTTAAAACCTTAAATGAATATGTACAATGTATCATTGTCTTTTCATTCAAATGCTGTCCGGGATCTGTTTGCAAAATGTCGTAACTAGTTATTGAAATATTAGGTTGACTTGAATAATAATCATTCTTTTTTGACGATGATTATCAAACCAAGATACATATTTCTTAAGAAGGACGAATAAAATGTAAGAGAATTTTCAGAATTGTCTCAAAATAAAAATGAGCTTTAAGCTTGAATCAAGATTTAAGAGCATCGCCAAAAAATTATCAAATCCAATTCTTTTCTGGCAAAATTGTAAACAAATTTTCAATTTGAATGATGAAAAGTTTCTTTTGTATGTCAAGTTATCATATGCAAATCAAGAACGTGTCAACTGAAATTAAACGTGACAAGATTCCCTGAAGACTTTAACCTTGTTTTTGCAAGAAAAACTTTATGAAATTATAATGATTTTGATTCTACTGAATAATTTCACTTTAGTTCTGTTGCACCCCGTCTTTATAAAATTGGAATGAACAATGCACTGTGTTGATAACAAGTAAATAATAATACAGATAAACAACATCAGTACAACAATAAGCTATTTACAAGGGTACGGGTGTCTTGAGTATCATAATATGAATGCCATCCCATAAGATGTAGAAATGTAGATAAAACTGTAAACCTTTCAGTAAAACAAAATGCTTCAAATTTAATACTTTTATCGTGTTTTTAACTGATTGTTTTATCAGTAAATGTGATAATGCATAATGTACTAGAATCTAAAACATTAATGCAACAGTGGAAACAGTACAAGCATGGTAGCAAATAGATAACGAATTTGAACTGCAATCCCTATGGATGAAAGAAAGGTCATTTAAGAAAATACGATTGGAGGAAAACACATTTAGCACTGCTCTCAACACCATACTTTATTACAGTAGAGCATCATCACAGAGGAGGTGAACGTAAAATAACTCACATGATAAAACTGATTTTATTCTATATTTTTCTATTTAATTTCCATTTTTTACAATCAACAAATTAACAACCCTTTTTCAGAGAGTTGTCATATCATACATACGGCATTTTGCAATTGGGATTTTGTGAATACAGGAACAAACAAGACAACTTGCAAATCACACCATTCATTGTTAAAAAACTTTAGATATTATACAAGCATCAGCTAATTTGATATCATTAGTGCACATCTTAGGTTGGACGATAAGCAGTATTTCATTTCATACAATTATTAATCATATCTGAATATCTTAAAACGTCACATCATTTGTTCAAGATCCTCACTTTATATTGATTCAACACCCCCAAAATTGTCTATAGATATAAATTAAAATATCCTTATATACCGAATGAGTGGTTTGATATTAGATAACTCAAATGTTTGCATGAATCATTAGGAATGGATGAAGGGGGTAGAGAAATTTTTATAAAAGTATTCGACTAGAGATTGTTAACTAAAAATGACAAGCAGCAGTTTTCCAAATTTAGTCAGGTTTGTCTGTTTGTGGCACGAAACAGTGTTATTGGTTCAGAGATCTAGACAAATTCAATGTCAGAAATAAGTACTTCAAAGTAAACACAGTTTCCTTTCAAAATATCATTTTGAGTCTCCATCAATGTCAGCTTGTATTGATTGGCACACTAATTGATGTCTTGAGTGACACTTGTGATCGTATATTGGAAGTCTTTGGGCCGATAAAACATGTTAGCGTATGACAGGTTTGCAAACATATTAATAATCCTGAAATGACCCATATACGATTGATTTAACCAATAAAGGACAAGTAGGTTAAGTGTCAGTTCTTTATGTTTCTAAGTCTTTGAATAACCAACGAGTGTGCCTACTTCTTATTGAACACTTCTATATTCATCATAGATTTTTGACATAATGATACCAAACCTTAATCTTTAAAATGTCGAGAAATTGTGACCGGAAACTCCTAATACATTTCGAGCTGGCTGTCGTCTTCATTTGTTCATAACATGGGTAATGAAGATTTATTCTGTGTCATTTTGCGAATCATATTTTTTATGGTAACCCTTGATTTGTTTTATGAATAATTCCACCAACACTACCAACATTTTTTCTTTTTGTTCGATTAAAATAAAAGGTCTTTGTTGATAATTAAATACATGATCAATAAAGCTGTTTAACGTTAAGATTAAAGACATAGAAATGCTCGTGACATAAAAATGTCAATTACTATGTAAAACTAGAATGTTGTATGTCATCATTAGACGAAGTTCAGTTTGTGGCATATCTATGTCACTTATAAAATGTTTTCTGGTGCAAAAGTGCACATTTATCTCATATCCATGGTTTTATTTGACTGCAATAACGGAATACGGTATCAACCTTCATGATCAAAAGACAACGCTTTTCAGACATGTCTTGCTTATTCCTCTACCAATACAATCAGGATCAATAATGACTCTTGCAATCAGCACAGTTTATGACTTGCGTGACCTTTGACAGTTATTTTTTTAACAGCATCATTAATCATAATCATGTGTCACATAATCATAATCACATCATAATGTGGTATATTTGTTCATCTGCCGTGTCACAAAGGTATGTGAAGTTTGATTGTACAAACATTTTGATTTGGGTTCTCATTCTGAGTTCAGAATGAATATTGTATATGCATTTACATGTGTGTGTAAAGGTCAAATTCAATGAAACGCACATTGGTCAAAACTTGACAAGGATACAAAAAAAATTGACATTTTTTTTTACGATTCTTAGCCAAAGTATGTGGAAGTGATCAATAATTTTTAACATGCCACTTTCTTACTTCGTATCAAAAGCCTGCATATTCCTGTATGATAAGTTCTTAATAACAAATTGGAAAAACTCAATACAGGTGACTTTGAAAGCATTTGAAATTAATAAATATCAAAAAGCATCATGTATGATTATCAACAACCATTCTCCCCAAAACAGAAACGCATCGATATGTTTATTTTCATGCAACCATTATTTGAATTATGATTAAAGTTTGAAATCGCAAGGGTATCAATTTCCATGTGCTGATAGTTCAAATATAACTACATCTTATACCCAATTTAGATTTTATGATAAGATTTATCCTTTCGACAGCGACATCTTTAACAAAGGTACAGGGTTTCACTCGGCAAGCATGTGAGGAAACCCAGACCCATTTTGCAACCTTTTTTTATCTATCTATTGACCTAAGATCACAATAACATGTAATCAACAGGCTTGATCAAATCACAATTTTGTCACAAGTGCATTTCACCTGTGCGTTTCTTGTAAAGATTGTTTATACAATGTTTTCAACTATGGTCAGGACTCCAATAACCAGGACTTTTCATATCTTCTTCTCTTTGAGGTAACACACTGGCAATTCAAACAGTTCAATAAACAACATGTTTCTCTTCATTAGAAATTACAACACAAACAAATTGCCACAGCTTATCATGTACATTGCTTCTGACAAACAAGGACATGGTATCTAAGCGCTATGCTTTATACATGAAAACTCTTACTTTGTTATGCATAATCAAGTTCCTGAAAGTGGGTTTGGTTTGCTTTACTTATTGGGCAAATTGATAAAAATGAAAATAAGAAGGAACTTGAAGGTAAAAAATACAAATATGAATCATTCAACAATGTTGTTAAAAATAACATGTCTATAGGAAGTCTTCTAAACAACCGTCAATGTATAATTTCTTCTTTATGGAAATTGATGCAAGTCCATAGTTAGTCACACATCGAGATCAAAAGTGTTATATTTGTTCTCGTTATTCATTATAGTAACAGAAAATCGTACATGACTAAAGAAAAGTATGAAAAATATATGGCAATTTTAAGGTCGAATGTCGAAAAGGATTGCACTTGTAGCCTATGTTTATCGTTCTTCCATACAAGTGTCGAAATTAAATTACTGTAAAAGCTATTTGTCAAATAAGCTTAAAATGAAGTTCTACATTGGTCTTTTTTGTCTGTGCCTTTTTTCTATCAACTCTATTCAATTAATAATTGACATGTGTCTCTGAATAGTTTGCAGGATTAATTAAGACGTTCAGAAGTTACACCGACCTAGCTGAAGTTGATAACCTTCGTTTTGTAATAGTACATGAAATTTGAAATTCGTTTGCAGGATTAATTAATACGTTCAGAAGTTACACCGACCTAGCTGAAGTTGATTAACTTCGTTTTGTAATAGTACATGAAATTTGAAATTCGTTCGGTTACAAATTAATCTCTGCTCCTCGTCTAGCATAATGTGAAATGAAATACTTATCATAGGTGTAGAATATAAGTAAAATTAAAACGAACTAGGATCATTCCTATTTATTTTAGTAACTTTTGAATTGTTTAACCCAGCATTTACTTTAAAATATCTCTCAATAATGGTAGAAATATGTCAATAAAAGAATTTGAGTGCTATTATCTCCATATATGTTTGTATATCATGTGATCATACGAACTTAAAAGTACTACCCGTTTGGTTGAAAATAAGGAGTGTCATATTCTCAATATGAGCCTTAGTGCACATATAACGTTTGCTAAAGCTGGAGTTCCGTATTTTATCGCCTGTGACGTCATAACATCATTGTTCGTGACGTAACTGATGCTGACCATCGCAAGGGAAGCGTTCCGTACCTTGGATATTTCTAAGATATTAAAAATGTTACAGAGTCGGTAATAAAGAAATTCTAACCCTCAGATGTGTGTCAGATGACTGTTGCGAAACTCGTGCAAATTTGTGTTTAACCTCGCTTTCGCTCGGGTATTACAAAAATTCACACCCACACAAGTCATTTGACACACTTCCTCGGGTAATAATCTCTATATACGCCAGGCCATCTTTTTATTAAAGTTTTTATTTAGTGAAATAATGCGCTTTTCATTGTGCTAAGCAATGCATATTATGTTAAAGTTAATGTATTTCACAATGAAGTACAAATCAGCGTTATTACATAATAATTGATTTTAAAAGTGCTATCATACCATGATGCAGATGGCGGGATTTTTATGTTACAATGATATATATTGGATTGGCTGAGGACAATTTGGGGGTAAAGTTACTGTAAATGAAGGTATATTCAATCATTTTGACAAACTTTTTTTATGGTAATTAATTTCTCTAACTTGGTAGTTTTGTCTAATTTGGTTGTTGTAAATGTTTATTGCTTCTGAAATTGCATGTCCAAATCAATCGTTTATTTGCCCAAAAAAAGTATTAAAGTATGTCAGGAATGATGCTACCTGTTGACTTTGTAATAAATGTGAACCAACATTTCCATTAAACACAAACATATCAGAAAAAGTACAATCGAATTAGAAAAATTTTTTACTTGGAAAAGAACCAGGCAAGCGTTTTAGATTTATTTATATTTGTATTCATTAGCAATTATGCCTTTTCTTCAATTTTCTATAAATTGGAGGTGTTAGTCATAACTTAAAATTTACAAAAGGCACTAGACAGTGACCAGAAAATCTAAATGAAAAGTTATTGTTAACTATATAGCATACGAATATATTTGATCTAAAATGAGATTACATAACGTGAGATCAACCAACATCATGAAAAATCATATCTGACTAATCTCCCCACGGCGAATAATTCCTACAAATTAATCTAGAAAGTAATTCTCTAGTTTGATATATTACTAGTCGGCAATAAGGAATAATATCATGTACATCGTAATACAAGTTGTCAGTTACTACCAAGTCACTGGTTTCAAACAACAAAGGGTTCGGCTTCGGATCAGGAGGTCCGCCCTTCGAATCCCGCCATGGGCTCGGCAACCTTGTTTGCAGTAGAGAACTGTTCTACACACAGACAGGTTTGGATGCAATGCAGCACTGAATTTGCAGCGCAGTACCACCCATGGTTCGCTAGTTACAGCCGATGCTCGCAGGTTTCACCACAATACATAGCCACAATGGTATTGCGGGCTTTCTCCCTGCAATAATACTAGCAGCCGCGATATAAGTGAAATACTCATGAAAGCGGCGATAAACCCATATCACCTCACCTCACCTCACCTCAAACAACAAATGACGAATAGGCCTCAATTGAGAGAAATATGCTTCCCTTGTTAAACTTATTGTCAATTTATTTAGCGGTTTGTAGATTTTGATATTGAGCATGTATCATTAGTCATTTGAGTGTAAGGCGCCATGATACTTGATACTTGATAATTTTACAAACAAAATATACTAAAATATATATATATTTTTTGGAAATGTTTTTATTCACTTCAGTTGGATACAATCAATGGTGGGTACAGTTGAGATGGAAAACAAGAATTTATGACATATTAAGCATGAACAGATGACAATGTATATTTTACAAACAACAGTGGGAATGGAGAATACATATGAGAAGATTTATCCCTCATAGGTGATCGGGATACGAAAAAAAAATTATTAAATCAAAGGTTTAAAGGACATCTTTGAGAAGCATCCATTTACTATCGAAAGAATTCATGTTAAAATTTTTTCGTGCAATATATTTCTCGATGTATTGGTATTTTTTATATAAAATATATTTGATGTATTGGTATTTTCTCGTTGGCACCAAGAATTAACGTTTTGCTCATTTTATACAAGTTAGTGTCTCAGTTTGACGAGCTAGTGATATTGGAAAAGAATGTTGTATTCTTCTCGATCTGTTTTCACGAGATTTTCATAACGCTTTTCCATATAAAGGTTATTATTATATTACATTATTTCACCGCGTTCCCAGAACTTCTATCCAAATGATGCTACATAAGAGTAAACTTTTACAATAGCATTTATATTTTGAACGGACGTCTTTATATTTATTTACATCAGTAGTTATTATGTCTCCACTGATAATTGTGGTTGTTGTAACTTAATCCTTATGATCATTCATAGAAGAAAAAACATGTCGTCAACAGAAAACTTAGGAACCTGATATAAAGCCATTTTACCAACAAAATATCATTGAGTATTCATAATGGTTTCAAGAAACATCATAACAGTGAACGTACAGCAATCCCTGAAGCAAGATTTGTTTCCACACTTTGTTTGTAAAAAGTGGCCTTGAATTTCTGATCATCTAATTTGACTGATACAAAAATACTTCGAGTTTTATATTTAGTACGAGTCAATGTGAACTTAAAGACTGACAGATATTAGGGTTGTATTTCATTGTAAAAGTTTTGTCTCGAAGTTCCTTTTTGAAACGTTTTTACATTAAAGACTGATTCAATAGTCAAACTTCATGTCAAAAGTAAACCGATGTATAATTCAACCATTTCTTTTGATCTCATATGTCTAAGGAGAGTACTGTATAAGCCCAGACGTTTTTGCATCAGAGTAATTATATATTGACGTCATTGCACGTTTGGTGCAAGACCTGACTTCGTGAACTGTGGTCATAGGTGTTGTAATCTATCATCTATTCTGCACTGTTGGAAAGAAGTAATCTTATTGACATTCTTGCAACCACGTCAATCCGTCCCAAGTGAAATGAGGAACAGGTCTGAAGTTTGTTTGGCCTTCAACTGGTTAAAAAGAAATGACATGACGTATATGTTTTTAGGCAGCCAGGGCAAGAGTGGAGGTGAACTTGCACTTTAAAAGTTAATTGAAGGTGTACTCAAGAGTTCGAAAATTACTTGCATATTAGAAATATAAATTATGGCAATCTATTTCAAAACCTTTGATATCCTTACACATGGCAGAAAGAATATAAGGGTTGCTTATTATCTTCACCTATTTGAATCTTACATTAAATGCATGCATCGATGCATTTTCCATTTACATATATTAAATGGCATCTATCAATCTACCCATACATGTATACAAAAGATAACGTCAATCTGGTAATGATTTATGTAGACTTTCCTAACATGCAGTAACATTTCCAAAAGGCCATTATTTGAACAAATCATTCTAGATGTCTTTGCAGTATAATAATTTCTTTTAAAACAAAAGCATATTCTTCGGTAGCATTGGAACATTTGAAACTGAAATAATGTAGGGTTACCGCATTGTAAGGTCACAGTCCATAAGGAGGGTTCTCATTATTGACCAAAACCAATACATGATTCGTATGCTTAGTGTTGATATAAATAGGGTTAAGTTGTCTTAATTCATTGTACGCGAGATTGAGCTAACAGTAAAATTAGTACATAACGACATTATTCCTTAATCAAATGAATAAAACGCATGTATGTAGCCAGATTAATAAGGCCTTGACTACACACTACTTAAAGTTAGCAAAATATTACAATCCCTGTTAATATTGCCTTTATGTTACATGTCTATTTGTCAACACATAAACAAGCTATCAAAAAGATTGGATAATACCTGTCTTGTATCAACTATAAACATTACTGTTTTCATATAATGTTCTTACAACTTAACATGATTAAGATGCATTGTTTCGCACATTTACTGAAATGTTTTGACATATACTATTGTAAAGACATGTACAACTTTATACTTTTGTGTTTACTTTGTTACTCGGAGTTTAACTTAACGTCATATTGTTAACTATCACATATTTGCTTGGCAATCATCTTTAAATTTATTCATAGTTCTAGAATGTACAATACATTGGATTTGCAATGTTCAGTTTGAAAGGTGAGTAACTTGCCATCAATTGCTGTTAACAGTGAAAGAGAAAAGTTAGCAATTATGAACACATTTCCAGTATCCTGAAAATCATATCTCTGTCCATTTGAAACGATATATACACACACATCACATAATTTCATACCCTTGGACTCTGAATTACCACACATGTAGAAATCATAAAGAAATGTTTCAACCACTATACTAACTAAGTCTTTCTTTATAAATTACTGATCAGAAGTAGTTGCAAAATAATATTCAAATCATCAGTTCTTAATCAACCGCAATCAATATATTTCTCGTGTTTAGGATCACTTCACTATTCTTAAAATGGTTCGCTTCTTCCAACCGATGCTCGAAGGCTTCATCTCAATGCATGGGCAAAAAGGGAGTAGCGGGCTTTATCTCTGCAATAATACTATCAACCGTGATATTAGTGAAATACTCTTGAAAACGGCGATAAACCCCAAGTGACCTCAGCTAATATAGCTGTACAGTATTTATACACCTACCTTATATGCTTATATTCTGATTGTCATCTTTGATATCCTAAACGTCACTTTTCAATTGGCCGTACGAAATTGGGCCAACTTTATAACCATAATCAAATAGTCGACCTTTACCTGAAGGGTTGAAACCTGAAATGTGTTGCATCCAAACTACACACAGAACTGATCTACTGTGTTCAAAGCTACACATGTGCTCTAATTATTGTTGAGAGCTGCTCAATGTATTCATCCAGAGGCATTTGCTTTCTTAAATGATAAATCCAGTGTGCCCGATCGGTAATTAATGTTATAGATAACGTCAGAGATTTCAAATAGGGATGTTTTGAGGAGAAAAGGTAAATAAAATAATCAAAATTCAAAGAATACACTTTATAAGCAAACAAGATTATCTTATTATAACAGCATCTGGTGTAAATGATGTCTGGATTATAGATAAAGGTTCATTTTGTTTAAATGCGTAAAATATTTCTAAACAAGAAGTTGTCGTCATCATCACAACATTTGGCTTATTCTAAATTTGAAATGGAACAACGTTCTCAAATAAGTGCCTACAGATTATTATGTTTTTCATTTCGATATACTACAGTGATAATTGAACATTATCAAATATAACTTCTTCACTGGCACTAAACAATGGTAAAACCCTTGACAATAACTGTACATGTCAGCCTGACGACATCTCCTGCATTAATACCGAACATAAAAAGATCAAAGCGAATCATTGAACAATCAATAAATCAATAATATAAACACGTTTGTCAAGTGTTTTCAAGGGTTAATTGTGATGAATCACCTTTTACCATTTAATGTTTTAGATTTTTGCTAACATATTTGTGTTATGTAATATATATTGTCCGTGTAATTTTGTGTTTTAAAATTATAGTCTCTCATAACCTATATTGGGTGGCTCACGTTCGTGTACCTTAAAAATGTATATACACTGACTTCAAAAAGAAATTTTGTAATGATTCTGATTGAAGAATGAAAAACGATAGAAATTTAAAACAAAGTACATCTTATTAATCAATCATTTGTTTAAACAACCAGCGAATCCAAATTAAAGGTGCACTTTGCACTTATATGATCTGAAGTGGGCAGGGGTCAACATTTTTGTTGTTCAGACGTTCACTGAAATTATGTTTTCGCAATATTTTCGTTAAAGTAGTAAAATGTGTTACTTTAGTACCAGGTTTGAGCAGCCCGAGTGTTATAACTTCCAAATATGCCATGAGTAATAAAAAAGGTCAAACGTTAAGTTACGTCTTCTGTCAGCAGGTTCAACTTCACATTTCGTCTGCATCGAAGCATTGCCATAAATGGGAATGAGTGGACACAAGTCTTACTTGTCATATTGACACATCTTTGAGTCGTACAAATGGTAATCAGCCTTAAGTGCTCAACAATCGCAATTAAATCTTGTTATCGCATGCCAATTATCTGAAATTGCCATGAGTCGATGTTTAGTGACCAATAGCTATCAACTTAACAGTTGATAAGTTTTAATTAGATCTGTCCAAGTTCATAAAGTGCACGAAAACATAACAACATGCCGACCTTTGATGTTTGCTTTCTCTGACGTCACTTAGAGACAACGTTGGCGGTGGTCTAACGTCACAGATATCGGCCCTCATGTATTGAAAAAACAACTGTTTTTGTGTTTTAGGGTTGTCAGCAATCCTCACAACCTCTCTGTATAGCCGGATCAAGTTACCATTAGAAATGAAGGAACACTACCGTGTCTTGTAAAAAGGGCTGTTTTTGACCAATTTTGTCAATTTTCAATATTGCTCAATCAAAAGTTTTAAACTTGAAAGTGTGGGTTTCAACTATGTCATTGCCAACTTAAAAGTAAAAGTGTATATATGAGATCGTTTTCGAAATTTCACTTTTAAAATTGCAAAATTTCTTTAGGAATTCAGTTTATGTATTGTGTTTTTTATATGTGAGGTGAGACTCAAATGAATTATCTGTATGTCTGTATGTCTGCCTTTCTGTCTGTGAACATGTTATGATAATAGTCGCAGGTAGGTAATGAATTTGAACTGCATCCTTTTAAGATGACAGACAGGTTATTCAAAAATATATTTTTGAGTAAAACATGTCTAATGCTGCTCCAGTCGCCATGTTCCATGAAAGCATAGCATGAACTAGGTGCAAAAGAAGTAAAGTAAAATAACTTTCTTAAATAACGCTAAACCTTACACTCTCCTGCTATGCGATTGATATATCAACTTAAAATATATTGTGTTGTCGTCAGCTTGAAGGGGCAGTAGCACGTGTTTTGAAAACTTTGTTTTTAAATTTGTCACTGATAATTGTACGTGTATGCTAAATCTATAGTAGTGTCAAAAATCTCATAACACAAATCAATCACCCATAGTCAGAGGAAAAATTATAAAGATTCACATCAAATTCATTGGCGGCCATTTTGTGTGAACACCTTTAATTCAGTGTTAGAAAAATTAATCGCATGGCTAAACTATACATTATATGTTTGAATTATTACTGCTTCATTTAGTTTTAAAATATTATGTTTCAATTGGAACCATTAGTTTTCATTTTTCTGACATCACCTTATATTCCCCCCAAAACGTGCCATTGCCCCTATAAAGTTTAATGTATTCATATACTTGTTACAAAAGCTAAGAATAAGAGGTAAGTAAGAAACCATATGAATAGTCCATTATTAATCATTGGAAAACAATCCTATATTTTTAATTAGTAAATTGATAAAATACACTTGAATACGTATAAATCAGTACTAGTGCCTCTGTTTTGATATACATGTATGTTTAGTGCTCGACTTAATTGTTATTTAACAAGCTTATTATCAAATATATGTTCTCGCTTGACAAATAGAACCCTCTATCACATTCATTTCTGTTTGTCAGTCGCAATTATGTGTTAAGGGAACCGGTGAGAAACGTACAGTAATAAAGAGCCCAAGAGGGTCTCGTGCTCTGACTAATGCATGTTTGTTGACCTTTAAACATTGGTTACTTCTACCATAAAAGTAATGATACAGACAAGGGAAGATTTAACAGGAAGATTGATATAATTCTGAAAAAAACCCACCTAAAGATAAAAGGTTTTAATCGACAAATAATAGTTATAGATATAAATTGATAGACCGACTGAATGAATCACATGTATCTGTTGGCGATTTTCTGAACGTTGAACTCACTGTAGTGTCTTGAAAAAACAATCATGATTAGAATGTAGACGCAATTGACAAAACATCGAATAACTCACTGGTAAGAAAAAAAAATCAACCATTGTCTTGAAATGTCAACTATGAGTAATTGTCTCACAAGAAATCTTTCCAACAATATCATTTTGGAAGCTCTTCAGGAGTTTGATAAATTACAAGTCAGTTTTTATACATTCAACTCAGAAATTGATATCTTTTTTACTTCTCTGTGTCGACAAAATGAGCTTGTACGCAATGTTACTGAAAATTATTTCAGTTCCTCAGTCATCAAAAAAGCATGATTGATTGGAATAAAAGTTAGAATTTGTTAGTATATAGGGAACACTTACATCAGTTTGGTAATGCTTTCCTTTGCTGTCGATCTTATCTAGATACATTTTGAAAAGATTGCTTTCATGACCAAGGGTATTTGATCTTATGTAAATCCTAACGTGGGTTTAAAAGTAAATTTTAACCGTAAGCTTTTATCAATCACCAGTACAGTGAATATTGTATGGCTTGTCGTTGTATTAATATTTTAAACCCTTTCTGGCTACACAGGTAAATGGTATTCTGAACTCATATGATCATGACCTTTAGTTCATTTGTTTATCCATCTATATATTCTTAATTTTGGAAATATAGTATTGATCATTCAAAGTGTTGAAAAAATGTCAATAAGCGTCACAAACTTCTCACCTTTCTGCACCCCCAGAGAATATGAAAATTATTTTGTGAGATTCTTTGCAAAGGGCGAATCTATGTTTAATGACTTTGTAAAACAGATTTTGTTCTGTAAGGTATAACGAGAGTAACATTTTGATTGAATTTGAATTAGAATCAAATTTGACAAACATCAATTAGATAAAAGTAAACAAAATCAATATCACAATATGATCATACAGCATGAAGGACGTTATGAAACAGTTTTCCTTATTTTGTTGTATGTAAACATTCGTTTTAAAAGGTTCAATTAATTCAAAGTCTAAAATCATAAATTCAAAAATAACTACTACCTACATCACAGTGTTTTCTTAATAAGTGTCTTGTATTGATAGGAACATGTACAACATGCCATATCTAAAGTAAAACTCGAATAAAAGTATAATGTTGTGCCATTAATTTGGTCATAGATAGAATACCCTACAGGAACTAAAATCATTGGTAAAATGTTGATTAGATATAAACGGTAGCCGCATATATAAAAAGACAGAACAAAGTTATCTGCTTGTGATCGCTACTTTAGCCATGAACACGTTTAACTTTTACTGATCTATTTTCATGTACTTTGTTTTTGTAGATATAGATATGAACAAAATATCAAACGACGATATTAAAACAAAGTGTCTTATACATAAAACAAAGTTTTATATTTCAAAGTAAACTTTTTCTGTTAATTTGTAAAAGTTGATTCTTATACTATATGCTACATATCATGGTCCTTTAGAAAAAAAAGCTACACTGAACATTGTATGTTAATGATTATTTCACGTTTTGTTTATGTCAGTCCAATGTTTGTGGATTTCTCTAAAGCCTTTGATTCTGTACAGAGACATAAGCTATGGGATTTATTCAGAACCAGTGGTCTAAGCACTAAAATGTCAAACTTATTAAATAGCATATACGAAAATGTGAAAGGTTCTGTTAGAAATAATAATGAAATGTCAGAATATTTTAATGTACGAATCGGTGTTAAACAAGGCTGTGTAATTAGTCCTTTTTTTTATTTTTTATCAATGAATTAGCAATGCAAATAGAAAACAACTGCACAAATGGTATCCAGCTGCATCCGGATGTGTTACAAATTTTTCTTTTACTGTTTGCAGATGATATTGCTCTTATTTCAAGTACTATTGGCGGTCTTCAGAAGCAAATAACCGAACTAGAAACTTACTGTGAACGATCGAAACTAAATGTAAATATGAAGAAAACAAAAATAATTACTTTTAAAAAAGGCGGTAAATTGTCCCGACATGAAAAATGGTACTTTAAAGGAAAACTTATAGAATCAACAACCTCATACAAGTACCTAGGTGTTTATTTTACAAACCATCTTTCTTGGTCAAAATATGCATCTATCCAAGCACGAAAAGGTATTAGGTATTTTGAGAAATTTAAGAACACTAGGAGATTTGAACATATCTTCTTATTTTAGAATATTTGATGTAAAAATTAGCCCAATTTATTATACGGTGCAGAAATTTGGGGTACCAGTATTTTGATCAAATAGAAAGAGTTCATCTATTAGCATGTAAAAAGTTTCTTGGAGTAAAAATAAACACACCAAATACAATGATATATGGGGAATGTGGGAGATTCCCGCTTGTTATAGATGCACAAGTTAAAATGATGAAATATTGGCTGAGACTATTAGGCATGCCCTCTTACCGTTTAACAAAAAAATGTTATGAAATGATGATCTTATATGACAAAAATGGACAAAAAACTGCATAACAGATTTAAAGAAGCTATTAGTCACAACTGGTTTCAACCACATATGGCTAGAACAAAATGTTTTGTTTCCAACAAGGTTCTTAAATTCTTTTACGCAAAGACTTAAGGATATCTACCAGCAAAAATGACTTACCAACCTTCATCTATCCACAAAATGTGACTATTATTCAGCTTTTAAACACTACATCTATACTGAGCATTATTTATCATGTGTTACTATAAGAAAATTCAGAGTAAGCCTAGCACCCTTCAGATGTTCCTCGCATAATTTATGGATTGAAAAGGGCAGATTTCTTAACATGAAAAGAGAAGTGAGGCTATGTAAATCGTGCAATTATAACCTCTTGGAAGATGAGTACCATTTTTTGCTTGTGTGTCCTTTTTATAATGAACTACATAAAAAATACCTTAAAGACTTCTATTATGTCCATCCATCTAAAGATAAATTATCGTACTTATTAAACTATAAAAAATTGGTAGAAATACAAAATCTTGCAATGTTTTTATACCACGCATTTAAAATCAGGAGACAGTATGGGAGAGGTGTCGGTCATCAATCTGGCCCGAATCCAAGAGGTTGTATCTACAAAATCAACTGCAACTGTGGAAACAGCTACATTGGAGAAACCTGCAGACCCTTCAACATTAGACTTAAAGAACACAAAACTTCAGTAGAGAAATTGGACCTAAAATCTGCCCTTTCAGAACACTTTGTGAACAACCCCAACCACTCAATCTGCTGGAACAATACTGAAATCCTGGCCTCCAACATCACTGATTGGAGAAAACGAAATCTTCTTGAATCAATCAACCTCAAAAGATTAACTCCCGAGATTAACCGTGACCAAGGATTTTATCTCCCTAACTCCTGGTGCATCACCAAGCAATCATAGACTCTATCTCCTGTACCACTCTGCTGTGTAAACATTAATTACCTGTCCATTGTATTTTCTCTTTCATCTCATGTTTTGATTGTATATAGCTAATTAATAACTGTCTTCTGTATTGTATATGCTAAGTCACTCTATTGGCTTCATGTATATCTATGTATATAAATACCACACTGGATATTTCTTTATCAGTCACCTGAAGAAGGGGCAATAATTGGCCCAGAAACGTCGTGAGAAATCAATAAAGAAGTTGTTATCCATAACATTTGTCTTGTATTACCACACCAACTTCTAAATGCCTTTGAAGAATTTCAGTAGTAACACTGAATCACATTTCATTATGCTTTTTGTGTAAAACAGATTTATATGATTGTATATTGAACTATGTAATACTTTACAATGTACTATAGGCCTGAGGCCTCTAAGTATTGAATAAAGATTGATTGAATCAATTTTCGAACGACAGCATTTGTGAGTTAGTATATGTAAGGAAAACATCATGGCTAGTACGCATGAAACGTACCAAACGAACTTTAAGGCTGACAGCTTTAGAGTTGTATTATATTGTAAAAGTTTTGTCTGAAAGCAGTAAAAGTTCAAATCGTGGAAACGTATTAATATTTCAGACTGATTACGTAGTTTTTCAATCGCTATGTCAAAGAAACGTTTCAATAAGTCAACCACCCGTTCAAAAGGTCTAATGATTGAGGAGAGCACTGCAGTAGCCTATAGTTTCGACAGGTTGTGATACATTCAACGTCTAGTGCATGACACTGACTGCCTGAACGTGAATAATTAATAATCATCATTCATTTGGCAAAATGTGATTCTGCAGACAATTGTTCGACCAAATCAATATATCTTTACTGCTTTCCAATATCTCGAGTATGATGATTCCATCTAGGATATCGTTTGGCAGGGTAATGCTCACGAGAACCTCTTTTAGAAATCGATACTTTGTATTAATGATCAATGTTTGTAATGTAAACACTAAGTTCGTCAGATAAAATTTATGACCACAAATAATTTGTTCATGTCTGTACGATGTTTACATACAATTGTGTGAAAAAGATGCAGTAAAAACATATTTTATAGTAGACGAGAAGATCACATAAAATAAATTTTTATGTTTAGGCATAATACGCCATTAACCATTACTGTTAATGCTATTGTTACACTGTTCTGCATACCTAGCTGCCTAGTCGTCCTGTTTGAAATGTCTGTATATGTATGGTCTCATGAACATTCGTACACACACACACAAACCAGTTCGTGGCATTATCTTTGCAAAATAATAAGCTACATATCACACTATAGACATTTAATTGGTCATTAGCATATTAAATCTTGATTAATCAGTGAACAATCCCATAATTGTCGCATATTTCAATGAATACAAATTAACACTTTGGTACTAATTACGTTCATTTCACCAAGGCAAGGCACTGTCTACAGAACAAATTTGTACAAATTGCGAATTTTAAACTTATTGGGTTTTTTTATCTCATAAAGGTCCCAAGTTAATGACGCCACAAGTCTTTATTAACAACGCAACACAATGCTATGTGTATTTGAAACATTTATGAAATAAACTCTTGCAGTATGCAACTGGGGCGAGTAGTAATGTAATTTCAATTGAACCAACCTTTTAAATGTCATTTCAGTGACAATTCAAAACTGAAATAAAGAGATCGCACATAATTTCAACGTGACGCAGATATGTCTATGTACATTATCGATCCAAACGTTTTTTACTATTTGAACGAGACTTTTGATAACTACTTTGAAAGAGTTGAAAACGAGCATTGAATATCCGATAACAACCTCTCTATTCAACTCAGCAAACTTTTGAGTGCTGAATACACAACCTTCTTGTACACCATCAACCAGATAGATTAAACTGTACTAGGTAATCTATAGGCAAATATTGATAGAGCACCTCATTTCCTATTACTAATATGAAAACAAAGGAAATGGCATGTTGTGTATTGCTTTGTGTCCATTTCGAACTTTTGGGTCTGTTGTGAGTGATAATGAAATGTTTATCTTAAGGAAAAGTGTTCTTTTGACTCAGGAGCTGAAAATTAGGAATTTGCATGAAACATGACATCAATTATATAAAACAAAAATAAACATTTAGTAAAACCAGATGGAGTACGCTGAATACACATGCAGGAGTAAAAATGTTACAAACATAACACCTTGGTCCCACATAAGTAAATATTTCACAAAATCTTCCATAGATCAAGACGTAACATTCTTAGCAATTGTCTCGTAGTAAGTATAGCGTGACTCTTTAGGCTAGATACCTATTCTTTTATAGTTTGCCTGCACCTTCAATAAAACAATATGTTCATGGAAGATAAATCTGAACGAAAGAATTAACTTAACTCAATGGCATATACAACAGGTACCAATAAGGTGAATTCTATCATAAATGTGCAAAATACTTGTTTCTGATTGGTACCTCAAAAATGCTCTGTGTAATTCGTCTAATGCGCAAGAATTAATGTGTTGGCTAGCACAAGTAGTTCTTATTCAAGTATAATGCTGTTATGTCGGAAATGTTTACAAAAAAAAGGCATTAATGTGTCTTCTGCGCATAGTATTCAAAATAAATAAAGCGTAGCACAGGTTGAATGTTGTCAAATTCAGCAAAGTACATAAAACTGACAACAGTTCCATAATTTAGAATCTATTGTGTTGAACGAAGACGGTCTCGAAAACGTTATACTGGACTAAATTGCAAATATTAAACGAAATACGGAATGCAATAGCCTCAAAATTATTCACAACACCAATGCCATTATACTGACGTCAAGTTTTTGAATATATGCAGAACATATTCCAAAAGCTAACAACCGTCACGAAATGTCATGTTTATTATAAAGCTCTACTTTATAAAGTAGATTCCCTTTTGAGCATTTGAATGTTGCAGATAAAGTCTGAATCCTACTTCAAGTAACTCCATTATAGATTTCAACATATGTCAATACTGTAAGAGAGTTAGCCCGTGGAAATCGTGCGCGGGCATCATGACACAGCACATCCGGGTAAATGCGAAAAATAAAGTTCAGTAAAGTTAAGTTTATCTCCCGATTATTGTAACTCTGTGAAATTTGCTTATACTTACGAATTGTCAGTATTGTCCATCACATCGACTTTTAGAAATTATTGCAAGGGTCAAATATTTTTGAAATGATACAAACTCAACAGTAATTGTTAAACAAACAGATCTGCAATGTGCGTTAATTTTTTTTAGTGACGAAAACTGGCTAAAATACGTGGGATCAAATATCTTCGATGCAGATGTCAAAGTAAAACTTGTAATACAGGGTCGATGTGAAGTAGAGTCTTACCGCAGGCTAACAAACTTCGAACACTTGAGACTAATATGGAAACTTTCCAAAGAAGGGATCGAACCTATTCAATAAAAACTGTAGAACTAAGCTTGACACATTTGACATTTGGACCCGACCTATGAGTACCACGCTGATTTTATGTGGAAATTTCATGATGTTTCTTGGTTAAATTAGAGAAAACTTCCCTTTCTTTCATTTAATTTTATAAAAAAGTCGACAGTTTTCCCCCAGGAGGTACTTAATCATGATGGACATTTCGTATTATGACATGGATCCTAGTGAGATAATGGATAATTGTCATGCTTCCTTTGTTTATTTTGCTATAGAGAATTGGATTATCGGATAACAACCATGTTTCATCCAGAGTCACAATTGTTTCTTAAGGTCATCCATGCTCCTATTTGATTAGCCTGTGCTTGTTTGTAATGTCTAGTTGATTCGACGTCTTCCCTGCTGCTAAAGTAACATTCTAGGGTCTAACTCTTCAGAAAACTTACTAATGTCCAAAAAGCATATTAACTTCATCTACCCAACTGAAGCCAAAATTTCCACACAATATAGGTCACACAAAGCTGTTCACAGCATAAACTTTAATATCAGACAGACATAAATATAGATTATTAACAAAGTCTGTTTCCCTATGATTAATAAATATATGAATAAGACATAAAAAAATATTTTATCTTTTTGAACAAAGGAGGTTAATTATCATTTTATCATATAATGTCGTTTTTGAAATAAAAGGGTTTAATAATTCCATCTAAACACTTTTTGATCTTGATTTGGCGTAGTAATGTCTTTCACAATACTTCAAATTGAAGGTCATATTGACGGCGATATAAGGTTGTAAACAGCCTAGAAATTCTTTTCATAAAACCTTTTGATAGTGATAGTCACATTTCCTAAAATCTATCAACATCAACATCTTAAATCTGATATTCATGGGCATGAGCAAACATTATAGAGAATTAATGGTTTTTACTAATAACACAAAATCTGTGGTAACCACTTGCCAACGCCGCTACAACAGGGGATGTACTCTAACTAGTCTTAAAAAGCTGCATAGTCATAGTTGTTACGCCAGTTCGGTTACGGTATCCTTAGACTCACTACAAATAAACAAGCTAAATGATTTCGTTTTGCTGCCAAGTAATATACGATAACATTCTATTATAAAACTACACTTCAAAGAAAAGTACATGTAACATCATAACTGATGTGAATGTCAATCATCGCAGATAATGTGATGATGTACTCACTGACTCTGCTATCAATCGTAATTCCCTTAATCTCCGTGCCTACGCCCCACTAATGTTATTCCTTAGATAAAAGTGTATCTAAAAAGCATATATCCAGGATCTTATTGAAATACACAGAAAAAAAGGAAATTTTTCTTGGGCGTTAGATGAGGGTTAAGGGATCAAATGGAACTGTTATTGTGTGCTGTTACTTAAACAAACCCTTTTCGAGAATTGATGAATTAGTTTGCATATTATACATAAATATATCTTGTCAATAATCTGTTTCAAAATGTTCTGTAAGGTGGATAGAGATGTTTGCTAAGCAACTGAGAGTCGCCGGAAAACAATGATTCTTCCAATTACATTGTAAAGACATCGTCGAAATTATCAGGGTCGACTGTCAAATTTTTTTCTGATACTATGGGGAAATTGGGGTAGGAGGGTTATAATCTGTTATCGATCTGCAAATTCTCGCCCTTCACATGTTTCACGTCCGTTAACCATGATTTTACATTTATTTTCAGTCCCTGGAGGAAATAAATGTTTCTACTAACTAACAAGTTATAAAGAGTAATTCAGGTATGTTGAAAAAGGAATGTTTTATATCACAAGGAATGTCGTGTGACTCATTACCTGTTTATTATATTTGTGTGGTCAGATTGAAATCCCTCATAATAATAAGGATTTTCAAGAAATGCATATTGTTCGCTAGGTAGCATAACATTGAGCAATATTGAAGACAGAGAAATGTTTTATATACATTACGTTACAGCACATCATTGATAACATTACTTGATCACAACCAATTTAAAAGATGCAAACTAAACAACATACATGTGTTCCAATTTCATTCTTTTTAAAATTTATAAAAAGTTTTTCAAAACATATTTCCACAGATAAGGACAGAAATAAAATCAACATTAGTTCGCATTCTTATCAATTTATGTTAGGTTGATATATCTGTTCAGAATTTTTTGTCCTGCTTTTTCTTAACTTATCACATTATTATATGCCGATAAAGGTGGGGTTTTCTTTTCAGTTGAAATCCAGTTAAAGTACACAAATCATAATATACATTTCAGCAAAATTGTTCTGCTTGGAAAGTCAATCTAAAAAAGAAGAACATTTTTATCTCTGGCAGCGGGCCTGCGAGTTGGTCCAAAAACTCATTCACTCACCAAAATCAAAATTTAAATTGTCGATTATTTGTTAATACAATCCAATCCCTGGCCGGGAATGCAATGAAAGCAATGTATTTCCTACTATAAAAGCTCGAAATATGAATTTACCATTGAATTGTATCCTGTCAGCTGCTGACATTTCTGATCGTTCCAATCATGATTTATGGATCTGAAATTTGGGATTCGAAAACCTACTGTCTGTTGAAGTATTATACATGTATCTAAAATTCCTAAAACTTATTTATTATAAGAAACATCACACCAAACTTCTATGTCTATGGTGAATTCGGTGGGCAACTATTTTGAAATGTGGTTTTAGTAAAATATATTGTTTACCTTTTTCTGTTTAAACACTGACAAAAGAGATTTTGGTAAGGTTTATTACATGTTTTAACAAAGATATTGACGCATGGTTTTATGACTAAAAAATGACATCGTTGTGTGTAAATACTTTTTTTTGTATATTGTACCATGATATATCTAACTGACTGTCCTATTTCAATTGTGTTTGCTGTATTTCAGTTTTCCTCAGTTTCTCTTGAATTCAAGCACTTTTCGAGCAGTTAACGCTGGCGACCAGCTCTATACAAGTATTTCTATGATAATGATGATATATTATATGCGTACACTATTTATATCTTATATTGTATATAAAACGGCTACATATACTTTCGAAGGCTATCTTGGTTCATTTATTCATGTATATATAATGATAATCTTAATAATTATAAACCACTGTCGGTTGTTATTGAGAAAAAAAAACTTGATACCTTTTCCAGGTCTCCACCTTTGAAATTGATTTTGAAGATAAAAGACCCAGCACAGCTTCTGTGTTGATTTAGGTCTGACTACTTTCAACATTAACCTTAAGACTTCTTCACATCTGGTATCACACATGACTTGATATCATCATCTGGTTAAAAGGATAAAAATTTCAATTATTCACTCATGTATAAATCATGGTACTTTTTTCAGTGCAGTTAATCTTGAAAGGGGTTGCATTGGTAAAAGCAATCGAGAACAAAGACTTGTAGATTATATGATCAGAGTCAAAAATTGCCTCCAGAAACATCCTTGCTCTTATACGCGTTTAATTAACATCGTGTGTTCTTATAAATGTAACTGTGTACGTTTCTATTTATTACATGTTTTCATAACAAAACAGTTATAAAGAATATATCGAATATATGAAATGCGCAGTGGTTTACATTGAGTAATGGCTACTTTCAACAACAGTGTAACAAAGTTAAGAGTGAACTCATATCTTTGCGAATGTCAGTTTAAAGTTTCAAACCATTATTGACAAGATTTGCTTACAAGTGCAACTAAAAAGTTCAAAACCTTACATAAATATGTACAATGTATCATTGTCTTTTCATTCAAATGCTGTATGGGATCTGTTTGCAAAATGTCGTAATAAGTTATTGAATTTATGAATACAACTATTTACATAAAAGTAAAGTTGACTTGAATAATATGTTCTTGATGTTGATTATCAAACCAAGATACATATTTCTAAAGAAGGGTGAGTAAAATGTAAGAGAAATTTAAGAAATGTCTCAAAATTAAAATTCGCTTGAAGCTTGAATCAAGATTTAAGAGCATCGCTCAAATCCAATTCTTTTCTGGAAAAATTGTAATCAAATTTTCAATTTGAATTATGAAAAGTTTCTTTTGTATGTCATGTTTTCATATGCAAATCAAGAACTTGTGAACTGACACATAACATGACATCACATGAGTGATGTTCGTATGCACAAAATTCTGTATCATACTATGAATCCCATCTCATAAAATGTAGAAATGTAGATTAAACTGTAAATCTTTCGGTAAAACAAAATGCTTCAAATTTAATACTTTTATTGTGTTTTCAACAAATTTGTTTATTAGTAAATGTGATGATGCATATTGTACTAGAATCTAAAACATTAAAGCAAAACATGTGGAAACAGTATGAGCATGGACGCAAATAGATAATGAATTTGAACTGCAATCCCTATGGATGAAAGAAAGGTCATTCAAGAAAATACGTTTGGAGAAAAACACACTTAGCATTGCTCTCAGCACCATACTGTATTACAGCAGAGCATCATCACAGAGAAAGTGAACGTTTAAGTTACAATATAATAAAAGTGATTCTATTCTTTGATTTTTCCATTTTTTTAAATTAACAAATTAACCGCCCCTTTTTTCAGAGAGTTGTCATATCATACATGACGGCATTTTGCAATTGGGATTTTGTGCATACACGAACAAACAAGACAACTTGCAAATCACCCCATTCACTGTTAAAAAACTTTAGATATTATACAAGCATCAGCTAATTTGATATCATTGGTGCACATTTTAGGTTGAACAATTAGCAGTCCAATTTTTTATATCTGAATATCTTAAAACGTCACATCATTTGTTCAAGATCCTAGCTTTATATTGATTCCACGCTTGCGCAAATGTCTACAAATATAGATTTAAATAACCTTAAATTGCGAATGAGTAGTTTGTTATTAGATGTTTGCATGAATCGGAATGGATGAAGGGCGCAGAGCAATTATATTAAAAATATCGTAAAAATTCGACTTGATATTTTTAACTAAAAATGACAAGCAGTAGTTTTCCAAATTTAGTCCGGTTTGTCAGTTTGGGGTTCGAAGCAGTTTTATTGGTCAGAGATCTAGACACATTCAATGTCAGAAATAAGCACTTCAAAGTTAACACAGTTTCCTTTCAACATATCAGTTGAAGTATCCATCAATGTCAGCTTGTATTGATTTGCACACTAATTGATGTCTTAAATGACACGTGTGATCGTATATTGGTACTCATTGGTCCGATAAAACATGTTAGCGTATGACAGGTTTGTAAACACATCAATAATCGCGAAATGACCCATATACTATTGATTTAACTAATAAAGAAAAGGTAGGTTAAGTATCAGTTCTTTATGTTTCTCAGTCTTTGAATAACCAACGAGTTCGCCTACTTCTTATTGAACACTTATCTATTCATCATAGATTGTTGACATAATGATACCAAACCTTAATCTTTAAAATGTCGAGAAATTGTGACCGGAAACTCCTAATACATGTAGAGCTTGCTGTCGTCTTCATTTGTTCATAACATGGGTAATGAAGATTTATTCTGTGTCATTTTTCGAATCATATTTTTATGGTAACCCTTGATTTGTTTTATGCATAATTCCACCAACACTACCAACATTTTTTCTTTTTGTTCGATTAAAATAAAAGGTCTTTGATCGATAGTTAAATACATGATCAATAAAGCTGTTTAACTTTAAGATTAAAGACATAGAAATGCTCGTGACATAACAATGTCAATTACCTTGTAAAACTAGAATGTTGTATGTCATCATTAGAAGAAGTTCAGTTTGCAGCATCTCTTTTTCACTTTTTAAATGTTTTCTGGTGCAATGGTGCAAATTTATCTCAGATTCATCGTTTTTTATGACTGCAATAACGGAATAGGGTATCAACCTTCATGATCAAAAGACAAAGCTTTTCAGACATGTCTTGCTTATTCCTCTACCAAAACAATCATGATCAATAATGACTCTTGAAATCAGTACAGTTTATGACGATTTACTTGCGTGACCTTTGACAGTTATTTTATTAACAACATCAATAATCATAATCATGTGTCACATAATCATAATCAAATAATAATGTGGTATATTAGTTTCATCTACCGTGTCACGAATGTAAGTTAATGTTGATTGTACAAACACTTTGATTTGGGTTCTCATTCTGAGTTCAGAATGAATATTACATATGCATTTACATGTGTGTGTTAAAGGGGCAGTAGCACGTTTTAGGGGGAATATATGGTGATGTCAGAAAAATTAAAATTAATGGTTTCAATTGAAAGACAATGTATTTCAACTAAATAAAGCAGTAATAATTCAAATATATAACGTTAAGTTTCGCCATGTGATTCCTTTTTCTTAAACAAAATGAATTTAAAGATGTTCACACAAAATGACCGCCAATGTGAATCTTCAAACTTTGTCCTCTGACTATGGATGACTGGCTTTTCTTATGAGATTTTTTCACACTGTCAAGATAATACATTTAGCATTAACTTACAATTATAAGTGAAAATTTCAAAATATATAAGTATCAAAAACGTGCTACTGCCCCTTTAAGGTCAAATTCATTGTAACTCACATTGGTCAAAACTTGACAAGGATATAAAAACTTTTGATTTTTTTTACGATTTTCAGCTATAGAAAGTGGAAGTGATCAATAATTTTCAACGTGCCACTTTCTTAATTCGTATCAAAAGCCTGCACATTTCTGTAGGATAAGTAATATATAACAAATTGGAAAACCTCGATACAGGTTACTTTGACAGCATTTGAAATTATGAAATATCAAAATGCATCATGTATGATTATCAACAACTATTCAGAAACGCACCAATTTTTTCAAGCATGCAACAATTGTTTGAATTGTGAATTAAGTTTGAAATCGCAAGTGTATCAATTTCCATATGATGATAATTCAAATATAACTGCATCTTATAATCAATTTAGATCTGTCCTTTCGACAGCGACATCTTTAACATATGTACAGAGCTACACTCGGCAGGCATGTGAAGAAACACTTGGTGTTAACCAGACCATTTTTCAACCTTTTTTACTATCTATTAATAATTAATAAATTAATCTATACAATGTTTTAAACTACTGTACGGTCAGGATTTTTCATCTTCTCTTTGAGGTAATCTACTGGCAATTCAAACAGTTCAATAAACAACATGTTTCTGTTAATTAGAAATTACAACACAAACATTGGCAACAGCTTATCATGTAAATTGCTTCTGACAAACAAGGACATGGTATCTACGCGCTATGCTTTATACATGACAACTCTTACTTTGTAATGCATAATCAAGTTCCTGAAAGTGGGTGTGTTTTGCTTTACTTATTGAGCAAATTGATCAAAATGAAAATAAGAAGTAACTAAAATGTAACAAATACAAATATTAATCATTCAACAATGTTGTTACAAATAACATGGCTATATGAAGTCTTCTAAATAACCGTCAATGTGTAATTTCTTCTTTATGGAAATTGATGCAGGTCCGCAGTTAGTCACACATCAAGACCAAAAGTACTATATACATATGGAAAAAAGTTATGCGCCCCTACGTTTTTTCAGCTGCAAAAGTTGCCTGATAACAAAGAAGGCAATGTGGTTGTAGAAATAATCGTATGGTATGATAGAACCATAATTTAGCAGTTAAGGGGAAAACGTTTCATCCATTCATAACATTGTTGTAGTCGCAAATTCTCCAAAAAACAAAATTCAAGTAAGATGGTTTAATAACAAAAGATGTTCAGTGTCAACTGTAATGACCCCTAGAAATCAATGATTTTTTGATTAACAGATTGAACTAAAAAAAATCAAAAGACTATTCCAAAATCGTATAATTCCAGCCATTTCGTCAATTAATGACAATAACAGTTGAAAAAAGGGATGCCATTTCAACGACCAGTTTCTTCCTTGTGTTGTAAGATAAGAGATGATTTGATATGTGGAAGTCAAGTTGGTACCACAAATGTTATTTTCTGATGTCTGAAACTCATTGTCTTTTGTCTCGTTTTGGCACTACAGTCATACTTAGTTTTGGTGAAATTTCAGTACCATTAAAAATTTAATAATAATTTCATAAAATGTCTACATGGACGATCTTTCCTTGAAGAAATTATTAACAAACATTTTTATGTTAAGAGTAATACATTTATTCGAGGTACCGTAACTTTGCCATAGCATCATTTTTTAGTTTTCGAATTTAGGGGTGCTTAACTTTTTGCCGTAGGTATATGTGTTATCGTTAGAGATAAGAGATGATTTGATATGTGGAAGTCAAGTTGGTACCACAAATGTTATTTTTTGATGTCTGAAACTCATTGTCTTTTGCCTCGTTTTGGCACTACAGTCATAGTTAGTTTTGGTGAAATTTCAGTACCATTAAAAATTCAATAATAATTTCATAAAATGTCTACATGGACGATCTTTCCTTGAAGAAATGATTAACAAACATTTTTATGTTAAGAGTAATAAATTTATTCGAGGTACCGTAACTTTGCCATAGCATCATTTTTTAGTTTTCGAATTTAGGGGTGCTTAACTTTTTGCCGTAGGTATATGTGTTATCGTTATTAATTATAGTAACAGAAAATCGTACATGACTAAAGAAAAGTATGAAAAAATATGGCAGTTTTTATGAAATGGTCGAATGTCGAAAAGGATTGCAGTTGTACCCTATGTTTATCGTTCTTCCATACAAGTGTCGAAATTAAATAACTGTAAAAGCTATTTGTCAAATAAGCTTGAAATGAAGCAAAGTTCTATAGTGGTCGTATTTTGCCTGTGCCTTTTTTCTAACAACGTTATTCAATTGTCTCTGAATAGAATGCAGGATTAATTAAGACGTTCAGAAGTTACACCGACCTAGCTGATGTTGAATTACTTCGTTTTGTAATAGTACATGAAATTTGAAATTCGTTCGGTTACAAATTAATCTCTGGTTACAAATTAATCTCTGCTTTTCGTCTAGCATAATGTGAAATGAAACACCAATCATAGGTGTAGAATATAAGTAAGATTAAAACTAACTAGGATCATTCCAATTTATTTTAGTAACTTTTGAATTGATTAACCCAGCATTTACTTCATAATATATCTCAATAATGGTATAAATATGTCCATAAATGAATTTGAGTGCTATTATCTTCATATATATTTGTATATCTTGTGATCATACGAACTTAAAAGTATTACTTGTATGGTTGGAAATAAAGAGTGCCATATTCTCAATATGAGTCTTAGTGCACATATAGCTTTTGCCTAGCAACGATTGTTAAAGTGAGTTCTCGTATTTTATCGCCTGTACGTGACGGCATAACATCATTCTTCGTGACGTCACTGAAGCTGACCGTCGCAAGGGAAGTGGCCCGTACCTTCAATATTTCTAATAGGTTAAAAATGTAACAGGGTCGGTAATAAAGAAATTATAACCCTCAGATGTGTGTCAGATGACTGTTACGAAACTCGTGCAAATTTGTTTATAACCTCGCTCTCGCTCGGGTAATACGAAAATTCACACCCACACATGTCATATTGTACACTTCCTCGGGTTATAATCTCTATATGCAACAGGCCATTTCATCATTTTTTTCATATCTGCGTCCAATCTATCTGAATGTCGACAAAAAACTATCAGAACAGAGGTCTAGGAGACTCCATCCGTACTGATGTACGTTTCACTTGTAGTTTTTCAATGTAAAAATAAAAATCTGTTTATGAAAGCTTATATTAAGTGAAATAATGCGTCTTTCATTGTGCTAAGCAATGCATATTATGTTAAAGTTACTTTATTTCAATATGAAGTACAAATCAGCGTTATCACATAATAATTAATTTTAAAAGTGCTATCATACATGAACCATGATGCAGATGGTGGAATTTTTACTTTTGATTTGTTTACAATGATATATATTGCATTGGTTGAAGACGATTTTGGGACGTCTACGCTGTTTCATCTATTACAGTGAAGTATGGAAATAATGCCCTATTGCTACAAGTGCAGATGTCATGTGTTTAAACATGTTCTAATTGGTATCAATTACATAAAACCAAGAGATCATTTCTTAGTGCCAACATTGTACATTTTCATATGTAATTGAAAAGTTGTAGTTGGCAGTAAATATGTAACAGTCGTTTTGGTCTTTCATAATTTCATCGTTATGTCTTAATGTGCTTTTTGTATGATAATGGATTTAGTTTGTTTTTACGTTTACAAAATCATAATAATTTATTCATATATTTATTGTTTATTACAAAATTGAAAATAGGTTTTGTATATCTTTTAAATGTATAGGAAAAAGCATATTTTTCCTTTCACTTGACTATTTTGTTGCTACCCGTTGCTCATTTATGTACTGCTTGAACTTTACAGTCCTTGAACAGTTCAATTCTCTACAGCGTGTATATGATTCAGTAAATAAATTGATTACAAAATAAACATCAGAGTGCGTGATTACACTTTAGTTGACATGGCACACATTATTTACCTGTGAACAAACTCTAACTATTTTTCTCGTAATTATGTCATTTCATCAAAATTCCTAAATTGTAGGTGTTATCCATCACTTTGAAATAGTTTTAAATTTAAGGAGGGCACTAGACAGTGACCAGCAAACCTAAACGAGAAGTTATTGTTGAATATATAGCATATGAATATTTTTGATTTAAAATCAGATTACATAAAGTGAGATCAACCAACATCTGGAAAAATCAAATCTGACTAATATAATCTTCCCAGGGGGAATACTTCCTACACATTTAATCTAGAAAGTAATGCTCTGGTTTGATATATTACTAGTCGGCAATAATGAATAACTCTTAAGAAATCAATTGATCTTATACCTATTTGTATTGTCAAGATTGGTTTGCACTCAGTGTTACAAATAATGAGTTTAGTTCCGAAACCATCGTGAACACATGATAGATGATGAAAAACGTAACGCTTTTTTACATAAATAAGACATGTTTGCCGCCAAAAGGATCGCAGTATGTTTTGCTGTCAAACTGAGTCTGGATAGATTCAGAAAAGACTTCATTTTGATGACATATTAACACATGATTTAATGTTAAAATATATTGTTTTCAGGCATGAATACAGGGAGCCATAGAGAATCATATTTTAAAATTTTCGCATTTACATCGTAATAAAAGTTGTCAGTTACTACCAAGTCACTGATTTCAAACAACAAATGACGAATAGACATCAATTGAGGGAAATATGCTTCCTTGTTAAAATCATTATCAATTTATTTAGCGGTTTGTATATTTTGATATTGAGCATGTATCAGAAGTCATTTGAGAATAAGGCGCCATGATACTTGATAATTGATAATTTCACCAATACATTAAAGTATATTGATGTAGTGTTATTTTCTCGTTGCTACTATATATCTCATATCAGAATTGACGGTTGCTCGTTTATACATCGTTTATGGTGCTCCAGTTGGACGTGCTAGTAATATTGCAATATTGTAATATCGACCTCATCTGAAGAGATTTAGATAACGATGTTCCATATAAAGGTTATTTATTCTATTTTTTTGACGTCGCAAAGACTGTTGTCTTTTGGGAGATATTAAAATAACATAAAATGAAAAAAATCCATACCTTAAGATTTGTCTTGGATATCATTTCACAGCGTTCCCGGAACTTCTGTACAAATGATACATCATCAGGGTAGACTTTTACAATAGCATTTATATTTATATCAAGTTATGTCATTTGTAGAAGAATTTTTCAAGATGTCAACAGACAACTGAGGAACCTGGTATAAAACTGCCTTTTTACAAAAAACAAACATCATTTTGTATTCACAATGGTTACAAGAAACATCATAACAGTGAACATACAGCAATCCCTGAAGCAAATTTGTTTTCACCCTTTGTTTGTAAAAAGTGGCCTTGAATTTCTGATCATCCACTTTGACTGATACGAAAATACTTCGAGTTGTACGTTTATTACGAGTCAATGTGAACTTAAAGACTGAAATATAGTAGGGTTGTATTTCATTGTAAAAGTTTTGTCTTGAAGTCCCTTTTTGAAACGTTTTTTCATTACAGACTGATTCAATAGTCAAACTTGGTGTCAAAAGTAAACCAATGTATAATTCAACCATTTCTTTTGATCTCATGTGTCTAAGGAGAGTAGTATATTACCCCCAGACGTTTTGCATCAGGGTAATTATATATTGACGTCATTGAACGTTTGGTGCAAGACATGACTTCGTGAACTTTTGTTAGAAGTGTTGTAATCTATCATCTATTCAGCACTGCTGGGAAAAAGTAATCTTATTGACATTCTTGCAACCACGTCAATCCATCCCAAGTGTCATGGTGAACAGGTCTGAAGTTTTTTAGGCCTTCAACTTGTTAAAAGGAAATGACATGACGTATATGTTTTTAGGCAGCCAGGGCAAGAGTGGGTAAAGGTGTACTTGCACTTTAAAAGTTAATTGAAGGTATATTCATATTTATTTTTCACTTATTTGAATCTTACATTAAATGCATGCATCGATGTATTTTCCATTTACATATATTGAATGGTATCTATCAAACTATCCATATACAAAAGAGAAAGTCAATCTGGTAATGATTTATGTCGACTGACTCGATTTAAATTTTCCCAACATGCAGTAACATTTCCCAAAAATATATGATATTGAAGATTCACTACAGATGAGAGGAAACCCAATATTTTAACAAATCATTTTAGATGACTTTGCAGTATCATAATTTCTTTTTAAATATAAACATATTCTTGGGGAGCATTGGAACATTTGAAACTAAAAAGAATGTTGCTACGACAATAGGGTAACCGCATTGTAAGGTTACAGTCCATAAGGAGGGTTCTCATTATTGACCAAAACCAATAAATGATTCGTATGCTTAGTGTTGATATAAATAGGATTTAGTTATCTTAGTTTATTGTATGCGAGATTGAGCTAGAACAGTACAATTAGTAAATTCCGACAAATAAAATGCATGCATGTAGCCAGATTAATAAGGCTTTGACTACACACTACTTCACTATATAACAAAAAATATAACAATCGCCTGTTCATATTGCCTAGATATAACATTTCTATTTGTCAAAACATAAACAAGTTATCAAACAGATTGGATAATACCGGTGATGTATCAGTTTATAAACATTACTGTTTTCATAAAATGTTCTTTAAACTTGATTAAGATGCATTGTTTTGAACATTTTCTGAAATGTTTTGACATATACTTTTGTAAATAAATGTAAACTTTACACTTCTGTGTTTACTTTGTTACTCGGAGATAATGAGTTTTACTTAACGTCAGATTGTTATCAAACACATATTTGCTGGGAAATCATCTTTAAACTAATTCATAGTTCAAAAATGTGCAATAAAAGTCGATATGCAATGTCCAGTCTGTAAGGTGAGATACTTGCCATCAATTGCTGTTGACGGTGAAAGAGAAAACTAAACAATCATGAACACATTTCCAGTATCAAGCAACTCACATCTCTGTCCATTTCAAACGATATATACACACACATGTCATAATTTCATACCCTTGTACTCCATACCATGCACTGTACATGTAGAAATGTTTCAACCACTAACTCAGTCTTTCTTTATAAATTACTGATCAGAAGTAGTTGCAAAATAACATTTAAATCATCAGTTCTTAATCAACCGCAATCGATATTATTTCCCTTGTTTAAGGATCACTTCAGTGTCCTCAAAATGGTTCGCTACTTCCAACCGATGCTCGCAGGTTTCATCTCAATGCATGGGCAAAAAAGTAGTAGCGGGCTTGCTCTCTCCAATAATACTATCAGCCGTGATATAAGTGAAATACTCTTGAAAACGGCGATAAACCCCAAGTGACCTCAGCTAATATAGCTGTACAGTATTTATACACCTACATATACCTTATATGCTTATATTCTGATTGTCATCTTTGATACCCTAAACGTCACTTTTAAATTTGCGGTACGAAATTGGGTCAACTTTATAATCATAATCAAATAGTCGACCTTTACCCGAGGGGTTGAAACCTGAAATATGTTGCATCCAAACTACACACAGAATTGATCTACTGTGTTCAAAGATACACATGTGCTCTCATTATTGTTGAGAGCTGCTCAATGTTTTCATCCAGCGGCATTTGCTTTCTTTATAGATAAATCCAGTGTGCTCGGTCCGTAATTAATGTTATAGATTACGTCAGAGATTTCAAATAGGGATGTTTGGAGGAGAAAAGGTAAATAAAATAGTCAAAATTCAAAGAATACCATTTATAAGCAAACAAGATTATCTGATTATAACAGCATCTGGTGTAAATGATGTCTGGATTAAAGATAAAGGTTCATTTTGTTCAAATGCGTAAAATATTTTGGGTTATTCTTAAAATGAAATGGAACAACGTTCTCAAATAAGTGCCTATAGATTATTATTTTTTTCATTTCGATATACTGCAGGGATTATTATTATAATGGTTTTCCACTTTAATGAACATTGTGTTGCGATGTGTCGAAAATACGATGTGTCGAAAATACGTAAAACATTAGTCAGATATGAAATAGGTACTTGTCAATATTGGTATTCACGTGCTTGAGAATGTCAGAAAACTGTTCATAAATTTGCATGTGGAGCATGTTTGAGGATATTCTCCTACTTAAAACAATGTTAATGTAAACGAGTTTCTTCCACTCGAATGATCGCTAAATCAGAACTTATAACGTGCAAAACAAATGACAACCTATGCTCAATATGTATTTCATGCTCTTCTTTGACTGTTAGTTCAAACAATAACCTGTCAAGTAAAACATGTAAAGACTAACAAGTTTGACCAATGATTGTAAGTTGACATTAATGTTTAATTATAAGAGTTTATTCACTTATATCCAAAGTATTTTGCTATAGCAAAGTTATCATTTAACATACTTTTATTTGGTTTGATTCAATGTAATTCTTGTATTTAAAATGTTTACTTATATAATTAATTAACAATAAATAGAGCAATAGTTCATTAAGTAGATTACTGCATTTACGTTTATCAAGTGATTTTAAAGGGTTGATTGTGATAAATCAAAGTTCAAAGAATCAAATGAATTAATGTCATTTATATAAAGTGGCCTCGGACATTAAGAGTGTATATCGTCTTAGATATTTTGTCATTTCATTCCTTATTGCATATCCTTATTGATAACAATCTGTGATTTTTCAGACGTCATCTATCATCCACTTACATAGCTTTATCCCTTGCATTTATCTAAACCGTAATGTGATGATTGTAAACGGAAATGAAAATTCACTCAAGCTCTGGTAAAAGTATTTTTCTCAGATACAGGTCAACAATAATTGTTTGCAAGATAAATTTTACACTTTACAACAGAGCTTACATGTATGTACAATAATGACGAAACAACACATTTTCGAGGGATCATCTTTTTATGATTCTACACTGAAAGTGATGAGTTTCTAGTGTAATTATGTTCATAGCATTTATCATTATATAAATGCTTCCATATTATGTGTAGAAATGCCATATAAAATGGAAGAATTGCGACAGTAAGACACAATGCTATCAAAGTTATTTTACCGTGCTTCGTAAAGACATTAATGATAAGGAAAGTTATTCTTGGTATGATTTACTAGAAGCAACAACTTATGTTATTTGAAGGAAAAACTGTCAAGTAACAACGCATGTGTACATGTTATGATAATAGTTGCACGTAGGTAATGAATCTGAATCTCAGGAGGGTCTCGTGTTCGGACTAATACATGTTTCTTGACGTTTAAACAGTGGTTATACAGACAAGGGAAGATGTAACAGGAAGATTGATGTTATTCTTTAAAAAAACACCTAAAGATAAAAGGTTTGAATCGACAAATAATAGTTATAGATATAAATTCATAGACCAACTCAATGAATCACATGTAGCTTTTGGCGATTTTCTGAACGTTGAACTCACTGTAGTGTCTTAAATAACTTAACTTAAATGTTTAGAATGTAGACGCAATTGATGAAATTTCAAATTTCTTCAAAAGCATTACAATTATGTTGTAAAAAGCACATAACAAGAAAGTAAGATAAAGATCAACCATTATCTTGAAATGTCAACTATGAGTAATCGTCTCATTAGAAATCTTTCCAACAATATCATTTTGGAAGCTCTTCAGGAGTTTGATAAATTACAAGTTAGTTTAATACATTCAACTCAGAAATTGATATCTTTTTTACCTATCCATGTCGACAAAATGAGCTTGTACGCAATGTTACTGAAAATTATTTCAGTTCCTCAGTCATCAAAAAAGCATGATTGATTGGAATAAAAGTTAGAATTTGTTAGTAAATGAGGAACACTTTACATCAGTTTGGTAATGCTTTCCTTTGCTGTCGATCTAATCTAGATATATTTTGAAAAGATTGCTTTGATGACCAAGGGTATTTGATCTTATGTAAATCCTAACGTGGGTTTAAAAGTTAATTTAAACCTTTTATCAATCACCAGTACAGTCAATATTGCATGGCTTGTCGTTGTATTAATATTTTAAACCCTTTCTCGCTACACAGGTAAATGATATTCTGATCTCATATGATCATGACCTTTAGATAAAAAATTTTATCAATCTATATATTCTTAATTTTGGAAATATAGTACTGATCATTCAAAGTGTTTGGAAACAGTTCAATAAGCATCACAAATTTTTGCCGTTCTGAACCCCCAGAAAATATGAATATTATTGTGTGAGATTCTTTGCAAAGGGCAAATCTATGTTTAATGACTTTGTAAAACAGATTTTGTTCTGTAAGGTATAACGAGAGTAACATTTTGATTGAATTTGAATTAGAATCAAATTTGACAAACATCAATTAGATAAAAGTAAACAAAATCAATATCACAATATGATCATACAGCATGAAGGACGTTATAAAACAGTTTTCCTTATTTTGTTGTATGTAAACATTCGTTTTAAAAGGTTCAATTAATTCAAAGTCTAAAATCATAAATTAAAAAATAACTACTACCTACATCACAGTGTTTTCTTAATAAGTGTCTTGTATTGATAGGAACATGTACAACATGCCATATCTAAAGTAAAACTCGAATAAAAGTATAATGTTGTGCCATTAATTTGGTCATAGATAGAATACCCTACAGGAACTAAAATCATTGGTAAAATGTTGATTAGATATAAACGGTAGCCGCATATATAAAAAGACAGAACAAAGTTATCTGCTTGTGATCGCTACTTTAGCCATGAACACGTTTAACTTTTACTGATCTATTTTCATGTACTTTGTTTTTGTAGATATAGATATGAACAAAATATCAAACGACGATATTAAAACAAAGTGTCTTATACATAAAACAAAGTTTTATATTTCAAAGTAAACGTTTTCTGTTAATTTGTAAAAGTTGATTCTTATACTATATGCTACATATCATGGTCCTTTAGAGAAAAAAGCTACACTGAACATTGTATGTTAATGATTATTTCACGTTTTGTTTATGTCAGTCCAATGTTTGTGGATTTCTCTAAAGCCTTTGATTCTGTACAGAGACATAAGCTATGGGATTTATTCAGAACCAGTGGTCTAAGCACTAAAATGTCAAACTTATTAAATAGCATATACGAAAATGTGAAAGGTTCTGTTAGAAATAATAATGAAATGTCAGAATATTTTAATGTACGAATCGGTGTTAAACAAGGCTGTGTACTTAGTCCTTTTTTTTTTCTTTCTTTATCAATGAATTAGCAATGCAAATAGAAAACAACTGCACAAATGGTATCCAGCTGCATCCGGATGTGTTACAAATTTTTCTTTTACTGTTTGCAGATGATATTGCTCTTATTTCAAGTACTATTGGCGGTCTTCAGAAGCAAATAACCGAACTAGAAAGTTACTGTGAACGATCGAAACTAAATGTAAATATGAAGAAAACAAAAATAATTACTTTTAAAAGAGGCGGTAAATTGTCCCGACATGAAAATGGTACTTTAAAGGAAAACTTATAGAATCAACAACCTCATACAAGTACATAGGTGTTTATTTTACAAACCATCTTTCTTGGTCAAAATATGCATCTATCCAAGCACGAAAAGGTATTAGGTATTTTGAGAAATTTAAGAACACTAGGAGATTTGAACATATCTTCTTATTTTAGAATATTTGATGTAAAAATTAGCCCAATTTATTATACGGTGCAGAAATTTGGGGTACCAGTATTTTGATCAAATAGAAAGAGTTCATCTATTAGCATGTAAAAAGTTTCTTGGAGTAAAAATAAACACACCAAATACAATGATATATGGGGAATGTGGGAGATTCCCGCTTGTTATAGATGCACAAGTTAAAATGATGAAATATTGGCTGAGACTATTAGGCATGCCCTCTTACCGTTTAACAAAAAAATGTTATGAAATGATGATCTTATATGACAAAAATGGACAAAAAAACTGCATAACAGATTTAAAGAAGCTATTAGTCACAACTGGTTTCAACCACATATGGCTAGAACAAAATGTTTAGTTTCCAACAAGGTTCTTAAATTCTTTTACGCAAAGACTTAAGGATATCTACCAGCAAAAATGGCTTACCAACCTTCATCTATCCACAAAATGTGACTATTATTCAGCTTTTAAACACTACATCTATACTGAGCATTATTTATCATGTGTTACTATAAGAAAATTCAGAGTAAGCCTAGCACCCTTCAGATGTTCCTCGCATAATTTATGGATTGAAAAGGGCAGATTTCTTAACATGAAAAGAGAAGTGAGGCTATGTAAATCGTGCAATAATAACCTCTTGGAAGATGAGTACCATTTTTTGCTTGTGTGTCCTTTTTATAATGAACTACGTAAACAATACCTTAAAGACTTCTATTATGTCCATCCATCTAAAGATAAATTATCGTACTTATTAAACTATAAAAAATTGGTAGAAATACAAAATCTTGCAATGTTTTTATACCACGCATTTAAAATCAGTAGACAGTATGGGAGAGGTGTCGGTCATCAATCTGGCCCGAATCCAAGAGGTTGTATCTACAAAATCAACTGCAACTGTGGAAACAGCTACATTGGAGAAACCTGCAGACCCTTCAACATTAGACTTAAAGAACACAAAACTTCAGTAGAGAAATTGGACCTAAAATCTGCCCTTTCAGAACACTTTGTGAACAACCCCAACCACTCAATCTGATGGAACAATACTGAAATCCTGGCCTCCAACATCACTGATTGGAGAAAACGAAATCTTCTTGAATCAATCAACCTCAAAAGATTAGCTCCCGAGATTAACCGTGACCAAGGATTTTATCTCCCTAACTCCTGGTGCATCACCAAGCAATCATAGACTCTATCTCCTGTATCACTCTGCTGTGTAAACATTAATTACCTGTCCATTGTATTTTCTCTTTCATCTCATGTTTTGATTGTATATAGCTAATTAATAACTGTCTTCTGTATTGTATATGCTAAGTCACTCTATTGGCTTCATGTATATCTATGTATATAAATACCACACTGGATATTTCTTTATCAGTCACCTGAAGAAGGGGCAATAATTGGCCCAGAAACGTCGTGAGAAATCAATAAAGAAGTTGTTATCCATAACATTTGTCTTGTATTACCACACCAACTTCTAAATGCCTTTGAAGAATTTCAGTAGTAACACTGAATCACATTTCATTATGCTTTTTGTGTAAAACAGATTTATATGATTGTATATTGAACTATGTAATACTTTACAATGTACTATAGGCCTGAGGCCTCTGAGTATTGAATAAAGATTGATTGAATCAATTTTCGAACGACAGCATTTGTGAGTTAGTATATGTAAGGAAAACATCATGGCTAGTACGCATGAAACGTACCAAACGAACTTTAAGGCTGACAGCTTTAGAGTTGTATTATATTGTAAAAGTTTTGTCTGAAAGCAGTAAAAGTTCAAATCGTGGAAACGTATTAATATTTCAGACTGATTACGTAGTTTTTCAATCGCTATGTCAAAGAAACGTTTCAATAAGTCAACCACCCGTTCGAAAGGTCTAATGATTGAGGAGAGCACTGCAGTAGCCTATAGTTTCGACAGGTTGTGATACATTCAACGTCTAGTGCATGACACTGACTGCCTGAACGTGAATAATTAGTAATCATCATTCATTTGGCAAAATGTGATTCTGCAGACAATTGTTCGACCAAATCAATATATCTTTACTGCTTTCCAATATCTCGAGTATGATGATTCCATCTAGGATATCGTTTGGCAGGGTAATGCTCACGAGAACCTCTTTTAGAAATCGATACTTTGTATTAATGATCAATGTTTGTAATGTAAACACTAAGTTCGTCAGATAAAATTTATGACCACAAATAATTTGTTCATGTCTGTACGATGTTTACATACAATTGTGTGAAAAAGATGCAGTAAAAACATATTTTATAGTAGACGAGAAGATCACATAAAATAAAATTTTATGTTTAGGCATAATACGCCATTAACCATTACTGTTAATGCTATTGTTACACTGTTCTGCATACCTAGCTGCCTAGTCGTCCTGTTTGAAATGTCTGTATATGTATGGTCTCATGAACATTCGTACACACACACACAAACCAGTTCGTGGCATTATCTTTGCAAAATAATAAGCTACATATCACACTATAGACATTTAATTGGTCATTAGCATATTAAATCTTGATTAAATCACTGAACAATCCCATAATTGTCGCATATTTCAATGAATACAAATTAACACTTTGGTACTAATTACGTTCATTTCACCAAGGCAAGGCACTGTCTACAGAACAAATTTGTACAAATTGCGAATTTTAAACTTATTGTTTTTTTTTATCTCATAAAGGTCCCAAGTTAATGACGCCACAAGTCTTTATTAACAACGCAACACAATGCTATGTGTATTTGAAACATTTATGAAATAAACTCTTGCAGTATGCAACTGGGGCGAGTAGTAATGTAATTTCAATTGAACCAACCTTTTAAATGTCATTTCAGTGACAATTCAAAACTGAAATAAAGAGATCGCACATAATTTCAACGTGACGCAGATATGTCTATGTACATTATCGATCCAAACGTTTTTTACTATTTGAACGAGACTTTTGATAACTACTTTGAAAGAGTTGAAAACGAGCATTGAATATCCGATAACAACCTCTCTATTCAACTCAGCAAAGTTTTGAGTGCTGAATACACAACCTTCTTGTACACCATCAACCAGATAGATTAAACTGTACTAGGTAATCTATAGGCAAATATTGATAGAGCACCTCATTTCCTATTACTAATATGAAAACAAAGGAAATGGCATGTTGTGTATTGCTTTGTGTCCATTTCGAACTTTTGGGTCTGTTGTGAGTGATAATGAAATGTTTATCTTAAGGAAAAGTGTTCTTTTGACTCAGGAGCTGAAAATTAGGAATTTGCATGAAACATGACATCAATTATATAAAACAAAAATAAACATTTAGTAAAACCAGATGGAGTACGCTGAATACACATGCAGGAGTAAAAATGTTACAAACATAACACCTTGGTCCCACATAAGTAAATATTTCACAAAATCTTCCATAGATCAAGACGTAACATTCTTAGCAATTGTCTCGTAGTAAGTATAGCGTGACTCTTTAGGCTAGATACCTATTCTTTTATAGTTTGCCTGCACCTTCAATAAAACAATATGTTCATGGAAGATAAATCTGAACGAAAGAATTAACTTAATTCAATGGCATATACAACAGGTACCAATAAGGTGAATTCTATCATAAATGTGCAAAATACTTGTTTCTGATTGGTACCTCAAAAATGCTCTGTGTAATTCGTCTAATGCGCAAGAATTAATTTGTTGGCTAGCACAAGTAGTTCTTATTCAAGTATTATGCTGTTATGTCAGAAATGTTTACAAAAAAAAGGCATTAATGTGTCTTCTGCGCATTGTATACAAAATAAATAAAGGGTAACACAGGTTGAATGTTGTCAAATTCAGCAAAGTACATAAAACTGACAACAGTTCCATAATTTAGAATCTATTGTGTTGAACGAAGACGGTCTCGAAAACGTTATACTGGACTAAATTGCAAATATTAAACGAAATACGGAATGCAATAGCCTCAAAATTATTCACAACACCAATGCCATTATACTGACGTCAAGTTTTTGAATATATGCAGAACATATTCCAAAAGCTAACAACCGTCACGAAATGTCATGTTTATTATAAAGCTCTACTTTATAAAGTAGATTCCCTTTTGAGCATTTGAATGTTGCAGATAAAGTCTGAATCCTACTTCAAGTAACTCCATTATAGATTTCAACATATGTCAATACTGTAAGAGAGTTAGCCCGTGGAAATCGTGCGCGGGCATCATGACACAGCACATCCGGGTAAATGCGAAAAATAATGTTCAGTAAAGTTAAGTTTATCTCCCGATTATTGTAACTCTGTGAAATTTGCTTATACTTAAGAATTGTCAGTATTGTCCATCACATCGACTTTTAGAAATTATTGCAAGTGTCAAATATTTTGGAAATTATACAAACTCAACAGTAATTGTTAAACAAACAGATCTGCAATGTGCGTTAATTTTTTTTGTGAAAAAAAAACTGGCTAAATTACGTGGGATCAAATATCTTCGATGCAGATGTCAAAGTAAAACTAGTATTACAGGGTCGATGTGAAGTAGAGTCTTACCGCAGGCTAACAAACTTCGAACACTTGAGACTAAAATGGAACTTTCCCAGAGAAGGGATCGAACCTATTCAATAAAAACTGTAGAACTAAGCTTGACACATTTGACATTTGGACCCGACCTATCAGTACCACGCTGATTTTATGTCGAAATTTCATGATGTTTCTTGGTTAAATTAGAGAAAACTTCCCTTTCTTTCATTTCATTTTATAAAATAGTCGACAGTTTTCCCCCAGTAGGTACTTAATCATGATGGACATTTCGTAATATGACATGGATCCTATCATCCTAGTGAGATAATGGATTATTGTCATGTTTCCTTTGTTTATTTTGCTATAGAGAATTGGATTATCGGATAACAACCATGTTCCATCCAGAGTCACAATTGTTTCTTAAGGTCATTTATGCTCCTATTTGACGAGCCCTTGCTTGTTTGTAATGTCTAGATTATTCGAAGTCTTCTCTGCTGTTAAATTAACAATCTAGGGTCTAACTCTTCAGAAAACTTACTAATGTCAAGAAATCATATTAACTTCATCTACACAACTGAAGTCATTTTTTTCCACTTTGTGCAGAAGGTCACACAAAGCTGTTCACAGCATAAACTTTAATATCAGACAGACATAAAAAGATATTATTAACAGAG
This sequence comes from Steromphala cineraria, assembly GCA_916613615.1. Classification (NCBI taxonomy): domain Eukaryota; kingdom Metazoa; phylum Mollusca; class Gastropoda; order Trochida; family Trochidae; genus Steromphala; species Steromphala cineraria. The sequence goes on along the minus strand of OU744722.1, from coordinate 65,446,257 downwards.
TCTGTATCCCTATGATTAATATCATATAAAAGACGTAAAAAAATCATTATCTAATCTTTTAGAACAAAGGAGGTTAATTATCATTTTATCATATAATGTCGTTTTTGAAAAATAAGGGTTTAATAATTCCTTCTAAATACCTTTTGATCTTGATTTGGCGTAGTAATTTCTTTCCCAATACTCCAAATTGAAGGTCATATTGACGGCGATATAAGGTTGTAAACAGCCTAGAAATTCTTCTCATAAAACCTTTTGATAGTGATAGTCACATTTCCTCAAATATATTTACATCAACATCTTAAATCTGATATTCATTGCATGGGCGAACATTTTAAAGAATTCATGGTTCTCTAATAACACGAAATGTTTGTTAAACACTTGCCAACGCCGCGTCAACAGGGGTACTCTAACTGTAGTCTTGTAAAGCTGCATAATCATAGTTGTTACGCCAGTTCGGTTACGGTATCCTTAGACTCACTACGAAAAAAAGCTAAATGATTTCGTTTTGCTTTCAAGTAATAAACGATAATATTCTATTATAAAACTACACTTCAAAGAAAAGTACATGTACCATCATAACTGATATGAATGTAAATCATCGCAGATAATGTGATGATGAACTCATTGACCCTGCTATCAATCGGAATTGCCTTAATCTCCGTACCTACGCCCCATTAATGTTATTCCTTAGATAAAAGGGTATCTAAAAAGCATATGTCCAGGATCTTATGGATATACACAGAAAAAAAAGGATTTTTCTTGGGCGTTAAATGAGGGTTAAGGGATCAAAATTGAACTCTTATTGTGTGCTGTTAATTAAAAATTAAATTAAAAAATTATAATTCATTAATCAAATCGATCGTGCCAATAATCTGTTTCAAAATGTTCTGAAAGGTGGATAGAGATTATCGCTAAGCAACTGAGAGTCGCCGGAAGACAATGATTCTTCCAATTACATTGTAAATAACTCGGCGAAATTATCAGGGTCGACAATCGATAACATGTTCTGATACTTAAGGGAACAAACACAATTTTTCAAATGTATTTACAAGAAATATAGCAAGATGTTCGGTTTACATTGTTGAGTGAACGTATTCAGACATAATTACATGTAGGTGTACAATTTTGAAATTAGGGTAGGAGGGTAATAAGTAATAGTTAACAACCTCACCCAATGGTGATTTTGGAGACCGATGCCCTTTCCCTATGGGCCACCACAGTGTGCAGTATCGTATTATCACCTAAGATGTTATCTATGTGTTCTTGAATATATTGGTTCTCGCCCTCCACGCGTTTCAACCATGATTATACATTTTGTATGATTATACATACTTTTCAGTCCCGAGAGGAAATAAAAAGTTGGTTACTAACTAACCATCCGTAGTAGTATAATTGAGCCCCGGAATAGCAAGCAGAAGGTTCCGAGATAGAACCCATGCAGACATGCATGACCTCTATCAAATGTGAGTTTCAAAATTGCTATCCTTTATGACAGTATTTGTTGCAAGGGAGAGTGAATCAAGAATGAAACTGCAAAGATGTACATGTCAATCTTTTAATCATAACATAAGGGATGTCACATTACTTTTAATGACTTTTAGATATTGTCTTTAATCATATGTTTTACCATGATGTGGAGGGGGGGGGGTTTGTATGTGTGATAGAGGCAAGTACACACCACCCATCTTGCCGCCTATAACAAGCACGTGTATACAATTTCATCGAAAATGGTTACATTTATCCCTTCTCTTTAAGGTAGAGTATTCATACATTTGTTCAAATGTCACATGTTTGCTTAATTAATGAGAAGTTAATCAACACATTCTTCTACAGATAAGGACAGAAATATGATCAACATTAGTTTGCATTCTTATCTATTCATGTAAGGTTGATATATTTGTTCAGAATTATTTGTCCTGCTTTTTCTTAACTAATCATATTATTATATGCCGAATGTGGTGGGTTTTTTTCAGTTTAAATCCAGTTAAAGTACACAAATCACAAAATTCATTTCAGCAAAAATTTTCTGCTTGGAAAGTTAATCTAAAAAAGACAAAAGTATTTATCTCTGGCAGCGGGCCTGCGAGTTTGTCCAAAAACTCATTCACTCACCAAAATCAAAATTTAAATTGTCGATTATTTGTTAATACAATCCAATCCCTGGCCGAGAATGCAATGAAAGCAATGTATTTCCTACTATAAAAGCTCGAAATATGAATTTGCCATTGAAATGTATCCTGTCAGCTGCTGACATTTCTGATCGTTCCAATCATGATTTATGGATCTGAAATTTGGGATTCGAAAACCTACTGTCTGTTGAAGGATTATATCTAAAATTCCTAAAACTTATTTCCTCCTTAAGAAACATCACACCAAACTTCTATGTCTTTGGTGAATTCGGTGGACAACTATTTTGAAATGTGGTTTTAGTGAAATATATTGTTTACCTTTTTCCGTTTAAACACTGCCAAAAGAGATTTTGGTAAGGTTGATGACATGTTTTAACAATTATATTGACGCATGTTTTTATGACTAAAAAAATGACATCGTTGTGTGTAAATACTTTTTGTTGTATATTGTACCATACTATATCGAACTGACTGTCCTATTTCAATTTTGTTTGCTGTATTTCAGTTTTCCTCAGTGTCTCTTGAATTCAAGCTCTGTTCGAGCAGTTAACGCTGGCGACCAGCTCTATACAAGTATTTCTATGATGATGATGATATATTATATGTGTACACTATTTATATCTTATATTGTATATAAAACGGCTACATATACTTTCGAATGCTATCATGCATTTATTCAGGTATATATAATGATAATCTTAATAATTATGTACCACCGTCGTTTGATATTGTGAAAAAACAACCTCGATACCTTTTTCCTCGATTACCTATGAAATTAATGTTGAAGAAATCCTTTGAAGATAAAAGACCCAGCACAGCTTCAGTGTTGATTTAAGTCTGGCTACTTTGAACCTTTACCTTTCGCCTTCTCCACATGTGGTATCTCACAAGCCTTGATATCATCATATGGCTAAAAGGATAAAGATTTCAATTATTCACTCATGTATAAATCATGTAACTATTTCTAGGGTTGCTACTCTTCAAAGACCATTCATTCGAGAACAAAGACTTGTATAACTGATTATCTAGATCCAAAAAAGTGTCCTTGAATCTCTATAAGTTTAACCTTCCTTGTGTGTTCATAAAAAACTGCTTAATTTTTTACTAACAAGTTGTTTTCATATAGAAAGAAAGGACTTTGCTCAACGCCAAGTTATCAGCATTGTGACCATGTTAAGTGTGATCTATCTGTATCCTTGGTGGATTTCAATTTAAAATGAACCTTATGCATATGTTTCGTCAAAGATAAAAGAAAAGAGATGATGTATTTCATTAGTAATTACTTTTATATATTAACATAATTTCAATTTCTTAAGAAATTTACATTTTACATCAATATTTCAATAAAATTAAAAAAACTCAGATCTCAACCAGATCTTAATTAAGTTTGCTGAAATGGGATTAAACAAACAGATAGTTAGTTTCCATAACATGCGATCTTTTGTTGAGATGTACTTTTATGACAAAGTAAAAGTAAAACTATTAAAACAAATTTCTCTTATGTAAGGAGAAAATGAATCAAAAAATATTAAGAGCGCCCTAAAGATTATGGCAATGCTGGTAAAGCTTGTATCAAAAGCCATTCAAGATTTAATTATAGAGTAATGCTTTTCCAGCGAATTGTATTCAACTTTTTTCTCTATTTGAATTTTAAATAGTTGCCCATCGTAGCCCTTTAAGGCAAAAGCAGATAAAGGGTGTAATGTCTACAAATATAAATGTAAATAGCCTTAAATTACGAATGAGTGGTTTGATATTAGGTTACTAAAATGTTCGCATGAATCTATGGGAATGGATGAAGGGGTTAGAGGAATTATTACATGTATACAAATATTCGACTAGAGCTTGTTAACTAAAAATGACAAGCAGTAGTTTTGCAAATTTAGTCCGGTTTGTCTGTTTGTGGCTCGTAACAGTTTTATTGGTCGAGAGATCTAGACAAATTCAATGTCAGAAATAAGCACTTCAAAGTTAACACAGTTTCCTTTCAACATATCAGTTGAAGTATCCATCAATGTCGGTTTGTATTGATTGGCACACTAATTGATGTCTTGAGTGACACGTGTGATTGTATATTGGTACTCATTGGTCCGATAAAACATGTTGGCGTATGACAGGTTTGTAAACATATCAATAATCCTGAAATGACCCATATACGATTGATTTAACCAATAAAGGACAAGTAGGTTAAGTATCACTACTTTATGTTTCTAAGTCTTTAAATAACCAACGAGTTTGCCTACTTCTTATTTAACACTTATCTATTCATCATAGACTTTTGACATAATGATACCAAACCTTAATCTTTAAAATGTCGAGAAATTGTGACCGGAAACTCCTAATACATTTAGAGCTTGCTGTCGTCTTCATTTGTTCAAAGCATGGGTAATGAAGATTTATTCTGTGTCATTTTGCGAATCATATTTCTTATGGTAACCCTTGATTTGTTTTGTGCATAATTCCACCAACACTACCAACATCTTTTTCTTTTTGTTCGAGTAAAATAAAAGGTCTTTGATCGATAGTTAAATACATGATCAATAAAGCTGTTTAACGTTAAGATTAAAGACATAGAAATGCTCGTGACATAACAATATCAATTACTTTGTAAAACTAGGATGTTGTATGTCATCATTAGACAAAGTTCATTTTGTAGCATCTCTATTTCACTTTTAAAATGTTTTCTGGTGCAAAGGTGCCTATTTATCTCAGATTCATCGTTTTATTTGTCTGCAATAATGAAATACGGCATCAACCTTCATGATCAAGAGACAAAAAGCTTTTCAGACATTTCTTGTTTATTCCTCTACCAATACAATCAAGATCAATAATGACTCTTGCCATCAGCACAGTTTATGACAATTTACTTTGCGTGACCTTTGACAGTTCTCTTTAACAGCATCAATAATCATAATCATGTGTCACATAATCATAATCACATCATAATGTGGTATATTGGTTTCATCTGCCGTGTCACAAAGGTACATGAATGTTGATTGTACAAACACTTTGATTTGGGTTCTCATTCTGAGTTAAGAATGAATATTGTATTTGCATTTACATGTGTGTGTAAAGGTTAAATTCAATGAAACGCACATTGGTCAAAACTTGACAAGGATATAAAAACTTGATTTTTTTTACGATTTTCAGCTATAGAAAGTGGAAGTGATCAATGATTTTCAACGTGCCACTTTCTTAATTCGTGTCAATATCCTGTATGATAAGTAATTAAAAACAAATTGGAAAAACTCAATACAGGTGACTTTGAAAGCATTTGAAATTATGGAATATCAAAATGCATCATGTATGATTATCAACAACCATTCTCCCCAAAACAGAAACGCACCAATATGTTTTTTTCAAGCATGCAACCATTATTTGAATTGTGATTAAAGTGTGAAATCGCAAGGGTATCAATTTCCATATGGTGATAATTAAATATAACTGCATCTTATAACCAATTTAGATTTAATGATAACATTTATCCTTTCGACAGCGACATCTTTAACATGGGTACAGAGTTTCACTCGGCAAGCATGTGAAGTAACCCTTGGTGTTAACCAGACCCATTTTGCAACCTTTTTTAATCTATCTATTGACCTTAGATCACAATGATATGTAAACAACACGTTTGATCAAATCACAATTATGTCAAAAGTGCATTTCACCAGTGCGATTCTTGTAAAGAAAGTTTATAGAATGTTTTCAACTATGGTCAGGACTCCAATCACCAGGATGTTTCATATCATCTTCTCTTTGAGGTAACACACTGGCAATTCAAACAGTTCAATAAACAACATATTTCTGTTCATAAGAAATTTGAACACGAACATTTGCCACAGCTTATCATGTAAATTGCTTCTGACAAACAAGGACATGGTATCTACACGCTATGCTCTATACATGAAAACTCTTACCTTTTCTGCATAATCAAGTTCCTGAAAGGGGGTTTGGTTTGCTTTACGTATTGAGCAAATTGATAATGAAAATAAGAAGTAACTAAAAGGAAAAAAATACAAATATGAATCATTCAACAATGTTGTTATAGATAACATGGCTATAGGAAGTCTTCTACACAACCGTCAATGTATAATTTCTTCTTTTGATGCAAGTCCGCAGTAAGTCACACATCAAGACCAAAAGTGTTATATGTGTTCTCGTTATTCATTATAGTAACAGAAAATCGTACATGACAAAAGAAAAGTATGAAAAATATATGGCAGTTTTTATGAAGAGGTCGAATGTCGAAAAGGATTGCACTTGTAGCCTATGTTTATCGTTCTTCCATACAAGTGTCGAAATTAAATTACTGTAAAGCTATTTGTCAAATAAGCTTGAAATGAAGCAAAGTTCTACATTGGTCTCATTTTGCCTGTGCCTTTTTTTATCAACTCTTTTCGAATAAGAATTGGCATGTGTCTCTGAATAGTTTGCAGGATTAATTAAGACTTTCAAAGTTACACCGACCTAGCTGAAGTTGAATAACTTCATTTTGTAATAGTACATGAAATTTGAAATTCGTTCGATTACATGACATGTGTCTCTGAATAGTTTGCAGGATTAATTAAGACGTTCAGAAGTTACAACGACCTAGCTGAAGTTGATTAATTTCGTTTTGTAATAGTACATGAAATTTGAAATTCGTTTGGTTACAAATTAATCTCTGCTCCTCATCTAGCATAATGTGAAATGAAATACTTATCACAGGTGTAGAATATAAGTAAAATTAAAACGAACTAGGATCATTCCTGTTTATTTTAGTATCTTTTGAATTGTTTAACACAGCATTTACTTTAAAATGTCTCTCAATAATGGTAGAAATATGTCAATAAAAGAATTTGAGTGCTAATATCTCCATATATGTTTGTATATCATGTGATCATACCAACTTAAAAGTACTACCCGTTTGGTTGAAAATAAGAAGTGTCATATTCTCAATATGAGCCTTAGTGCACATATAACATATAACGCTTGCTTAACCGTGAGTTCCGTATATTATCGCTTGTGACGTCATAACATCATTGTTTGTGACGTAACTGATGCTGACCGTCGCAAGGGAAGCGGCCCGTACCTTGGATATTTCTAAGATATTAAAAATGTTACAGAGTCGGTAATAAAGAAATTATAACCCTCAGATGTGTGTCAGATGACTGTTGCGAAACTCGTGCAAATTTGTGTTTAACCTCGCTTTCGCTCGGGTAATACAAAAATTCACACCCACACAAGTCATATGACACACTTCCTCGGGTAATAATCTCTATATACGCCAGGCCATCTTTTTATTAAAGTTTTTTTTAGTGAAATAATGCGCTTTTCATTGTGCTAAGCAATGCATATTATGTTAAATTTAATTTATTTCACAATGAAGTACAAATCAGCGTTATTACATAATAATTGATTTTAAAAGTGCTATCATACCATGATGCAGATGGCGGGATTTTTATGTTACAATGATATATATTGGATTGGCTGAGGACAATTTGGGGGTAAAGTTACTGTAAATGAAGGTATTCAGTTTTCAATTTTCAGTTGTGTATTCAAACATTTTGACAAACTTTTTTTTATGGTTATTAATTTCTCTAACTTGGTAGTTTTGTCAAATTGGTTCTTGTAAATGTTTATTGCTTCTGAAATTGCATGTCCAAATCAATCGTTTATTTGCCAAAACAAAGTATTAAAGTATGTCAGGAATGATGCTACCTGTTGACCTTGTAATAAATGTAAACCAACATTTCCATTAAACACAAACATATCAGAAAAAGTACAATCGAATTAGAAAAATGTTTTACTTGGAAAAGAACCAGGCAAGCGTTTTAGATTTATTTATATTTGTATTCATTGTATTTGTAGGAACAATTTGAATTGCGGTAAACATAATGGATTTGGAAACTTGGGAAATATATCGGCTTGAACTTTATAGTCCTTGAACCGTTCGATTCTCTACAGCGTGTATATGATTCAGTAAATAAATTGATTACAAAATAAACATCAGAGTGTGTGATTACACTTTAGTTAACATGGCACACATTATTTTTCTGAAATTTAAATGTTTGACCTTACACTGAAGCAGCACAAAACACTAACAATTTCTTAGCAATTATGCCTTTTCTTCAATTTTCTATAAATTGGAGGTGTTATTCATAACTTAAAATTTACAAAAGGCACTAGACAGTGAATCCCGCCATGGGCTCGGCAACCTTGTTTGCAGTAGAGAACTGTTCTACACGCAGACAGGTTTGGATGCAATGCAACACTGAATTTGCAGCGCAGTACCACCCATGGTTCGCTATAGTTACAGCCGATGCTCGCCGGTTTCACCACAATACATAGCCACAATGGTATTGCGGGCTTTCTCCCTGCAATAATACAAGCAGCCGCGATATAAGTGAAATACTCATGAAAGCGGCGATAAACCCCGTATCACCTTACCTCACCTCACCTCAAACAACAAATGACGAATAGGCCTCAATTGAGAGAAATATGCTTCCCTTGTTAAACTTATTGTCAATTTATTTAGCGGTTTGTAGATTTTGATATTGAGCATGTATCATAAGTCATTTAAGAGTAAGGCGCCATGCTGCTTGATACTTGATAATTTTACAAACAAAATATACTAAAATATATTTGATGTATTGGTAGTTTCACGTTGGCACCAAGAATTAACGTTTTGCTCATTTTATACAAGTTAGTGTCTCAGTTTGACGAGCTAGTGATATTGCAAAAGAATGTTGTATTCTTCTCGATCTCATTTGACGAGATTTTCATAACGCTTTTCCATATAAAGGTTATTATTATATTACATTATTTCACTGCGTTCAAAGAACTTCTATCCAAATGATGCTACATAAGAGTAAACTTTTACAATAGCATTTATATTTTGAACGGACGTCTGTATATTTATTTACATCAGTAGTTATTATGTCTGCACTGATGATTGTGGATGTTGTAACTTAATCCTTATGATCATTCATAGAAGAAAAAACATGTCGTCAACAGAAAACTTAGGAACCTGATATAAAGCCAATTTACCAACAAAATATCATTGAGTATTCATAATGGTTTCAAGAAACATCATAACAGTGAACGTACAGCAATCCCTGAAGCAAGATTTGTTTCCACACTTTGTTTGTAAAAAGTGGCCTTGAATTTCTGATCATCTAATTTGACTGATACAAAAATACTTCGAGTTTTATGTTTAGTACGAGTCAATGTGAACTTAAAGACTGACATATATTAGGGTTGTATTTCATTGTAAAAGTTTTGTCTGGAAGTTCCTTTTTGAAACGTTTTTACATTATAGACTGATTCAATAGTCAAACTTCATGTCAAAAGTAAACCAATGTATAATTCAACCATTTCTTTTGATCTCATATGTCTAAGGAGAGTACTGTATAAGCCCAGACGTTTTTGCATCAGAGTAATTATATATTGACGTCATTGCACGTTTGGTGCAAGACCTGACTTCGTGAACTGTGGTCATAGGTGTTGTAATCTATCATCTATTCTGCACTGTTGGAAAAAAGTAATCTTATTGACATTCTTGCAACCACGTCAATCCGTCCCAAGTGAAATGATGAACAGGTCTGAAGTTTTTTTGGCCTTCAACTTGTTAAAAAGAAATGACATGACGTATATGTTTTTAGGCAGCCAGGGCAAGAGTGGAGGTGAACTTGCACTTTAAAAGTTAATTGAAGGTGTACTCAAGAGTTCAAAAATTACTTGCATATTAGAAATATAAATTATGGCAATCTATTTAAAAACCTTTGATATCCTTACACATGGCAGAAAGAATATAAGGGTTGCTTATTATCTTTCACCTATTTGAATCTTACATTAAATGCATGCATCGATGCATTTTCCATTTACATATATTAAATGGCATCTATCAATCTACCCATACATGTATACAAAAGATAACGTCAATCTGGTAATGATTTATGTAGACTTTCCTAACATGCAGTAACATTTCCAAAAGCCCATTATTTAAACAAATCATTCTAGATGTCTTTGCAGTATAATGATTTCTTTTAAAACAAAAGCATATTCTTCGGTAGCATTGGAACATTTGAAACTGAAATAATGTTGCTACGACAATAGGGTTACCGCATTGTAAGGTCACAGTCCATAAGGAGGGTTCTCATTGTGTAAGCATGTATCATGCTGATTAATTTTTTATTTTAGACTATTGTAACATCTACTCATGTTTCGGCATTACATTTCGCACAAACGCAGCCTCCTCGTGCGTTCCAATGCTTACCTCCTTTTTCTTAGTTTTAGAATGTCTGTTCAAGGGTGCAGTTGGCTACTTGTTTTTCAAGCCCCACCCACCCTACCCTTTCTTTTTCTATTTGAGGTTCAAGTTAATTATATCAACATTTGTTGGTGCTATGGTGTTTATTATAATTAAAGTTTCGGCATTTCACTTTGTGATTCATTTCACCTACAGTAGCCTGTTAAACTTGTTAATAAACATCATCTTGACGCCATTTCACCTTTTGTCATTTATGCCAACATAGTTTATGGTTTAAATGTACCAACTGTTTATGGGCTCTGTTTTAGCCGAAGAGTTACACACACATATCTTCTATTCAGCATAATTATATCCAGTTTAGATTTTGAACAAGTAAAAACTATTGACCAAAACCAATACATGATTCGTATGCTTAGTGTTGATATAAATAGGGTTAAGTTATCTTAGTTCATTGTACGCGAGATTGAGCTAAACAGTAAAATTAGTACATAACGACATTATTCCTTAATCAAATGAATAAAATGCATGCATGTAGCCAGATTAATAAGGCCTTGACTACACACTACTTAAAGTTAGCAAAATATTACAATCGCCTGTTAATATTGCCTTTATGTTACATGTCTATTTGTCAACACATAAACAAGCTATCAAAAAGATTGGATAATACCTGTCTTGTATCAACTATAAACATTACTGTTTTCATATAATGTTCTTACAACTTAACATGATTAAGATGCATTGTTTCGCACATTTACTGAAATGTTTTGAAATATACTTTTGTAAAGACATGAACAACTTTATACTTCTGTGTTTACTTTGTTACTCGAAGTTTTACGTAACGTATTATTGTTAACAATCACATATTTGCTTGGCAATCATCTTTTAATTTATTCATAGTTCTAGAATGTACACTACATTGGATTTGCAATGTTCAGTGTGAAAGGTGAGTTACTTGCCATCAATTGCTGTTAACAGTGAAAGAGAAAAGTTAGCAATCTTGAACATATTTCCAGTATCCTGAAAATCATATCTCTGTCCATTTGAAACGATATATACACACACATCACATAATTTCATACCCTTGGACTCTGAATTACCACACATGTAGATATCATAAAGAAATGTTACAACCACTAACTCAGTCTTTCTTTATATTTTACTGATCAGAAGTAAAAATACATTTATATCGTCAGTTCTGATCAGAAGTAGTTGCAAAATAATATTCAAATCATCAGTTCTTAATCAACCGCAATCTATATATTTCCCGTGTTTAGGATCACTTCACTATTCTTAAAATGGTTCGCTTCTTCCAGCCGATGCTCGCAGGCTTCATCTCAATGCATGGGCAAAAAGGGAGTAGCGGGCTTTCTCTCTGCAATAATACTAGCAACCGTGATATTAGTGAAATACTCTTGAAAACGGTGATAAACCCCAAGTGACCTCAGCTAATATAGCTGTACAGTATTTATACACCTACATATACCTTATATTCTGATTGTCATCTTTGATATCCTAAACGTCACTTTTCAATTGGCCGTACGAAATTGGGTCAACTTAATAATCATAATCAAATAGTCGACCTTTACCTGAGGGGTTGAAACCTGAAATATGTTGCATCCAAACTACACACAGAACTGATCTACTGTGTTCAAAGCTACACATGTGCTCTCGTTATTGTTGAGAGCTGCTCAATGTCTTCATCCAGCGGCATTTGCTTTCTTAAATGATAAATCCAGTGTGCTTGGTCGGTAATTAATGTAATAGATTACGTCAAAGATTTCAAATAGGGATGATTGGAGGAGAAAAGGTAAATAAAATAATCAAAATTCAAAGAATACCATTTGTAAGCAAACATGATTATCTTATTATAACAGCATCCGGTGTAAATGATGTCTGGATTAAAGATAAAGGTTCATTTTGTTCAAATGCGTAAAATATTTTGGATTATTCTTAATATGAAATGGAACAACTTTCTCAAATAAGTGCCTATAGATTATTATTTTTTTCATTTCGATATACTGCAGTGATAATAGAACATTATCAAAGATAAGTTCTTCAATGTGAGACACTAAACCATGGTAAAACCCTTGACAATAACTGTAAATGTCAACCTTACGACATCTCCTGCATTAATACCCAACATAAAAAGATCAAAGCGAATCATTGAACAATCAATAAATCAACACTACGTCTAATCACTAATTTGATAAGTAACATTGAATACTAAATACGTATTCACCAAGGCAAGACCATGTGTACACAAGTGTCTCATTCAAATTGTAAATATTAGCTTTTATCGCCTTTTATCTCATAAAGGTCCAAAATGATTGACGTCACAATTACTCATGCGCAATGCAATATTGTTTAAATGACAGTTGTGGAACCAAGCAGTTTGTAAAGGGTCGTGGAAAAAGTAAGTTCTGAACTTCAATAAATAAACACACATTTGTAAATAAACGAAATGCAGAAAGTATTTAAAACAAAGATATAAGCCCCGGTTATTTATATAGATTCACTACGCAAAACATTTTCTACTATTCTTCATTCTGCATTGGTAATAATTAAAGTAAAAGAAATATATCCAGGCATTGACAATCAACATTCGATCTCGCCATTCCATTGAGCACCTTTACAGTTGTGAGTGCTAAATACACAACCTTCCTCTAAACTTGCAGACAAGTAATTTAAAACTGTACTGAGCATTTTCATGTGTAAATATTGATAGAGTAGCTCATTTCATTAAGCTAATATGTAAACATGTAAAGTGTGTGTTGCGTGTTGCCAAAGTGTCGATTATATCAAACTTAGTGTTTGTTTACAGCGTAACCTTGTTTTGCATTCCTTTCTGTGGTCTCGTGAGTAATAGTAAAAGGTGTTAAATCTACGAAACCGTAACTATTAATGTATTGATAATCTTCTTAGCATACATGTACTGTTTTCGGCTCAGTCCACTCTGGAATCGTATGAGACTTTTTTTTCCATTGGTGCATATCTTCATGAACAAAAGGGTGACGTTTAATATTCGAATTACATATTGAATTATTTACCACGCACATTTCATTACATCTCTTTAGTGCGGGAGGATTAAGTTTGTAAATATGTGAATTAAAGACAATAATGGTTTTCAACTTTTATAACCGTTGTGTCGTGATGTGTCCAAATTACGTCAAACATTAGTCGGATATAAGATAGGTACTTGTCAATACCGGTATTCATGTGCATGAGAATGTCACAGAAAATTGTGGAGCATGTTTGAGGATATTCTCTTACTTAAAACAATGTGTAAGTAACGATTTTCTTATGCTCGAATGATCGCCAAAACACAACTTTGACCGTTAGTTCAAACATTACCCTGTCAAGTAAAACATGTAAAGAATAACAAGATTGCCAAGTAATTGTAAGTTGACATTAATGTTTAATTATAATAATTTATTAACTTATTTCCTAACTATTTTGCTATAGCAAAGTTATCATTTAACATACTTTTATTTGATTTGATTCAATATAATTCTTAATTCTAAAATGTTTACTTATATAATTAATTGGCAATAAATAGAGCAATATCTGACTAAGTAGATTAATGCAATTACGTTTGGCAAGTGTTTTCAAAGGGTTAATTGTGATGAATCACCTTTTACCATTTAATGTTTTAGATTGTTCTAACATATTCGTGTGATGTAATATATATTGTTCGTGTAATTTTGTGTTTTAAAATTATAGTCTCTCATAACCTATATTGGGTGGCTCACGTTCGTGTACCTTAAAAATGTATATACACTGACTTCCAAAAGAAACGTTGCATAATTTTGTAATGATTCTGATTGAAGAATGAAAAACGATAGAAATCTAAAACAAAGTACATCTTATTAATCAATCATTTGTTTAAACAACCAGCGAATCCAAATTAAAGGTGGTAAACCCAGTTTGCACTTATATGATATATGAGTAATAAAAAAGGTCAAACGTTAAGTTACGTCTTCTGTCAGCAGGTTCAAATTCACATTTCGTCTGCATCGAAGCATTGCCATAAATGGGAATGAGTAGACACAAGTCTTACTTGTCATATTGACACATCTTTGAGTCGTACAAATGGTAATCAGCCTTAAGTGCTCAACAATCGCAATTAAATCTTGTTATCGCATGCCAATTATCTGAAATTGCCATGTGTCGATGTTTAGTGACCAATAGCTATCAACTTAACAGTTGATAAGTTTTAATTAGATCTGTCCAAGTTCATAAAGTGCACGAAAACATAACAACATGCCGACCTTTGATGTTTGCTATCACTGACGTCACTTAGAGACAACGTTGGTGGTGGTCTAACGTCACAGATATCGGCCCTCATGTATTGAAAAAACAACTGTTTTTTGTGTTTCAGGGTTGTCAGCAATCCTCACAACCTCTCTGTATAGCCGGATCAAGTTACCATTAGAAATGAAGGAACACTACCGAGTCTTGTAAAAAGGGCTGTTTTTAACCAATTTTTGTCAATTTTCAATATTGCTCAATCAAAAGTTTTAAACTTGAAAGTGTGGGTTTCAACTATGCCATTGCCAACTTAAATGAAAATGTAAATATGAGATCGTTTTCGAAATTTCACTTTTAAAATTGCAAAGTTTCTTTAGGAATTCAGTTTATGTATTGTGTTTTGTATATGTGAGGTGAGACTCAAATGAATTATCTGTATGTCTGTATGTCTGCCTTTCTGTCTGTGAACATGTTATGATAATAGTCGCACGTAGGTAATGAATTTGAACTGCATCCTTTTAAGATGGCAGACAGGTTATTCAAAAATATATTTTTGAGTAAAACACGCCTAATGCTGCTCCAGTCGCCATGTTCCATGAAAGCTTAGCATGAACTAGGTGCAAAAGAAGTAAAGTAAAATAACTTACTTAAATAACACTAAACCTTACACTCTCCTGCTATGCGATTGATATATCAACTTAAAATATATTGCTTTGTCGTCAGCTTGAAGGGGCAGTAGCACGTGTTTTGAAAACTTTGTTTTTAAATTTGTAACTGATAATTGTACGTGTATGCTAAATCTATAGTAGTGTCAAAAATCTCATAACACAAATCAATCACCCATAGTCAGAGGAAAAATTATAAAGATTCACATAAAATCCATTTGTGTGAACACCTTTAATTCAGTTTGTGTTAGAAAAATGAATTGGATGGCTAAACTTTACATTATATGTTTGAATTATTACTGCTTCATTTAGTTTAAATACATTGTGATTCAATTGGAACCATTAGTCTTCATTTTTCTGACATAACCTTATATTCCCCCAAAAACGTGCTACTGCCCCTTTAGAATTTAATGTATTCATATACTTGTTACAAAAGCTATCCATATGAATAGCTAGTCCATTATTAATCATTGGAAAACAATCCTATATTTTTTCAATTAGTACATTGATCCAATACACTTGAATACGTATAAATCAGTACCAGTGCCTCCGTTTTGATATATTTTTAATGCTCGACTTAATTGTTAATTAACAAGCTTATTATCAAATATATGTTTTCGCTTGACAAATAGAAACCTGTACCACATACATTTCGGTTTGTCAGTCGCAATTATGTATTAAGGTGAGAAACGTACAGTAATAAAAAGCCCAGGAGGTTCTCGGGCTCTGACTAATGCATGTTTGTTGACCTTTAAACATTGGTTACTTCTACCATAAAATTAATGATACAGACAAGGGAAGATTTAACAGGACGATTGGTGTAATTCTGAAAACAAAACAGACGATAAAAGGTTTGAACCGACAAATAATAGTTATAGATATAAATTGAAAGACCGACTGAATGAATCACATGTATCTGTTGGGGAGTTTCTGAACGTTGAACTCACTGTAGTGTCTTGAAAAAACAATCATGATTAGAATGTAGACGCAATTGACAAAATCTCGAATTACTAACTGGTAAGAAAAAAGAATCAACCATTATCTTGAAATGTCAACTATGAGTAATCGTCTCACAAGAAATCTTTCCATCAATATCATTTTGGAAGCTCTTCAGGAGTTTGATAAATTACAAGTCAGTTTTTATACATTCAACTCAGAAATTGATATTTTTTTACCTCTCCGTGTCGACAAAATGAGCTTGTACGCAATGTTACTGAAAATTATTACAGTTCCTCAGTCATCAAAAAAGCATGATTGATTGGAATAAAAGTTAGAATTTGTTAGTAAATGAGGAACACTTACATCAGTTTGGTAATGCTTTCCTTTGCTGTCGATCTAATCTAGATACAATTTGAAAAGATTGCTTTGATGACCAAGGGTATTTGATCTTATGTAAATCCTAACTTGGGTTTAAAAGTAAATTTTAACCTTAAGCTTTTATCAATCACCAGTACAGTGAATATTGTATGGCTTGTCGTTGTATTAATATTTTAAACCCTTTCTCGCTACACAGGTAAATGGTATTCTGAACTCATATGATCATGACCTTTAGTTCATTTGTTTATCCATCTATATATTCTTAATTTTGGAAATATAGTATTGATCATTCAAAGTGTTGAAAAAATGTCAATAAGCGTCACAAACCTCTCACCTTTCTGCACCCCCAGAGAATATGAAACTTATTTTGTGAGATTCTTTGCAAAGGGCGAAACTTATGTTTAATGACTTTGTAAAACAGATTTTGTTCTGTAAGGTATATCGAGAGTAACATTTTGATTGCATTTGAATTAGAATCAAATTTGACAAACATCAATTAGATAAAAGTAAACAAAATCAATATCACAATATGATCATACAGCATGAAGGACGTTATGAAACAGTTTTCCTTATTTTGTTGTATGTAAACATTCGTTTTAAAAGGTTCAATTAATTCAAAGTCTAAAATCATAAATTCAAAAACCATCTACCTACATCACAGTGTTTTCTTAATAAGTGTCTTGTAGTGATAGGAACATGTACAACATGCCATATCTAAAGTAAAACTCGAATAAAAGTATAATGTTGTGCCATTAATTTTGTCATAGATAGAATACCCTACCTGTTGATTAGATATAAACGGTAGCTGCATATATAAAAAGACAGAACAAAGTTATATTATCTGCTTGTGATCGCTACTTTAGCCATGAAAACGTTTAACTTTTACTGATCTATTTTCATGTACTTTGTTTTTGTAGATCTAGATATGAACAAAATATCAAACGACGATATTAAAACAAAGTGTATTATACATAAAACAAAGTTTTATATTTCAAAGTAAACGTTTTCTGTTAATTTGTAAATTTTGATTCTTATACTATATGCAACATGTACATATCATGGTCCTTTAGAGAAAAAAGCTACACTGAACATCGTCTGTTAATGATTATTTCACGTTTTGTTTATGTCAGTCCAATGTTTGTGGATTTCTCTAAAGCCTTTGATTCTGTACAGAGACATAAGCTATGGGATTTATTCAGAACCAGTGGTCTAAGCACTAAAATGTCAAACTTATTAAATAGCATATACGAAAATGTGAAAGCTTCTGTTAGAAATAATAATGAAATGTCAGAATATTTTGATGTACGAATCGGTGTTAGACAAGGCTGTGTACTTAGTCCTTTTTTGTTTTCTTTCTTTATCAATGAATTAGCAATGCAAATAGAAAACAACTGCACAAATGGAATCCAGCTGCATCCGGATGTGTTACACATTTTTCTTTTACTGTTTGCAGATGATATTGCTCTTATTTCAAGTACTATTGGCGGTCTTCAGAAGCAAATAACCGAACTAGAAAGTTACTGTGAACGATCGAAACTAAATGTAAATATGAAGAAAACAAAAATAATTACTTTAAAAAAAGGCAGTAAATTGTCCCGACATGAAAAATGGTACTTCAAAGGAAAACTTATAGAATCAACAACCTCATACAAGTACCTAGGTGTTTATTTTACAAACCATCTTTCTTGGTCAAAATATGCATCTATCCAAGCACGAAAAGTATTTTTAGGTATTTTGAGAAATTTAAGAACACTAGGAGATGTGAACATATCTTCTTATTTTAGAATATTTGATGTAAAAATTAGCCCAATTTATTATACGGTGCAGAAATTTGGGGTACCAGTATTTTGATCAAATAGAAAGAGTTCATCTATTAGCATGTAAAAAGTTTCTTGGAGTAAAAATAAACACGCCAAATACAATGATATATGGGGAATGTAGGAGGTTCCCATTTGTTATAGATGCACAAGTTAAAATGATAAAATATTGGCTGAGACTTGTATGCATGCCCTCTTACCGTTTACCAAAAAAATGTTATGAAATGATGATCTTATATGACCAAAATGGACAAAAAAACTGGATAACAGATTAAAAGAAGCTATTAGTCACAACTGGTTTCAACCACGTATGGCTAGAAAAAAATGTTTAGTTTCCAACAAGGATCTTAAATTCTTTTACGCAAGACTTAAGGATATCTACCAACAAAAATGGCTTACCAACCTTCATCTATCCACAAAATGTGACTATTATTCAGCTTTTAAACACTACATCTATACTGAGCATTATTTATCATGTGTTACTATAAGAAAATTCAGAGTAAGCCTAGCACGCTTCAGATGTTCCTCGCATAATTTATGGATTGAAAAGGGCAGATTTCTTAACATGAAAAGAGAAGTGAGACTATGTAAATCGTGCAATAATAACCTCTTGGAAGATGAGTACCATTTTTTGCTTGTGTGTCCTTTTTATAATGAACTACGTACAAATACCTTAAAGACTTCTATTATGTCCATCCATCCAAAGATAAATTATCGTACTTATTAAACTGTAAAAAATTGGTAGAAATACAAAATCTTGCAATGTTTTTATACCACGCATTTAAAATCAGGAGACAGTAGTAACACTGAATCACATTTCATTATGCTTTTTGTTTAAAACAGATTTATATGATTGTATATTGAACTATGTAATACTATACAATGTACTAAAGGCCTGAGGCCTCTGAGTATTGAATAAAGATTGATTGAATCAATTTTCGAACGACAGCATTTGTGAGTTAGTATATGTAAGGAAAACATCATGGCTAGTACGCATGAAACGTACCAAACGAACTTTAAGGCTGACAGCTTTAGAGTTGTATTATATTGTAAAAGTTTTGTCTGAAAGCAGTTAAAGTTCAAATCGTGGAAACGTATTAACATTTCAGACTGATTACGTAGTTTTTCAATCGCTATGTCAAAGAAACGTTTCAATAAGTCAACCACCCGTTCAAAGGGTCTAATGATTGAGGAGAGCACTGCAGTAGCCTATAGTTTCGACAGGTTGTGATACATTCAACGTCTAGTGCAAGACACTGACTGCCTGAACGTGAATTATTAATAATCATCATTCCACTTTTTTTGGCAAAATGTGATTCTGCAGACAATTGTTCGACCAAGTAAATATATCTTTACTGCTTTCCAATATCTCGAGTATGATGATTCCATCTAGGATATCGTTTGGCAGGGTAATGCTCACGAGAACCTCTTTTAGAAATCGATACTTTGTATTAATGATCAATGTTTGTAATGTAAACACTAAGTTCGTCAGATAAAATTTATGACCACAAATAATTTGTTCATGTCTGTACGATGTTTACATAAAGTTGTGTGAAAAAGATGCAGTAAAAACATATTTTATAGTAGACGAGAAGATCACATACAAATGTATATTGATCTGATCTAAGATATGACTGAAAACGGTTAATTGAGTAAAAACATCACTGTTTTGATTTGATGAATAGTTGTTGATGTATTAACAATGCTGTCTCCTTTTTTGTTTTACTTCATGAGGGCGTTTGCGGATAATACTGATTTTTAATGGATATTTTATATTTGTTAATTGCGGTGGACTGAAGTCTAAATGGCGATTAGAGGCGATTTGCAAGATGCTGTAGCGTGAGAAAATAAAACCAACTTTGCAGTTCCATTTATCAACTCATTACCAGTCTGGTGAAACTCATTTCTCTATCCATAACAGTCGATATTAACCATTACTGTTGCTATTGTTACACTGTTCTGCATACCTAGCTGCCTAGTCGTCCTGTTTGAAATGTCTGTATATGTATGGTCTCATGAACATTCGTACACACACACACAAACCAGTTCGTGGCATTATCTTTGCGAAATAATAAGCTACATATCACGCTAAAGACATTTAATTGGTCATTAGCATATTAAATCTTGATTAAATCAGTGAACAATCTCATAATTGTCGCATATTTCAACGATTACAAAGAAACACTTTGGTACTAATAACGTTCATTTCACCAAAGCAAGACAGACTCCAGAACAAATTTGTACAAATTGCGAATTTTGAATTTCATTGTTTTCTAATTTATCTCATAAAAGTCCCAAGTTTATGACACCACAATTCTTTATGAGCAACGCAACACAATGTTATGTGTATTTGAAACAATTATGAAATACACTCTTGCAGTATGCAACTGAGGCAAGTAGAAATGCTATTTCAATTGAACTAACCTTTTAAGTGTCATTTCAGTCACAATTTAAAACTGAAATAAAGAGATCGCAAGAAATTTCAACGTGACGCAGATATATCTATGTACATTATCGACCCAGAATTGTTTTACTATTTGAACGAGACTTTTGATAACTACTTTGAAAGATTTGAAAACGAGCATTGAACATCCGATAACAACCTCTCTATTCAATTCAGCAAACGTTTGAGTGCTGAATACACAACCTTTTTGTACACCATCAACCAGATAGATTAAACTGTACTGGGTAATCTATGGGCAAATATTGATAGAGCACATCATTTCCTATGACTAATATGAAAACAAAGGAAATGGCATGTGGTGTATTGCTTTGTGTCCATTTGGAACTTTGGGGTCTGTTTTGAGTGATAATGAAATGTTTATATTAAGGGAAAGTGTTTTTTTTATTCAGGAGCTGAAAATTAACAATTTGCATGAAACATATCATCAATTATATATAAACAAAAATAAACATTTAGTAAAACCAGATGGAGCACTCTGAGTACACATGCAGGAGTAAACTTGTTACAAACATAAAACCTTGGTCCCACAGTAGTAACTATTTCACAAAATCTTCCATAAATCAAGACATATCGTTCAAAGCAATTGTCTCATAGTAAGTCTCAAAATATATTTTCCAATATGCCTGTAGGCTAGATAACTATTCTTATATAGTTTGTCTGCACCCCCAAGAAAACACTTAAATTTAAAAATATGGATTTATGTTCATGGAAGATAAATCTGAACTCCAAAAGAATTAACTTAATTTAATGGCATATACAACGGGTACCAATAAGGTGAATTCTACCATAAATGTGCACATTACTTGTTTCTGATTGGTACCTCAAAAATGCTCTGTGTAATTCGTCTAATGCGCAAGAATTAATTTGTTGGCTAGCACAAGTAGTTCTTATTCAATTATTATGCTGTTATGTCGGAAATTTCACAAAAAAAGGCATTAATGTGTCTTCTGCGCATAGTATTCAAAATAAATAAAGCGTAGCACAGGTTGAATGATGTCAAATTCAGCTAAGTACATAAAACTGACAACGGTTCAGATATCCTGTGGGCAAGTTCCATCATTAAGAATCTATTGTGTTGAAGACGGTCTCGAAAACGTTATACTGGACAAATATTAAACGAAATACGGAATGCAATAGCCTCAAAATTATTTACAACACCAATGCCATTATGCCGACGTCAAGGTTTGGAATATATGCAGAACATATTCCAAACGATAACAACCGTCACGAAATGTTATATTTATCATTAAGGTCTACTTAATAGAATTGACTCCCTTTTGAGCATTTGGATGTTGCAGATAAAGCCTGAATCCTACTGCAAGTAACTCCATTCGAAATTCCAACATATGTCAATACTGTAAGAGTGTTAGCCCGTGGAAATCGTGCATGGGCATCATGACACGGCAAATCCACATCAATGTGAAACGGCAAATCCGGATCAATGTGAAAAATAAAGTTCAAAGTTTATCTCCCAATTATTGTAACTCTGTGAAATTTGCTTATACTGAAGAATTTTCAGTATTGTTCATCACATCAACTTTTAGAAATTATTGCAAGTGTCAAATATTTTGGAAATTATACAAACTCAACAGTAATTGTTAAACAAACAGATCTGCAATGTGCGTTAATTTTTTAGTGAAGAAAACTGGCTGACAAACGTGGGTTCAAATATCTTCGATGTAATACAGGGTCGATGTGAAGTAGAGTCTTACCGCAGGCTAACAAACTTCAAACACTTGAGACTAAAATGGAAACTTTCCCAGAGAAGGGATCGAACCTATTCAATAAAAATGTAGAACTAAGCTTGACACATTTGACATATGGACCCGACCTATCAGTACCACGCTGATTTGATGTGGAAATTTCATGATGTTTCTTGGTTAAATTAGAGAAAACTTCCCTTTCTTTCATTTCATTTTATATAATAGTCGACAGTTTTTCCCCAGGAGGTACTTAATCATGATGGACATTTCGTAATATGACATGGATCCTAGTGAGATAATGGATAATTGTCATGCTTCCTTTGTTTATTTTGCTGTAGAGAATTGGATTATCGGATAACAACCATGTTCCATCCAGAGTCACAATTGTTTCTTAAGGTCATCCATGCTCCTATTTGATGAGCCCGTGCTTGTTTGTAATGTCTAGATTTTTTCCAAATCTGCCCTGCTGCTAAATTAACAATCTAGGGTCTAACTCTTAAGAAAACTTACTAATGTCCAAAAAGCATATTAACTTCATCTACCCAACTGAAGCCAATATTTCCACACAATATAGGTAACACAAAGTGTTCACAGCATAAACATTAATATCAGACAGACATAAATAGAGATTATTAACAGAGTCTGTTTTATGATTAATAAATATATGAATAAGACATTAAACAATATTTTATCTTTTTGAACAAAGGAGGTTAATTATCATTTTATCATATAATTTCGTTTTTGAAATAAAAGGGTTTAATAATTCCATCTAAACACTTTTTGATCTTGATTTGGCGTAGTAATGTCTTTCACAATACTCCAAATTGAAGGTCATATTGACGGCGATATAAGGTTGTAAACAGCCTAGAAATTCTTCTCATAAAACCTTTTGATAGTGATAGCCACATTTCCTAAAATCTATCAACATCAACATCTTAAATCTGATATTCATTGCATAAGCGAACATTTTAAAGAATTCATGGTTCTCTAATAACACGAAATGTTTGTTAAACACTTGCCAACGCCGCTACAACAAATACTCTAACTGTAGTCTTGTAAAGCTGCAAAATCATAGTTGTTACGCCAGTTCGGTTACGGTATCCTTAGACTCACTACGAAAAAACAAGCTAAATGATTTCGTTTTGCTTTCAAGTAATATACAATAATATTCTATTATAAAACTACACTTCAAAGAAAAGTACATGTACATGTACCATCATAACTGATGTGAATGTCAATCATCGCAGATAATGTGATGATGAACTCACTGACCCTGCTATCAATCGGAATTGCCTTAATCTCCGTACTTACGCCCCATTAATGTTATTCCTTAGATAAAAGGGTATCTAAAAAGCATATGTCCAGGATCTTATGGATATACACAGTAAAAAAAGGATTTTTTAGATGAGGGTTAAGGAATCAAAATTTAACTTTTATTGTGTGCTGTTAATTAAAAATTAATTAAAAAATTATAATTCATTAATTAAATCGATCTTGCCAATAATCTGTTTCAAAATGTTCTGTAAGGTGGATAGAGATTATCGCTAAGCAACTGAGAGTCGCCGGAAGACAATGATTCTTTCAATTACATTGTAAATAACTCGGCGAAATTATCAGGGTCGACAATCGATAAAATGTTCTGATACTTAAGGAAACAAACACAATTTTTCAAATGTATTTACAAGAAATATAGCAAGATGTTCGGTTTACATTGTTGAGTGAACGTATTCAGACATAATTACATGTAGGTGTACAATTTTGAAATTAGGGTAGGAGGGTAATAAGTAATAGTTAACAACCTCACCCAATGGTGTTTTAGGAGACAGATGTCCTTTCCCTATGGGCCACCAAAGTGTGCAGTATCGTATTATCATCTAAGATGTTATCTATGTGTTCTTGAATATATTGGTTCTCGCCCTCCACACGTTTCATGCCCGTTAACCAAGATTTTACATTCATTTTCAGTCCCGCGAGGAAATAAAAAGATGGTTACTAACTAACCATCCGTAGTAGTATAATTGAGCCCCGGAATAGCAAGCAGAAGGTTCCGAGATAGAACCCATGCAGACATGCATGACCACTATCAAAATGTGCGTTTCAAAACTGCTATCCTTTATGACAGTGTTTGTATCAAGGGAGACTGAATCAAGAATGAAACAGGCATGTCGATGAATCTTTTAATCATAACATAAGGGATGTCACATTACTTTTAATGACTTTTAGATATTGTCTTTAATAATATTTTTTACCATGATGTAAGGTGGGGGGGGGGGGGGGGGGATTTGTATGTGTGATAGAGGCAAGTACACATCACCCATCTTGCCGCCCCTAACAAGCATGTGTATACAATTTCATCGAAAATAGTTACATTTATCCCTTCTCTTTAAGGTAGAGTGTTCAAATTATGACCTTGAAATGAATTATTCGTTTCTTCGAACTATTGATGTGACTCATTACCTCTTTATTATTTTTTGTGTGGTCAGGATGAAATCCCTCATAATAATAAGGATTTTCCAGAAATACATATTTTTCTCTATATATAGCTACAGTAGTGTGCAAAAGTAAGTGGTCGAAAAACGCGTTTCTCACGCGTAGCTCACGCGTTAGTCACGAGTGAGCAACGCGTGAGCAACGGGCAGCCACGCGTCGGCCACCCGTTGCTCACGCATGGCTGACGGGTGGCCAACGCGTGTCATACATGGCTGGATAATCGAGGTTGCAGAAGTGCCAAAAGCGTTCATAAAATCATGTTTACCGATTTTGTACTTTATGTCATATGACAAAAGTTGAAAATGAATTTTAAACTTATTTTTTTATTTGTAAATTATACTTATTCAGGATTACATATTCCACATGGTTGCAACTTAATCCCGATTGTATTCATATCCTCAAGACAATCTATAATGGAAATGCTAGCATAAAGGGGTTTGAAGTTTATTTACGTTATTTATATTTAATTACGTTTTTTATATACGTTTATATATTACGAAATTAAATGAATTTTACTTCAACCCAACACTCTAATCTTTTTCATTGGCCAACAAGCTCCAAGCTGCTCATTGATTAGTCGCTGCAATATAACTATTAGTAATATGCATGAATAGATATATACAAAAGAGTGATTGCATCAAATATCTGCTTCGTAAGCATCAGAGTTTTTACTATCTGGTATATTTGACAGTCATTTATGTAGCTATTGATGAAATGTAAAATATATATAAATGTTAAGATATTTTTACGGGAATAACATAACTGCAGCAATTCCATTCATTCCTCTTCTATGCATAACATTTATTATGCATGACACGTACGGTAAAGGCACACTCTGTGCGTTGTTTGGAGTCACATACACCAAAACATTATCAATAGTGTTTCTCTATCGGGAAGTATAGACTGATGTATGAAAGAATCATTTAGAGCTAAAGTATAGTAACAGTAAG
This sequence comes from Steromphala cineraria, assembly GCA_916613615.1. Taxonomy (NCBI): domain Eukaryota; kingdom Metazoa; phylum Mollusca; class Gastropoda; order Trochida; family Trochidae; genus Steromphala; species Steromphala cineraria. Next base: position 65,420,223 of record OU744722.1, on the reverse strand, counting down.
AAGGCTCAAAGTCGTGACTATGATCGAAAACCGGACAATGGCGCGCTTCAACCAGCCAACCGTTACTTAAGTGACTTATCTAAAGCAGTCAGCATGGCAAATATGAGTTTAAAATGTTGCTCCGTAAAGTACTATTATTCGTGTCAATTTCACGTGTGTTACAAGAGTTTCATGACAACGGGATTATCATATATTCAGCATTTAAGGATGAGATTAGTATGTGAGATGTTTTAAATTCCTATCATTGGTTATGCAATCATTTTCTTTTAAAAACAAAACAACATTTCCTGAAACCACAAGGCTTTGTAAACAGCTAATGGTTTAAAGATTAAGTATATAACATAATTCACATTTTTCGTTGAAGAGGAAACTTATGGTCAAGCATGTTATTTCCTACGTTTCAAGTCACCAAGTGAGAAGATTATTGAGTAGTGCATAAAATGCATCAATGTTTTCTTGTTCAACGAATTAACCCTGGAGGATTAACATAAAGTTCTTATTGCTGTAGAGTTTCATGGAGATCAAACAGTTATTCATATTTGCTGTCTAAAGAGGTTATTTGTGCCGAGATTTATTTGAGTTGTATAGATATTAAGATATTCCATATTGCTCTTGCACAGAAAGCTGCAGCTCACATCAATTGAAAATTGAAACTGATATATATGTATTTTTTTAATAAGCCAATACATCTTATGTTTTGTACATCTGTACGGATGATTTTATTAAAGTTGAATATGTTTTTCTTCTAATATATTCTGCATATGAACACTCGTATATCATGTAATCCTATTACACATATCCTTCGTTCTATAATTAGAATATATTGAGGTCTGTCGAGCTTGTCATATATTTGATATAATCAAAATTATGTTGATACAAATTGGCTCCTCTGTAAAGTTGAACAAATCTTAACTAATCAGTTTATAACACAATGGCAATATGAAAAGACGTTATCATCTAAAGGAAAAATATATGATTGACCAGTGTTTGGTCCTGAAGATCATATTTTGCTACCAACAAAGGTTTCACAACCTATTTTGAAATTTAGAACAAGTAATACTTAACTTCCTGTTGAAGTTTGTCGTTGCCATCATGTTTCTTATTGTGATAGAAAGTGATTGATGTGTAAGTCGGGTGCGGTGGGTGACGAATATCATTATATTTTTTAATGTACTTCTTTATTAGAAAATAGACACAAACTATTACTAAAATATTATTGTACGAGACTTAATTATTTTAAACTTCACAGCCTCTTTACAGCAACACATTGTACAACTGTTGACAAGCTAAGTAAGTTTATAAAATGTATCTTTGAGCAACTACAAAAATGTCAATAATAATTCTGCGTCGTTGTTACATTATATTGTATTATTATCTATGTAATAATGTACTATGTACCACTATGAGTAGTTTTAGTGAATAAAGAACTTGAACTTGAACTTGACAACTGGACTGTATTAACTCAGTACCGCCGATTAGGGCGATTCTCCTTGCGAGAGTCACATAAGCGTCAGTCAATTAGCAGCTTCTCACAGCGAGAGCCACATATATGCGTCGCTTCTATTTGTATTGAAATAAAGTCATTTTTATACATACTTTGGCAACTATCAACATGAATGTATATATTCTATGTATGATATGTCATAACAGACAGTAGTCAAAGTGCTTTGATAGAAATGAATGGTCGATTTTGGAGCATGATACTCCGTTTGGTGAATAAACAAATCTTTTAAATAATGGGTTGTTAGAAATTTACACATGTCTGGTATAACATACACCTAGCTCATATTCAACAAGGTGCTCATGCCGTCACTTAACAGTAATGTCCTGTTACTTTCGAATCAGTGATGTAATTATCACATCATCATCAAATGAATTCTGTCTCTTTTGACCAATCACCAAGATCAACCGAATCTAGATTGAACAGTTTGAATCCCAATGTGAATAAACATTCAATCAGACTCTAGAAATCATTATCAAATAGATTGACCTTGACATAACACTCTCTCGGGATGCAGACTGACAGACAGACAGATAGTTTATTTATGTCTCACCTCAACATAATACAAACATATATATACATTCATTAGAATACAAAATCAATGTATTATGCACATGTACATATGCTTTTGATTGAAGCGCAGCAATTGTAGAACAAACGCGTGCAAATGCTTTCATTGGACAATATTCTTCATGTACAGAACAGAACAGAATTTTATTCTCATGAATTATACAAAATGATATAGAGAATATGCAACTTGTAGCTACACCCTTCTTCAATACCTATTGAAACACCGGCTATTCCATGCCCCTTGCTTGCGTTTTTTAATAGTATTTGCATTTTTTGCACAATATCCTCTTTGCATGTGTTCATGTCAGGTGAGGTTTGAATGCTATTGAAAATTTTGCATTCTAAAATCATTATTCAAAGTAGAGATTATGTAAGTACGTAAAACATTATAATCATGGTTAATGTTTAAGTTGCGTATGTAATAACGTCTACATAAATGACATATTCACTGTTCAGTTCTAAATACGATTGATTTACTTGCTAAGACAATGTTTGTGTGTTCAATCCCATAACATTTCAACTGGTCAAAGATAGTTACATTTTGTTTTTACGTTTTGTTTAATGCCTCATACCGTTTGGGAACTGACAGTACTAATACAAAATACATATTACATCATATTCAGAATTAATACAGGGCTATAATGATATAGATTTAACTACAATAAGTCAATCTTAATTAAGCTGTGAAGTAACGGGACTTCCTCACCAGAAATGTAGACCACGCCCATCACGTGTGCACAGATTTAAGATATATTTACTAGTGAATCTTTATTCAGACGTCAATATACTATAGATGAACAAGTCACCTTTTATTAACAACATCAATGGTGCAAGTTACTCGATGATGTCTCTGTTCTCTGTTTAATATCCTTATTCACACCTGTCTGTTTCCCCACTGATCTCATGAAACAATAAAACAATCAGAATTTATGGTATAGACTAGACAGCTTCCTTTCATCCCGTCTCGGGAGATGAGGGGTACTGTGAGCTAATTAGAGTCGCTAGAGCGGGCAGTTACGTTGACAAGGGGCGTTGAGCCGTGAAGCATGTCGAGGGGTTAATGAGTTAGAAACTTGGCTACGTATGTGTATCATGCTAATAAGCTCAGAAGTAGGGTATTACAACATGTGAAAAAATAATCGACATTTATTGTTTATGTCATTCTTCAAAGAGCGACCACACAATGCGTTAAGATAACTATAATCATTTTTTACATGTACCTATAGTTATCAATCATAATACGACTTTAAAAAAATCAAACTTGCTTTGACTTTTTCAATTTAACAACAACCCTATCACATTGCACATCAACGTCGCAGTTGTACTCTACAAATCCTAGGGGATGGGTACACAGATAATATATTTTCTATTTACTATAGTAAGAAACTATTGTTACTAGGAACCCCTTCAAAGCGAGATATTCCGCAAAAAAGAAATGAAAAATTCAATTATATCTTATACTTTCAAAACATGACTATCAATATATCTATTATGTATACTAGTATACTATACACAGCTAATATGTCATGAATGTTATGTGTAATCTTCCATGTACCACGGTAAGTGGTTATTATTAAATAAAGTAGATTGGTTGTATAACTGTCTTGCTATCCCCCCCCCCTCCCCGATGCAATATATACTCTAATAACAATTCAATCACCATTGTTTAAACATTCTCTCAATTTATGAGAGAGAGAGAGAAATTGTTTATTTTTGTCTCATCCCTTACATTCCAAAATATTTCAATAATGCATACATTAAAAATGTAAAGGCCGCCAAAAGGCTACAAGAGACAATACATTAGGATGACATATAACATATAAAACTGTAATACAAAAAACATACATCCCCAGGCACATACTTTCTTTTTTACATTTTATGTATATTGCTTAACAATCTACTTCTTCGCATAAACATGTTAAAAACACATTCAACTAAAAGGTGCTGGATGCCATCACAAGTCATTAATTTATTATTTTTCTCAGCTGATGAGAGGTCCGCAATATTCTCTCGAATACAGTTACTTCTAAGTAAGGGATATCTCAGATCATCATACATAGAACAGTCAATTAGGAAATGAACTTCATCCTCTAGAGTATCACAAAAGGGGCACTTCCGTAGATGTAGAGGTGTAACAGGTTGTGTATATCTTCCAGATTCAATTGATTATGTTCAGTTGCGTATCTTAAGTTTGTTCACCTTTGTATCTTAGTGCACATATCATGTAATTTGGGATTCGTTTGGACATCCAGAAAAATAACTCCACTGGCACTTACAGCAACTGGATCGTCTTGCCGCCATATTTGGCATGGTGAAATAGACAGATGGGGTAATATATGTATAATTCAGATTTTCTTAAATTTTGATTAAAATAATCCCTATAAACTTTATAAGGAAACAATCAGCACAATGACATGGCTTTAGAACAAAGGATTTAATACCACCTAGATCTAAAACTGACGACAACGTATGAAGGATGTTTGTAGAGAAAAATTTAAGAAAAAGTGTTTTCGAAATGTTGACCCCTGGTCACTTCAATACCTTACCAATTTTGTTACGGTTATCTGTCAGGCATGGCATACGAATATGTTAACGCAAACTGCATATCCCATGTAGTAAAATTTCAATATTCCGTTTCGCTTTTGCAATGCTAGGATGCATCAAAGTCATTCAAAATTACAAATCAATAAATAGTTTATTTCCGTCTCACTTGTGAACATGCTTATATTTATATTCAAAAGAGTATAAACAATATCGATAATTCAAAATGAACACAACAAATCGTCCAGCGATTTATGAGAGATACGCGATATTTGCTCTAGAATAGGAATGTAAATGAGCAAACGTAAAGTACGCAGCTGTATTTATAGTCACGTACAAATCACGCCTTGTATCAGGCTTGATAACCGTCTAAAACATCGCATTCCCTACAAACATCCAATAGAACTCTCTCTTATTCATGTAAAAAAATTCTGAATGCACCTTAAAGAAGTCAATCCAAATGGGTTACGGATATACATTTAGACCACACACCACTTGCATCTCGGTATGAGCATAACCTGTTAGTTAGACCTGTGATGTTTGGAGACAGATAGGCAGAGGGCGGCGGCTTTGATCAACTCGTCGCCACGCTCCGGCGAGCAATGGTCACTGAGCAGCTATACAACAAATATACTCCCTTGTTCACTTATTTGGATAAATAATGATGACGTATTTAGGGTCGTATGGTCATTTGAGCTTTCTTATTTGCTCTAAAAAGGACGACGATTGCGCTAAAGATTGAAAGCTATTTGCATTGTTGCACTCATGCATCCATGTAGTTTCCCTAAATAAGAGAGAGAGGGAGAGAGAGAGAGAGAGAGAGAGAGAGAGAGAGAGAGAGAGAGAGAGAGAGAGAGAGAGAGAGAGAGAGAGAGAGAGAGAGAGAGAGATTATTTAAGTGTCACATACTTTACAATAACATACAATACATAAAAATATATACAGATTGAACTGTAGTCATTGAATATCACATCACATTTCATAATTAACACTCAGCGTCGCACGTGAAATATTACACACTTCATTCTTGACGTAACTGTGCAAAGTGTACATTTGACAGTTTAGGTTTTGAAGTATTAAAAGTAAATGAAATATTCTTTGCTTCACCTTAGATGGAAAAAATACATATTAAGAGTATTTTCTCAAAAAATATTTTATTTAAAAAAAAGCAGACATTCATATTGTCGGTAAGGTTAGACTTGTATTTAATATATTTGTATAAATGTATATTTGAAATCCCGTAGAGCATGAAGGAAGATGTGCCTTTTGCGTAGTTTCAGAAAAAAAATCATAAATATCTTTTAACATATAAAGGGGCAGAAGCACGTTTTAAGGGTAATATTAGGTGATGTCAGGAAAATAAAAATAAATGGTTCCAATTGAAAGACAAAGTAGAAAACCTAAATGAAGCAGTAATAAATCCAATATTTAATCTAATGTTCAGCCATGCGATTCCTTTTTCTTATAACAATGAATTAAAGGTGTTCACATAAAAATGGTCGCCAATGGACTTTATGTGAATCTTTATAATTTGTTCTCTGACTATGAATCATTGGTTTGTGTAATGCGATTTTTTACACTATCAAAATAATACATTAAGCATTAAGGTACAATTATCAATGACAAATTGAAGATATAAAATTTTCCAAACACGTGCTACTGCCCCTTTAAAATTAAATAATAAATATGAGCAACACCTCCGCCTATCAATAGGAAAAAACTGTAGGTGTGTGGAAATTTCCAGCACACGCTTGTGAATGAATGAATGAACGAACACATAAATTAGAAGCTTGTCCCTCAAGCAGTGCCTCTTGCACTCAATGATTCGAGTGATAATCACTCAAGCGTGGCGTTTGGATATTTCGCCGGATTAGGCCGTTATCTGAACAATCAACATAATCTTGTGATCAGTTAATTAGATCCCTCATTAATGTATTCTTAGCAATTAACAGACAGTTCGGTTACCGTGCGGTGGTATCTTTTTGCCGAAAAGACAGTCATAAATACCTTTTCTTTTCGTTTTCACTGGATAAGATGATTTAGTTATAGTATTAAAAATACAAAACTTAAAATATAAGACTTATATTCAATATTTAAGGTGTATAGTTAGTGTTAGAATGGGCATGTCGCAGTTTCCAAGCAGGATAGCAGGTTTTGGCTTATAAAATATTACTTGTCGATTACTTTATGAATGAAATATAACGAAATCCATTTTGCTTTGTAGTTTACATTAGTTGTTAACCATTGCAGTATGTACATGTCTCTAAATTTGTGCTTCGGAATCAATTTCACATTCATTGTAACTGATTTGTTGAAAACACACATGGCTTACATTAAAACTCATTACCTCCGAGAGACGCATATATGTGGCAAATTAGGGCGACATTAAGCGAAAGACGTATATATATATATATATATATATATATATATGCATCGCTATTACTGGTATTACATCGAGGTCGTGTAAAACATAACTCTGCAACTATCCACAATAATTTATATATCCTATGCAAGATAAGTCATTTAGTGTTCATAACAGAAACTAATTAATGTGCTTTGATAGGAATTAAATGGTCGGTTTTAGAGAATGATAAATAAACAAATCTTACAGACAATCTGTTGTTAAAGATTTACACAGAAATAAGCTTATGTATAACATACATCTCGCTCCTATTTTACAAGGTACTCATGTCACAGTAATATCATGTTAATTCGATTCAGTGATTTAGTTGGATGTAATTATCGCATCGTCATCAAATGAATTTAGTCTCTTTTGACCAATCATCAATAAAAGCTGAATCTAGATTTAACTACGGGTTTGATCCTGACGTGAATAAACATCCAATCAGACTCTAGAAATTAAATCAATATCAAAACAGATTGACATTGAAATAACACACTCTCAAGATGCACATGTACCGAACACGCGCTACCCATTGAAGCGTACCAATTGTAGAACAAACACGTGCAAATGCTTTCATTTGACAATATTCGTCATGTAGCCACAACCTGTTTGTTACCCAATGAAACCCGGCTATCCCTGCGAATAAGAAGAGAAATTGGAACTTTAGAATACATGCTCGGTACAGGGAATTGGGTCTCCAGTGTTTTATTCCTTTTGAAAACTCGTTCCATGTCAGTTATATTGGTTCACAAGTACGCCAGGCAGTTTTTATTAGATTCAAAGAAGAATGGTCCTCTACAGTACAGCGCCCTAGCAGTCAGAGAGGAAATGGCGGGAATAAACTTCGAGTCTACAGTACTTTTAAGGACATCTATGAGACAGAACTATACACACGTATCCCCATGTCTAGATCACACAGACGGTCTCTAGCATCATTCAGGTGTGGAGTTGCTCCTATTAGTATAGGGACAGGGCGCTTCAGTAATCTACCATTAAACGAAAGAGTGTGTTTTAATTGTAAAACCTGTGTGGAGGATGAGTGTCATGTTATTTTATATTGTCCACTATATGAGAGTATTCTCCGTGATCTTTTTGAAAAATGTATTATTTTATGGCCAGATTTTAACAATGCAAATGACTGTGATAGATTAGCCTTTATTTTTGCAAATACTGATTGTGCTATTTTTAGTGCCAAAGCCTGCAAACTTATTTTAGATACACGTAAATCTATTTTATTTACAGATCGTTCTTAAACTGTACATATTATATGTTATTGTATTTATTATTTTAAGTCTCTCATAACTCCTAATGGAGTGGCTCAAGGTATTTTATGTAAATTTCTAAAATGTAATGTATTACTTTTACCATGATTGAGGTGAGACTCAAATAAAATATTTGTCTGTCTGTCTGTCTGTCCCCTCGATTGCGGTTTTTAATGATATTTGCATTTTGTGCAAAATATCTTCTTTGTGTGTGTTATTCATGTCATGTGCAGTTTGGAGGCTGTTAAAACTTATGCATTCTAAAAATATTTTTAAAAATAGAGATTTAAGTACGTAAAAAAATTAATAAAGGTTGATGTTAAAGTTGCATATGTAATAATGTGACATTCTATAAATATGAAATATTCATTTTGTTTAGTTAATAAATAGGGTTGATTAAAACGATGTTTGTGTGTTCCATAAAGTTTCAACTGGTCAAATAGAGTTACATTTTGTTTGTACGTGTCGTTGAATTCTCACACCGTTTGGGAACTGTGAGTACTAATACAAAATACATATTATACAACATATTCAGAATTCAAAAGGACCATATGCATATGTTTTGTTACTATGTTTATGTTCGGGAGAGGCTTGTGCTTGTTTGCCAATCCATTTCTTGTGTTCATGAAATAAAAATATGTTAAAATCAAATCAAAAGATACCAAAATGATAGGGATATACCTACAATAAGTCAATCTGATTAAGCTGTGAAGTTACAGGACTTGCTCACCAGAAATGTAGATTACGCCCATCACGTGTGAACAAATTTAACTAGATCTATTTACTAGTGCATGTTTATTCATATGTCAATATACTATAGATAAACAAGTGACCTTAAATTAACAAAAATGGTGCAAATTACCAGAAAACGTCTCTGTATTCCCTGTTTAATATCCTTATTCACACCTTTCTGTTGCAAGACTGACTTCACGAAACAATAAAACAATCATCCAAACTTTATTGTAAACGAGACGACTTCCTTTCATCCAGTCTCGGTAAATGAAGGGTATTGTGAGCGGGCAGTTTCGCCTTTAATCTTGAGATAGATTTTTGCTTGTTTAGTATCGTCTCTCATAAATCGCTGGGCGATTGGTTGTGTACGTTTTAAATAACTTTAAATGTTTATATTGTTCTATTTATATATGTATGTACACAAGTGAGACGGAAATAAACTTTTGATTGATTGATTCGCTCACAAGGGCCCAGGCGTTGAGCCGTGGAGCAATGTCAAGGGCTTAATGAGTTAATACCCTTTCAATGTGATACTTAACTACTTTTCACGAATTACAAATGTAAGTTATTGAACGTAAAAATCTTTTATGAAATATAATATACACGTGTCTCGTGATATATTTAACATTCGATGTCATTATCACATCACCTTCAAATGAATTAAGTCTCTTTCGACACCTCATCAATAAAAGCAGAAGCTACAATTAACTCAGGTATTAATCCTCATACAAATAAACATTCAATCTGACTCTATAAATGTGATCAATAAGCAATAACATTGACCTTGAAATAACACTCTCGCCATGGTGCACATATTCCTACCAGCCGAATCCTAACAATTGTAGAACAAACATCTGTAAATGATCTCATTGGACAATATTCCTTATGGAGCCGCGCCCCTGTTTGTATTTTGTGTAAATGCATGGGTGTATGTAAGTTAGTATGTACATCATGATAACAATACCCATACTTTAAATGAAAACCAGAATTGATAAAGGGAGAAGACATTAAATCAATTGAATTTCAATAATTATATCTACCAAAGGTTTGTAGTGACAGAGCTTGGTTGCCAAGAATGGAGACAACGCCCATCACTTGGCACTGCCTCCTGTCAAACTGTTTGCATGGATACATTGTTAAAAAACTATGTAAACTTATGCTACACTAGTAATTTTTGGTATTTGATATATGTAGAAATTAAAATGCATGTGTTTATTATTGAAATGATGTTAAAAACTTATGCATTTCTTCCTTAGCACACCTGCCTGTTGCATGCCTTCACGAAATAATACAACGTTCAGAACTTTATGTTTCTTATCAAGACTAGACAGCTCCCCTCCCCTTCGTCCCTCCCCCTTTGGAGATGATCGGTGCTTAGTTATGATTGGTCTTGCAGTTAGGCTGACAAGTGGTCAAGGCCTCGAGCCGTTAAGCATGTCCAAGTTAATGAGTTAACATTACACAATCACCAGGCGCGCGATTCAATCACCTCCTAATTACAGCATACATTTCACGCCTAGATTACAGAGATACTTATGTCTTTCTGCTTTTACCAGTGTTGGAAACACAGATCATGTGATACGTAATAGTTACCGACTGAGACCGAGGTGTTCAAGTTAGATGAACACTCGCGCACGTGAATCATGAACGCCGAGGCCGTTAGGCCGAGGTGTTCATGAATCACGTGCGCGAGGGTTCATCTAACTTGAACCCGAGGTCGAGGTCGGTAACTATTTTACACACTTGCTCAATGCTATATTAATTCATTTTCAACATTACATCAGTTTTGATAATACTGAAATGCATAACTTTATCATATATAATAAAAAGGTGTAACATTGACTCTAATTGGAGAAACAATGTCTATTTCAAGTACATGTAGCTGACATTGGCATGGGCCTCTCGTGCTGCACGTGCAATCCGAGCGGGACCGTAAAAGCTGCCACAATAGATTAATATGAAAACAAATAACAAAAAACTTAATTTAATATGAATATAAATATTTGGTACAAATGATTTTTTAAAATAGATTATAAAATATATAAATAATCATTCACGGTGATGTTTATTCTTATTAATAAATTTAATCATGAGGTCATGAAAAACATGTATTTTCAACCGGCCTCCGTGGTCTAATGGATAAGTCACTGGGCTTGAAATCAAGAGGTCACACGTTCGAACCCATGCTTGGAGTGCAAAATTTGTAAATGTCTTGTATTAGTAAATTGCAATTTTAGTGAGTATATTTGATATGCAAACTTTGACCTTGAAAACATTTCAGAAATCAATTTATCATCGTTTCACTATCAGGTGTTTATGACAATCCCGGGTGTTCATGATGAACACCCGCTTTGTCTGATGAACACCTCGGCACGCACATTTCACAGACAATATGAGTTGGTATGAAAAATGAATACTCGAACAAAACAAAGGAGCTAGTGTGTAAACAGTAGATTCGATTGGCCAGTCGTCCCTACTGGGTGATATATTACGAAGTCATTATCCTTTGAATAACGTTTGTCATATTATAATAACACTGTAGTTTCTTAAAATTTTTTTTTTAAAAAAGCTTTAAATCCCGCCAGTTATTTGTTTAAAGGTTGTCCAACTGTGTAACTATGGTCTTAACTAACACTCTCTTCGAATCAACTCAATATTTCATAAAATCCATATACCTTTCAAAGTCAACGTTTAGAAAATTAATAACGTAAATATTTCATAAAATCAAAATATCTTTCAAAGTAATTTTTCACAAACACAAAATAACCTTCAAAGTGAATTATCCTACAAACTAGGCAATTCCCCTAATAACAATCCCCCAAAGCCAGTATTTCATCTCATTAAAATATCTTAAAATGCATTATCTTTCAACGTCAATATCTCACATATTGTTTTGCAGTGAAATCATTTTAAAAATCACAATATCTTTCAAAGTCAATATTTTACCAAAACAAAATATCTTTCAATGTCATTATTTCTAAAAAATTAGATATCCTTTGAAGTCGTTATGTCACATAATCAAAATACCATACAAAGTCTTATTCTTGAAATATAAAAATACTTTTAAAGTCAATATGTGACTAAATCAAAATATTGTTATAAAGTAACATTTCTGAAATCTCAAAATCTTTCAAAGTCAATATATCACAAAACGAAAACCATTTTTCAAAATCGGTATTTTATTAAATCAAAATATCTTTCATAATCAATATTTTACTAAATCAAAATATCTTTCATAATCAATATTTTACTTAATCAAAATACCTTTCAAAGTCAATATTTTATAAAATCAAAATATATTTCCAAGTCCATATTTTTTTTTAAAATCTCTCAAATTCAATATTTCACATAATAAAATTACATTTTAAAAGTATTATTTCTGAAATCATTTATCTTTCAAAGTCATTATTTTATAAAATCAAAATATATTTCAAAGTCAATATTTCTAAAAAGAATCTCTCAAATTCAATATTCCACATACTGAATTACATTTTAAAAGTATTATTTCTGAAATCATTTATCTTTCAAATTCAATATGGCACAATATAAAAAATACCTTTCAAAGTCAATATTTCTAAAATATTTATATAATATTTATATACAAGCATCTACATCATTTTTCTTGCAGAAAAAATATTTCTCACTTAATTATGTTCACATGAGTTTATGTTGCACACTTAACATTCTCATGTTTAAACTATCATAAACGCATTCGTTTCAGCAACTGTCAAGCCAAAGGGAGATAATTAAGGTCAAGAGACTCGTTTATCCGTTAAGCTTGTACACGCGTTAACCACCCGTGAGCAACCCGTGAGCAACGCGTGAGTCACTGGTGGGCCACGGCTAGCCACGAGTGACCAACGCGTTGCTCACGCGTTAGCCACCCGTGAGGCAACGCGTTGCCCGACCACTTACTTTTGCACACTACTGTAGGTAGCATAACATTGTGAAATATTGAAGACAGAGAAATGTTTTATATACATTACGTTACAGCACATCATTGATAACATTACTTGATCACAACCAATTTAAAAAGAGGCAAACTCGAGAACATACATTTGTTCAAACTTCACATGTTTGCTTAATTAATGAGAAGTTAATCAACACATTATTCTACAGATAAGGACAGAAATAAAATCAACATTAGTTCGCATTCTTATCAATTCATGTAAGGTTGATATATTTGTTCAGAATTATTTGTCCTGCTTTTTCTTAACTAATCATATTATTATATGCCGAATGTGGGGTTTTTTTTTCAGTTGAAATCCAGTTAAAATACACAAATCACAATATACATTTCAGCAAAATTGTTCTGCTTGGAAAGTTAATCTGCCTGCGAGTTGGTCCAAAAACTCATTCACTCACCAAATCAAAATTTAAATTGTCGATTATTTGTTAATACAATCCAATCCCTGGCCGAGAATGCAACGAAAGCAATGTATTCCCTACTATAAAAGCTCGAAATATGAATGTACCATTGAATTGTATCCTGTCAGCTTCTGACATTTATGATCGTTCCAATCATGATTTATGGATCTGAAATTTGGGATTCGAAAACCTACTGTCTGTTGAAGGTTTATATCTAAAATTCCTAAAACTTATTTCCTCCTTAAGAAACATCACACCAAACTTTTATGTCTATGGTGAATTCGGTGGGCAACTATTTTGAAATGTGGTTTTAGTGAAATATATTGTTTACCTTTTTCTGTTTAAACACTGCCAAAAGAGATTTTGGTAAGATTTATTACATGTTTTAACAAATATATTGACGCATGTTTTTATGACTCTAAAGTGACATCGTTGTGTGTAAATACTTTTTTGTGTATATTGTACCATGATATATCGAACTGACTGTCCTATTGCAAGTTTGTTTGCTGTATTTCAGTTTTCCTCAGTGTCTCTTGAATTCAAGCTCTTTTCGAGCAGTTAACGCTGGCGACTGGCTCTTTACAAATATTTCTATGATGATGATGATATATTATATGTGTACACTATTTATATCTTATATTGTATATAAAATGGCTACATATACTTTCGAATGCTATCTTGCATTTATTCATTTATATAAAATGATAATCTTAATAAATATGTACCACCGTCGTTTGATATTGAGAAAAAACAACCTCGATACCTTTTCCCAGGTATCCACCTTTGAACTTAATGTTGAAGAAATCCTTTGAAGATAAAAGACCCAGCAGAGCTTCTGTGTTGATTTAAGTCTGGCTACTTTGAACGTTAACCTTTCGATTTCTCCACATGTGGTACCTCACAAGACTTGATATCAGCATATGGCTAAAAGGATAAAGATTTCAATTATTCACTCATGTATAAAACATGTAACTACTTCTGGCGTTGCCACTCATCAAAAACCATTCATTCGAGAACAAAGACTTGTATAACTGATTATCTAGATAAAAAAAAAGTGTCCTTGAATCTCTGTAAGTTTAACCTTCCTTGTGTGTTCATAAAAACTGCTTCATTTTTATTAACAAGTTGTTTTCATATAAAAAGAAAGGACATTGCTTAACGCCAAGTGATCAGCATTGTGACCATGTTAAGTGTTATCTACATGTATCTGTATCTTGGTGGATTTCAATTTAAAATTAAATTTATGTTTTTAAAAGAAGAGAGATAAAGTATAAGAAAATACTAACGAAATACATCAACATAATTTCTCTTTCTTAAGTAATCTACATGTTACATAATTTCTCTTTCTTAAGTAATTTACATTTAATCTTTCCATTAAATAAAATAAAATCTAAATTCAACCAGATCTTAAATAAGTTTGCTGAAGTGGGATTAAACAAACAGACAATTAGTTGTCCATAACATGCGATCACTCTTTTTTTAAGATTTCTGTTAGGGGAAAATGAATCTAAAAAACGTAAGAGCGCCCTCAAGATCATGGTAATGTTGTTAAAGCTTGTATCAAGAGCCATTCAAGATTTAATTATAAAGTAATGCTTTTCCAGCGAATTGTATTCAATTTTTCTATTTAAATTGTAAATAGTTGCCCATCGTAGCCCTTTAAGGCAAACGCAGATAGAGAACATTAAACCGGGAATTAAACAGGACTTTCTGTGGGATTCTGTGTCAGGATTTCCTGAAGGCTTTCGACTATGATTATATTTTCCATTGAAAAGCGTTTTGAGGAAGGCTTATGAATTGTTGATGATACCTAATACTTTCGATTGAGTTCTTCTTCAGATACCTCATCATTGTGCTGTCTTTAAAGACTCTGCTGTGCAGTAGGAACAACCCACGATTACAAGCATAAATAGTCCAAATGAAGTTTCCTTCAAAAATCCCTATGTAAAACCTTGTTACGTGAAGGTCACTTTACTATCAGTTTTAACAGGAATTTTATAAGTCAGAAAAACAACGTCTCGATAACATTTATTATCTTATCAATATAAGATATTACATCAAATATTTACCACAAATAGTATCATTTATGTATTAACCTATAAATGTATTGACAGTCAAAATTGTTCTGAAGAAATCGAGACAACATTTTTTTGGACATTTATTAAGTAAATATAATATATTATGATTGGTTATCCGGATAAGAATAATGACCCTTTGAGCATGACCTTGTTGAATATGAAAAACATGATATTCATCAGTAAGTTTAATTGAAGAATGCCACCATTCCAAATATTTCGAAACGAAATAAAGGACTTTTACTTTCTTACAAAATGTGCATCGATCATTGATGGTGATATAAGCCTATTCTGGGCAACCTGCCATACTCTATGTGAATTGTATAAAGTCTGTGCCCGAATGTCGTTTGTTTACAAACACTACAATGCTCGTGAATTTCGATAAATTAACGTCAAAGTAATTAGAAATAAAAACAATTACTTCGTCAAGAGTCAATTTGGTCCTGTTTTGATAACACTGAACATGAGATTCAGGATAATAAGTACAAATGACTGAATGTAACTTTGATATTTGAAAATGAAAGCAAAATGGCAATTAGAGTTTGTATCCGATAACATATAAAAACGTTACACCCATTCTCTGTCCAGTCGTGTTCTTGTTTTAATTACCTGAGCGACCATTAAAGACCCATGTTCATACTTGCATGCGGTTCGGGATGAAATTTAGCTATGTAGAATATAAATACATCACACGGTAGAAAACTCTTTCGTCGAAATCTTTATATCGCAATTAATTTTTTTTTATCAACAATAACATACTACCTTCGACGCCCAAAGCACAGTACCCACTGTGAAAAGACCATAGCGTTTAACAAACCCGCCTTCGGTGACGTAATCATTATGTGTGTAGGATTTACACCGTGTTTCAAGTATCGTATTTGCGTTTGATGGGTATTAACTTTGACACCAACGAATAACTAATTCGGAGAAGAAAAAAAAAGTCTAGTCGTACGAAGAAAAAAAAGTCTAGTCGTACGCGACAAGGCGGTTTTCAAGCATATATTTAGAAACCGGAAGTTCTGAGATAGCCACACTTGATTCGCCTTCATGTCGGCTGCTGTGTCGGTCATTTTTGTAAAGTATTCCCTATTTAATGATTTTTGGTCCGTTTTCCCTAGGTTGCAAACTTTTGCAAAAAATAGAAGGAAAACAGTAAAATTGCTTTTTAAAACATTGAACTCTGAAAATAACGCAAGTAGTTTTGATGTTTTTGTGTTGTATTTTTGCTGCTTTGGGCGAAATTCAACTTTAAATGCTTTAATTAAGCCTCGTATGTAATATTAATCTTCTTACATACTGCTTTTAGGTAATATATCATAACGAACTTTCAGAGAAAAATGTTTTACTTTATGAGTGTCTTTCATAAACGAAAGGGATTATGTGTGAATTACACATCGCACACAGTTTTACTCTAAATAGCGACTCCTTTGAAGGACATGACGTTATAAAAAAAATATGTACGTGTGTCGGCCTTCGGGATGTCCTGTCCTAGGGCTTTATAAATCATTGATTGTTATCACAAGGCTGGTTGGCTTTAAACATGAGATTGTATTGTGCTCCTAGCAGATACATACCCGTATATGCAAACACCTTTATTTGGACCGCTCTTTCTTGTTAACATGTATATACTTTTGTAGCTGATTGTACTGTGCTTAATTTATATGTTTACAATTCAGTTTAAAATGCAAGCAACTTTATTTTGCGATATACATGTACATGTATGTCACCTTTTGTAATTATTACTGCAATTTCATGTGAGAGAAGTAATTATTCCTTCATATCATGCAATTAGATGACAATCCATTGCTGTCTTTATTTTAAAACGTTATGTGCGCTCCCTTTCCGATAAATCAGAACGTTCCAACTGTCTTCATCACATTTGTTAAATGCTTAATCCACTATTAACCATTCAGTATAGCATGACCCTGAAAGGACTTCAATTACTTTATCATCTGACCAAAGTTAAGTACTCGTTTCAAGTTGAATTGTTAAGGACTGAGTAATTTCATTAACTCCTTCTTTTAATTCAATAATGCTTTGTCATTGATAAGGGGATTCATTTGTTCACATGGAATTATTTTCTGCTTCCCACATGATAAAAAGGCATGCTAAATTAATAATAATCTTACAATATATATGATCTTAATATGACAAACTCTAATTTAGCATAACTCATGCCGTAGCCACAAGAGAAATATTAAAACAAAAGCATGGTATGTAGTTTTCAAGAATCGACCAATATCCATTTATTTATATTATGTTTCTGCTTAAGCCAACAATTGCCAATTTCATTGAGCCCGTGGGCGCGGTATCAGTGTGACGTCACATGAGAGTGTGTTTACGTCAGACCATTCTTTTCATGATTTCAAACTCTTAAACTAGACGTCACAGATAAAGTGTAACGCCACTCATTTGAGTGACGATACAGGATATCGCCACTTCTGCCAGAAAGAGGGTTTATTTCTCCGTTAATCATATAACAGAATGTGTTTTATATCTGAATCAGTATACATATGCTTAGGTTCAAAACATAATTTTACATTTAGTGTTGACTACTATACAAGGAATATTCGACACTAAAGTTTATATATTTTACGTTGTTGTGTTACTTTGTTTCATTAACATTTCTAATATTCACTTACAATCAAGAATCTTAGACATATAAATCTATCTTACCTTGGTATGTGTTTTCTGACAACTCTTTTCTTATAAAGAAGAAAAGATATCGGATTTCATTTCCTCCTCGACCCAGCTGTCAGATCTGTGAGATTAGACGGTCATTTAATACACAGAAATGACCTTCTCCTGTCTCTGACCTGGCAGTAAGTTGGTTTTCAGTATATCTTATACCTTACCTTCAAAGAGTATTTGTCAGTTGTTCCTTCGAAGGCTATTCGTTACGCAGGTTTAGTCATGCACCATATTATCTGATACATAACATGGTTCTGACAATTTTATGTACTTTAATGTCAGCTTGAAACACAAGTAATTGATACAAGAACCACTTTTCTCACGAGCGTATTTTAATTGTTTATCTTGTGGCATCTTTGGTGGTAATCGTTTGCTAAAAAGACGATTGTTTAAAGTTGAAAGCATAAAGTCTGAGTATTGGGCATAGACATTAGTCCTTTCTGAAGTCCGACAACAGACTGCCCAGGCAAGTCACCCAAAGGCCGTAACGTCACTAATAAAAACATCTAAATGTTCATAAATTACATTTTTAAGAACAAATATAAATCACAATCCACTTACAGGTTAAAGAGGGTAATCACAAAACCAATTAAACATGAAAACACATAAGGAAAATGCTATAATTATATCACAAATTATTTGCTGTCCGACATCATGAGAGTATAGCGTAATATGCAATTTATGAATACAAGTATTCGTTATTTCTGTTTAAGTTTATTCACTCATAAGGTAACCAGAATCGTGAATTATATAAATCCATTCAGTCCTTACATATACCTGTCTTCTCCTGAACACCACTCATCTCCGAGACAGCTCTGGGTTGAGGGATGGACAGTATAGTCTTGTAAAGGAAACATAAATTTCTATTTTTTCGTGGAGATCAATCAGGAAACAGGCATGTGTGAATTGTGAAAGTATTGAGGGCCGATATCTGATAATATGCATCATGTTTATTTTTTTATTTCCTGTCAACGAGTCGACATTGTTCTCATCCGGTTTTACATACCGATCGGATAAAATGTAGTAAGAAGAGTGAACGTAGAAGTAGAAGTTAGCCAACAAGTTTAAACTTCACTTTGCTATGAAAATATAGCAAATAATGAAACACCTTTTTTCAAAATAAATGCATCTACATGTATGATTTCAAGAAAACTGTAGATGACACAACAGCACTAAAGGACAAGCCTTAAGGTGAAATGATAGACCTATAATGTAAATATATGTCGAATAACTTGTGAGGTGAGATGAGGTGATGTGGGGTTTAACGCCGCTTTTATGAGTATTTTTTACTTAAATCGCGGCTGCTAATATTTATGCAGGGAGAAAGCCTCCAACACCACTTTGGCTATGAATTGTGGTAAAACCTGTGAGCATCGGCTGGAACTAGCACACCATGAGTGGTAGTGCGCTGAGACTCAAAATCACATTGCACCCAAATCTAAATGCGTGTAAAACAGTTCTCTACTGCAGACAAAGTTGCCGAGCCCCTGACTGGATTCGAAACACAGACCTTTTGATCCGTAGCCGAACGCGCTAATCACCTCGCTTTGACGGCCCAATTCCCCCCAAGAGTTTGAGAACTGTGTAAATACAGTGCAGACAGAGTAAGACAGGACACGCAGGGTCAGTATCTAACAGATTGGCAAAACTGACCCGCAGTAGCGAAGTTAAGAAAATTCCAACAAAAAAGCTTTTATTTCTTTAAACTCATTGAACGTAAAATCCTAAAACAAATATTAAGAGGTGAGTTATGCCTGCTTTTTAACCTACTTCATGCCATGCGATAATGCAACAGGGCGTTAGAAGGAGTGCTAGATGGGTTTCCTTCTAAAATTACTTTTCTTTTTCATCTTAACAGATCGCAGGTTAAGTTCCTTATCTATGCCCACAATCACACCTTTAACAATTCCCCTGTTTTAGTTTACTGTATATTTTGTTAATGAACTCTTATATTCAAGAACAAAATGTTACAGCAAAATTTCTCAAAAACTGTCCGTGGAGAGGCATGACACTAGACTTCGAAGTAGACCAAAACGACGAAAAGCTTAATGTCTGTCTTGAAGGTGCCATGTAATATCCAATGCTAGTTGTATCTGTAACTACACTCTAGCTCCTTTACTTTTTGTGGGCATTAATTTTTTATCCTTTCTCATATTGCCTACGGAATACCCATGACGAGGTGATCATCGTGCATGCCGTGTGTTGATCATGAGCACACGAACTTGACAATAATCAATATTTACAACTTTATAACACATAAACGATCAATGAAAGTGACCCTCCTTTCACAAATTCAAACACAGTGATGATTAGTAGAAACACCAGTCTGCAAGACCTGGACGGCACTAGGCTCTGAGACTGGACATAGCGGGGAATCTTTGACGGCACACAGTTGTAGCGTTGGCTTGATGCGTCGCATTCTGAGAAGCACAGATTTGTTTTCCGAGTTCACGTCACGGATCAACAGTTGTCTTTAAGATTTATATTTAGATCTGTTTACGTCAACCTAGTAACAATATTGTCTGCGACCAAGTTAAACACAATGTTTGGAAACATGCGCATTTGTTATTTTTGGTACAAAGTCAGTACAATTACAACTTTAGTCATAATTATTTCTAAAACAATTATATTTATTTCCATTTATTAGTAGTAGTATCTCATCTCTAGGGTGAATTCATTACACACTCTTTTAAATGTTGTTTCAATGCCTCCCCTCGTATGTTACAGGAGATATTTTGAGCAAAGAGAGGGAAAAAACAGACAACTCCAGCCAGAGGTGACGGACTGCAATACATTAACATCAAATATCACTTGTGTTGTATAGATTCTGTAGATTCATTAAAAAGAGAGAAACAAGGAGCACACACAGCTCAGTCAACTAAGTTTCTAATAAATACTAACACTACATGTGGTTGTTTCTTACTCAACCATTAGGTCGTATTTTGTCGTTTTGCGATATCAAAGAAGACACATACCTCGTTTTGAATAATATACAAGTGTAAAGGGGAGCGGAGTTCACATACCTCAGCTTTCCACTTTGTTAAAAAAAAATCCAAATAATATTCCGGATCCAAATTTGGAAAGGTTGTATGATCGTGGAGTATACAGTTGTGAAGATACGTCATTGGGCTAGTTATGGTTCCAATAAAACCACAAAACTAATTTAATGACAGGTTTTACCATTAAGGGTACATCTTATCATAATTGTTGATCTTTGTATCAAGTTGAATGAGGCTATCATGAAGATTCTAGATGATATGATTAGGACAAAATTACAGTCACTGCGAAAGTCATCTTTCGATGGAAACCAAGGAAAAGAATTTCAAGATATAGGTTTAACCCTCTAAAGTTATATAAAGGGATCATGACGTGTAGAAAGTCTTAAGAAGCTAAGATGTATTTTATAGTAGATATGTCCTGGACAAAGTCATTTGTCACAAATTCACTGTTTTACTTATTTTTCAAAGGAAATCACAAAAACAACAAAAAAAATTGTGTCCATGGGACGCGGATGCCCTCGCTAATAAAAAAGCCCTCAATGTTTTCAACCATAGATTTAAACACAATAAGAGCTTCATTTGAGTTCAAACATCCATTAAAATGTAGAAAATTAAAAATTCCCGAAACAAGATATACATGTAAGATGCACACCTTTAGGATACCTATAAAGCATGTTTGAAAGATCAGCGCAGTCTACCCGGTACTTTTTGAGAAATGAGTAAACACCACCCCCTATCACACTACTATGAGCTTTCACTTGCAAAAAAAGTTCAACATGTTAAAAATTTGACAAAAAAATCAAAAACTGAAAAACAAAACATGACATGCAGACTTTTAGAATGCCTTTAAGCCATGTGTGCAATTTCAATTAAATCTGTTGAACGGTTTTTGGGGAGCAGTGGATAACCAACACCCCCTATCACACTACTATGATCTTTCACTTGCACAAACATTCAACTAAGTTCAACATGTCAGAAATTTGAAGAATATTAAAAAATTGAAAAACAAAATATACAATGCACATCCTTAGGATTCCTATAAGCCATGTGTGCAACTTCAATTAAATCTGTTGAACGGTTTTTGAGGAGAATTGTATAAACGATACCCTGTATAGAGTGGTTACGTAGGTATGGACGGACAAGCGAGGGTAATCCAATATGCCCCTGCCATATACATGTATGGCGGGGGCATAAAACTCATATGTTTAATTTGTCTAACCCTCCAAATGCACATCCCGGGAGCATGGTTGATAAATGTATGAAGTTTTGTGAAGCTAAGATGAACAGTATCGGAAATATATCCGGGACTTCTAGACAGGATGTCGCTGTAAGCCGGGGGTATAATTAGTTAGCATGAAACTTGAGACTGTTTCCAAATGCAGCAGCAGCACTCAGACATCAGAGATCAAGTCTCCAATAAACTCCAGACACTTAGCCATTACTGTTGAGACTAGTACTCGTACATAGATAATAAATCAGATGCCCATTTACTACTCAAACGTTTAACAAGCAATTGGACTTATCCATTTCATGGCGATCGGTCGGAAATTATCTGTAAGTTCCATGTGACAGCAGCTACACCGTAAGTATCATCAGATCTTTCTATGGCACACCGGAGAGGACAAGAATCTACAAAAAGTTTAAGGGAGATCCGAAAAAGGCAACTTACTCTATTACGCCATTGCGAAAATCAAATATAAGACCTTTCAATGACTAAAAAGAAAAATATTGGCAATGACATTAATTAATGGTTCTATACCTAGGTAGCACAACTACATCGGGCCGACGTCGGCAAAAGTGCGGCACCGTCGGCACTGTTTTTACATCGGCAAACTCCGTCGGGCTGATGAGTACACTTCTATTGAGTGCCAAAAAATCACATAATCTTTTCATTTAACTTTTGAATATTATATTCATTTTTATGGTATATTTAAAAAAATATAATTTAATATCTGAAAAAAATTGATAATGCATAAACATTTTTTGGCATCAAACAAGGGCACAATTGCTTATTTTCAACCTATTGTCATGATTCATTTAATCCCAAGAAAAATAATACAAATGTCCTTGATAATGCAAAAATCCAGTGCCCTACATTTATTATGATACATTTCTGTACGTTTTCTAGTAAATCCTATTCCGCATCCCACTTTTTACATCCACAACACGTTTTACATTTAGTATGCAAGTTTTGGTGGTAACCCATGTGTCGTCTGCTGCATGGAAATAGACTGGAGAGATTAAAGGGGCAGTAGCACGTTTTTTGATAATTTTATATTTTAAATGTTTCACTCATAATTGTAAGTTAATGCCAAATGTATTATTTTGACAGAGTCAAAAATCTACTTACACAAGCCAGTCATCCATAGTCAGAGGACAAAGTATGAAGATTCACATAAAATCCATTGGCGGCCATTTTATGTGAACACCTTTAATTCATTTTTTGTAAGAAAAAGCAATCGCATGGCTAAACTTTACGTTATATATTTGAATTATTACTGCTACATTTAGTTTAAATACATTGTCTTTCAATTGGAACCATTAATTATCATTTTCCTGACATCAACCTATTTTTCCCTAAAAACGTGCTACTGCCCCTCCAAGACTACATGATGATTTAATGTAAGTATTTTATTAAATCAATTTTCATTTTATGACTCATAAAGCAAACATAGGTGTATGATGACTTTTTATCCTTCTAATGTTTTTTTGTTGTGTAAAATTGTCTTGCACAGTTGACCTTCAGTCACACGTCAACGTCACAGCTAGGCCTTGCTTCATTGCTTCTTCAGATCTTGATATTTACTAGTAACTACTTCTGCATATGAATTTTTTAAAAGGCATTTATGTTCAATTAAAGTAGTAGATAAGCACATTACAAATTGGCTGGGAGTGTTTGTTTTTAACTAGAAAAACATTACAACTGTCGCACAGCCGGGAAATACCGATGTGTATGAAATGTATTGAAACCCTCAGTTTGTCTGTCTAAATATCTAGACTCACTGAAGTTTTGATAGTTCAGCAATAGACCATAACAATTTAATCGATTTCAATTTAAACTCAGAATGCTTGTTTAATGTATGTTGGCGTTGGCATGAAAATATTTCAAAAAGTCAAGAGTGGAAATATTTCCAGATCTGTTATTTAACACAAGTATCGTATTAGAATTACATACAACCAATTTCCAAGGAAGAATATTGGTCTTACATTACTCCTTATTTGCATATCGTTTATTTGATATTTCATCTGAAACACACTCTTTTTCAATAAATTATATTGTTTCATAAAACGTTTAAAAACTAAACGATGAGACAACATGTATAAGATAAACTCCTAGTACACAAAGTAGCGAATAAATATATTTGGTCTGATATCATTTTACGGAAAGTAATCAAGAAAGATCTTGGAATATTAAATGTTGCTTAGTTTGCCACAGGCAATATTTCATACAAATCAACCTGGGAAGTAATTCTAGGGTTTGATGAATTACATGTCAGTAACAATAAATTCATCTCAGCAAATCAATGTTTGACCAAGTCATTTTGCACTCGATGGTCTTCAAAATTATTCCAGTTCCTTCGTAAAAACAGTATGATAGATTGCATACCGTAATGATTATCAATTGAATGAGTCTGCTATGACACTTTGAGGGCTACGGTTGTTGTTGCTGTTTATCTGTTTTAGATAGATTTAGAAGATATATTCTTGGTGACAAATTGGTAATGACTTCAGAAAATGCTAAATTCTATATTTATTCATTTTCTGTACGCGGAATATATAGATCAACACAGACATGGTTTATTATTTAGAAATCATGCTTCTTTGTCACGACATTTTTTGGTTTAAAGTATGTGTCTATATGCTTTGTTTTTGAATATATGATTAAAACATGTAGTAAACTTACTACTATTGCATTACTATTCTTTTCTAAATTGATCAGAGCAGTTGAAACCGATTTAATGTTCCGAAAATACATGAATTGTAATCGTTTATCTCTAGTGATCGGTCAGATTTGACTCGCATTATACATTTCATGCTTTCCCAAAAACGTTGATTAATCTTTTGTCAGATTACTTGATAAATGAGATTTTGAAAATTGTGCCTTGTATGTTGTATATGTTTTAACGGTAGTGGGTGGAGATAATTGCAAATGAGCTAAACACCTCAAAATTGAAATTTATGAAGGACGTCACAAATACTTCATCAGAGCAAGTAAATTGAAAAACACTTTACTCAAACCCTTAAAAAGATATATCATAATACATCGTGAAAGGGTAGACAGAACCTAACAGCTTACTGTTCCATACAATATGTTAAGGAGAAGACAAAATATCCAACTCAAAAAGTCAACATGTATTGACATATTCCAAAGAATTTATAACATTGAAAGTACTATTTCGATTTAATTAACCTAACTAACTTTGTACAACGTTGCTTATATTTAGTCACGAATAGTGAAGGAACCATGACAGTCAATGATAGATTAAATCTAAAAAGTATTGTTAATAATTACTGAGGATGTGTTAAAATTTCAGTCGAATACGAACTCAAAAACAATAGAGATATTGGTTGTTCTACTGCGTAGTTGTGGTCCTGATATATATAGCACGAACTAATGAATATCTCTTTAAAGTATTCCTCATTAGGGATATGTATGATAAGCGTACCTGATTAGTTATCGGAAAATTAAAATGAAAGGAAAACATTTATTTGCAAAAACATTATTACATGTATGTTTTATAATAGTAAGACCATCTGCCTAAGGGTTTCTAGGTCATTTCCACTGATCGGTTTTCTATATATTTGACGTTCATTTGAACATAAACGTTTACCTACTAATGAAATAAATACATGTAACATTATCAAGGAACTATGTATTTTTGATAATATTTAATAACGAGTGACTGAATTTTAATATATTATTTCTCTCAAACGTATTTTACTGTTGAATAAAACATGTAAATTATTTTTCTACCGATTGATATAATTCTTTCTCTTTAGCTTAATTTCACCACGAACTGCATGCAATGATGACAGTGCATCTTTAACATCATCGGGTCTTGCATATTCACTCGTCTGTTGAAAAGTTTGATATTTTGCCAGTGCATTAACCTCATTGAGTTAAGAACAGGAAATGCAACATAACAAACTAGGCTATACATGTTATAAATAAATAAAGGGAAGAGTAAAATAATAAAATTTCGAAAACTCTCTTTTGTATGTCAATACTTCAAGAAAGTATATTTTGAATTTATTCCAAGATGGCTTTTAAAAGGCCTATTCATTTTTCTTTGGTGACAAAGGCAACCATTTTGTAGTATTTTAGTATCCTTTATTAGATTGCAACGTAATTTCATAACAAATGTACAATGTTCCTAACGTTATTAAGTACAGAGACATGGACTGTTCTTCAAAAGGTCAATCCAAAATTTATCCAGCCGTTTATACCCAGTTTCTTGCACAATCTAATAAAAACTATAAAGTTTAAACTAACTGTACACGAGATATGATAAGGTGAAGGGGGAAAATACATTTCATGGTGTAAACGGTAAACTAATATTTTGTAAACGTGAATTCATAGTGTTTATACAAATTGTTTTAAACGAACAGGTACATGGCGTAGATTGGAAAATTATTTACAAAGCTATGAACAAATAACCTTAAAAATATTTGCCAGATACCATTGCAAAAAAAGAGGTTTAAATATAAGGAATTTGTTCTTTGACATTTTGAAAGACCTTGGTTATTCTTTTATTATAACCGTTTTTTATGGCTATCATATATTGTTTTTCGTCTAACAATGTAATTCCTTGGGATCACAAAGGGATTTTGATAAATTATACATTCATAAAGTAATTGAATTTGATGTCATAACTAAAACATGTATTTTAAATAACAACGCTAATTTCCCCCAATGTATTAATGGCTGAGGCATTGTATCGCACGAACAGTAGCTCAGTATCTACAGTTACACAACGTACAAAACTAGGAACTGATTTAGACTGAAAAAAAAAGCAATTCTCAAGGTCATTCCGTAAGATCAATTACTTGATATCAGATGCTGCTTATACAGAGATAATGCAAGTTTAGTTGTTCCATCCATTAACGCATTATCAGTGTTCGCCCAACGCTTCTCTGTCCATTAGTGATATCCATGCAGACATTTGTCCCAGCCTATCACATAAATTCATTGAGACGACAGCCCCCGTCTCTACATGCGTACTGTTAAGATTTTCTGAATACTGGAAGCCCTGCCCCAATCAAAAAGAAATAGATTAACGGCTCCATATCTGTTAATACTGTCGACAGGTTGACTAAATAAAACAACTTGTTGATGTAAATTTATTTAGATTGGCCATTTACATGTGAAGTGTTTGTGTTGCGGATTCCTTTTTATATGACTTGTCAGGTACATTCTCATACTTAAACAAAATAACAGTTAAATGAAGTTGAATAAAAAGTTGAAATATTATCATAGGGCTATATTAAATTATTTATTACAGTTTTGTCACATTTAAGAAATGCATTTAGCAATGCACCTTGACATATGTTGCAGAAAACGTAGGTCTGTTAAGGTCAAATCCAATACTAATGTATATGTGTACGAGTACTTTGGCCTTCATTTCAAGGTCACTGATGCATGATATGAAACTATGGTGACCTTGACCATATACCTTATATTAGAACTGGTGACCCTGTGGCCCCTACTTAAACCGTTTTTCCTTTTTTTCTTCAAAAGCATAAGGCATAGTATAATAACATTTTAAAAAGAGACTTCTAAGGTTATGGGGATTCTAACCACATTGTACATTTGGTGACCCACACCCTAAAGCAAAATTGACAAAGAAACCTGATGATCTACAGAGCGGGTAGCTGCGATAAGAAGATGTAGCCATCAACGCATCCGCTTTTTTGGAAAGTTTCAGTCTTAGTAAACCTAGCCTCAATATTACTCACTACAATCCGATATTGAATCTAGCAAACATCAGTAAAGGGTCGCGTCAGCCGACCTTTCGGCGACTTACATGTATGACCCTCACACTAAGCGTGAGGTTGCTGAATGGATTTATCCAATCATAAAGCGGCTACTATTGGTATTATTTGTTTGAAATTTGAACGTTATGTGCGATTGAAGACTATTGGGAAGATGAGCCCTGATTGGTCAATTCGATAGGTAGGCTGACACGACCAGTTACTACGTCTTTCTAGACTCTATATCAGAGTATAGCGAGTAATATTGAGGCTAGGTTTGCTTAGACTGTGAAAGAATTTAATTTTCAAATTATATATAATTTTAAATCATAAACGATTGCCTATTATATTTTATCCTTTCGATCTGGTTCAGTGATAACCAAAACATACATTACCAAAATTACAACATATATATGTGTTCTTCAATATGAGGCACAGACAAACTGACGACATTTAATGCATCCTAACTAAATCTATACGAATCATTTAACAATAAATAACTTGTCGACAATATATCAAATCAGTAATTTGATAAAGCAGCATTGCAAACCAAGCACGTATTCAGTAAGGTAAGCCCTGTCAACAGAACTATCTGATACAAATGGTGAGTGATTCGTTGATAAACTTTATAGCCTTTTATCCCATAAAGAACCCATGCTATAGCGCCACAAATCCGCATAGGCAATGCAATAGCAGACATTTAACGACATTATCCTTCAATTTGCAAACGAGGCATGGTCAACTGAATGTTTGAACGTTTATTAAATTAAAACAATACACAAATGCAAAAGCCGTTTCAGGCAATGTTCAAAACTGAACATAATGCAGAGAAGTATGACAAAAGTATTCAACGTTAAGCAGATTATTATTTCATCATTATATTACGAGTATAAGTAGTAATGAACAATCATTACTTAAAAAGGATTTGACTATTTGAATAAGACTTCATCCATGTTCTGCATCTTAGTCATCATGTGACGAGAGTTATAATTTATTTACAGGCATTGAAAATCCGCTAAAGATCTTCTCTTAAGAATTGTCTTTATTAATAGAATGCAAATCGAAGAAGAAATACACCATTCCTTACATTAACATGCAATGGTAATTCATCCACATGATTGTACAGTTGCTGTCTGGTCATGGTCATTGGTAACCTGATCATGTCTTGTGGGACTACTAAATACAATTACATTAGTCCTTGTCTGTCTGATTCACAGATGACCGCCCATATGTGAGGACATCCTCTGGAGACATATCGTTAGCAGACCCTTTTGGGATATTAAGTTCAAGGTCCACACATTCATGTTTAATTTGGCAGAGAAACGGTGTTGTATGTCTCCTTTACAGTATCTTTGGCTTTTTTTAAGCATTTATTTAAAAATGGAATATCGATATACATGAAATACCTGCTACACTATTACATTTTATATGTAGTAAGGAAACTGCCGGAAAACCACAGATTTGGTCTAATTACAACAAAGGTAAGATCATATTCTATGACTAGACCTACCTCTGTGGGGAGAGAGTGCCTCTTTCTAGCTTCGAACGCACTCAGCTGTTTCCTCTTTACACAGATTGAGAACATATATATAAATGAAAACATACATGCAAATTTATATATAAATGCACTTTACTGTAACCAGCAAAGCCCAGTAATAAGGGAACAATTTATATCATTGTGTTTAAAAAAAAATATCATGTTGACAGATTGTTCTAAAAGAGTAATTTGCCCCGAGTTTGAAATACTTAAAGCATTTGTCAGCTGCTTTTGGATTGGCCATTTGAACTAACGTTAGGGCATTGTTGAGCGAGTTTATATACCGGTAAAGGGGTTTGAATTTAATGAAACCGATGATAAAGTTGTTAACTTGTTTTGTTAAAAAGAAATTATTAATTATCAAGTATTTTTTTCGAGTATCTAACTACGAACGAGAAAGCAAGGAATATAGGAAGGGAAAAAAGATGCAATTAATGTTCCTTGTATAAATTAAAGGTTTAAATCAATTATATGCTCACATACACTGGCAAATTGATTTCCTCCATTACATGGTGAAGGACGAACAGCATACACAGATTAAAAGTTCAATAAATCAGAAGCATGATGTTCCTAGCATGATATCTTCCTGTAGCTTCCATACTCCAGTATCCGTTGTTGAGTGAACATATTAGTACAAGTTAGTGTACAAATGTCAACTTTGGACGCACTATTCTATTGTAAACGAATCCGTAATGTTTTCATACATGACGAAGTGAATGTGTCCTCTTTTCTTACAGGGGTAGTAGCACGTTTAAAGGGGGAATATCAGGTTTTAAAATTAATGTATTTAAACTTGAATAGGGCAGTAATAATTCAAAAATATAATGTAAAGTTTAGCCAGGCGGTTTCTTTTTCTTACACAAAATGAATTAAAGGTGTTCACATAAAATGGCCGCCAATCGATTTTATGTGAATCTTCATACTTTGTCCTCTGACTATGGATGACTATAGCTTAGGTAATGGGATATTTGACACTTTAAAAATAGTATATTAAGCATTTGGTACAATTATCATTGAAACAAATTAAATATAAAAACGTGCTACTGCCCCTTTAATATAGTTTTTTCAGCCCTTGCAATATAAGAGTAAGGATAACGTAGATGAAAACGAAAGGGCAACTGTATTTTAGTATCCTTTTAATAATGAATGGGTGCGTTTTTTAAAAAGTTATATACGATTATGAACAAACCGGATAATGTGCAATTTAACCTACGAAAATTCTTCTCGAACTAAGCTTCTTTACAGGTTTTATGCAAAGAAGTAGTTCTTTTCACAACATTTATATGAAATCAAATATATTCTGTTGAAAGTTTACATCGGATTGATATATTTTATATCAAAATTGATTTTCGATTTTATGTCACGTACAACGGTCAAAATTTTGATCCTTGACAAAAAAGTTTTAACATGGACAATGATCTTTTTTAGTTTGATACTTTAATCCAGATCTTATTCAATTTTGAATCTAAGCTTCTCCACTATAAGAAGCATTTATAGTTAAGTCACGTCTTGATCTGTTAATCCCTTACTTAAAAACTGTCTGTTGAAGGACTCCATGTTCTCACAATAACATTAACGATGTTGAGATGTTCGTGAATGAGATTTGTAAGATATATTCAGTCCCTGTTTCTCATGAAAGAAAAAGAAAGACTGCTAATTTTGAAACATGTAACGATGTATATGAATCAAAGTGCATTTTTGGACATCAATCAAAACAAACTGTTAATATTTTTTTACTATGAATTTTAGCAAACTTTGTGGATTTTTTTAAAAGGTGTTAACTTTCGAGTTTCTTTTTTAAGGCTTGGTCAAAACACACTGTGCGTTTTTTGTCATCGTACCTTTATCACAAAACGGGATATGGTTGTTGGAAGAGCTCGGTAATGTTCTCCGGTTATCTAAATAAAAGGCCAAAATATTGTCACTAAACGGAACATGGCCACAAGATATATATATATAGATGTATATTTATAAACAAAACAAAAATCATCATCAAATCTAAATTTGAAACAATATCATATTAACGTATTTATATTTGCTTACGAAAATCAAAGGGGCGCTTATTTTTACCCTTAAAAATATTTTCAGGTGTTACATGAAATTTTACATTAATTATGCTCATCTGTCGTCCACACATTAAAATGCAGTATGCCTAATGACGTCATATCGGCGTTGTATAATTTTTATTTTCAACTAAAGTAACATTCTTCTATGACAATTAATCTGCACTTACTATTTTCCCAATTGCGTTT